>JAOYFF010000079.1:1426574-1441207 GCA_025773925.1 Cryptomyrus ogoouensis
GGGGGGGGAGGGAGGACGGGGGGGAAAGGGGGCGCGGGGGGGCGGGGAGGGGGGGGGGGGGGGGGGGAGGGGGGGGGGGGGGGGGGGGGGGGGAGGGGGGGACAGGAAGTGAGATGACACTGATGCCCTCTCCCCAGACCAAGCGATCCACTGAGCGTTGTTTGTGATGCTGAGGGTTTACTGCCCTGTACTGACCACAGCGGTGGGGGGTGGGACAGGCCGAACGAAGGCGGTCGAAAGTAATCAAATAATACGGCGCGTCAGACCCTAATTAGAAGCGCTTCGATCTGCCCGCGGGGGCTGGTAATCGAATCCGCTGCCTCTAATTAAGACTACTGGCTTTTCATTTTTTTCCTCCTCGCTCCGCGGTAGTGGTGGACGGCGTGCGAGTTAAACTCATGGCGGCGTGGGGGCAGCTGGCGAGATGAATTCTTCTGACATCTTTTTTAATTAAATCAGAAGGGGGGGGTGTACCCTCAGGCCCATGCTTCGAGCCCCCACCCCTCCCAGCAGAGCAGGCCTGTCAGGCACTGTAAAGAAGGATTAGACACACGAGGGGGGTGGGCTCTCCTAATGGGCGCCATTGATCTCACCTGCCTTTTATTCCTGATAACATTTGCAGTTCAATTAATGGCTCAAAGATCCAGAAAAGCGGCTGTAGCAGGTTGAGGCTGGGTGTCCCATCCAAGGTGGGGGTGTGGGATGGGGGCAGGGGGTAATGGAGCATGCCACTGGAAGGGGGAGGGGGACTCAAGATTCACACACCTCTTGGCCTGGCTGGGCTAAGCTTGGCTTGGCCTGACTTTGCAAGACCTTTTATGTATGTGTTTTTTTTATATATATAACAGCTAGGGGATGTAGCGGTTAATACAAGAACGCAGTTCTACAGCTGAAGGGATGCTGCTGTTGAACCGTCACACCGAATTACTTCAATAGCCAGATTTCAAAGGAATATCAAAAGTATCAAGGGAAAAAGTACTAACATCATCTGTAGCAATTACTATTAATTATGAATGAGATTTATAAGATGGTCGGCATGACACCTGTCCAAAATCAGCCATCGAAGACCCTTCTCACCACTCTCACTGACTAATGAGTGCGGTTGTCAACCGGCAAAAAGAACAGACTCTAGTGGTTTGTCAATGACCCCAGATCACAATGGCCGCTTACCTGCGAGCAGGCGATGCCGAACGCCACCCCGGCAATGATGCCCATGTTGGTCTCGATGAAGGAGGTCACCAGCTCATAGCAGCCCTGTGCAGAAAGGACGTATTAACATGAACAGATATGGCTGGGGATGGGTAGAGAGGGAGGTAAGCTAACAGACTGGCCGCCACAAGCTCATCTGAACATGGCACAGGGGTGAGGCACAGTCAGCCTGCAGACAGGGCAGTAGGGGGGCTTACGCTCGGAAACACAAATGGAGACGTCAGACAAAGAGACATTTCAGTAAAAAAGACGATGGATCCGGACAGTGACGCAAAAGCGAACTGGGGAGTGGATCGGCAGCTATCGCTACGTTCCCCCATCCCGCCCCCAGAGTGTGCCACGTCTCCTCCCTGGCTGACCTGCTGGTACACCTTGCCCGGGGCGACGGTGGAGTTGCGCAGGTCCTCGGGGCTGCAGTCGGACAGATCGGTGCAGCAGCTGCGGGGCAGGCCTCCGGCAGGGTAGTAGACGCTGGTGAACCAGCTGGTGTAGTTTAACACCCCACAGCAATGCAGCTGCATGGGGGAGGAGGGAGGAAAACATGCAGAAGAACATAATCACCATTCAGCCCGTCCACCAAGCGGCCGGCTTGGCTTTTCCCATATGCAGTAATGCCTTTTAAATGAGTATAAAATGGCTCCTCCTCGCTGCCAGACTCACGCTGCGCTGGACATTGTCCACAGCCAGGCTTCTCTCATCCTCTGCATTGTACTCCTTCACAGCTTCACTGTACGTCCTCAGGAACGTGCCCTTTATCTGGGGGGTGGGCAGTGTCTTATTTCTCTTTTATACTTTTTAGCACTTTGTACCTTCACCCGTCACAAAGGTCTATCGCTATGGGGAGAGAAGCTGACAGCCCCCAGACACCCCCAGTTAGCCACCCCTGGGGCTGCGATCCACTCAGGGACACCTACCTCATGCCGGAATACAAAGCCTGAGATTCCAGCGACCAGCTCAGCCAGGAAGACGAGGGACAGGAACATGGCGTACTGCGAAGACAGAGAGAGACAGGGAGAGTGAGGGATGGGCGAGAGAGGGAGGGACAGAGGGCGACGGGGACACAACGGAGAGAGGGAGGGACAGAGGGCGACGGGGACACAACGGAGAGAGAGAGGCGAAGAGAGTGACAGAGGAAGAGAGATGGGGACATGACACAGAGAGAGGCTAAGAGGAAAAACTGAGGGAGGGAGACAGATATGATGGACAGAGAGGTGAAGAGAAGGAGACAAGGGGACAAAGAAAGGGAGACAGGGAGGAAAAGAGGGAGAAAGACACAGAAGACAGAGGAACAGAAACAGAGAGGGGGAACAAAAAGAACGACAGAGCGAGAGAGATGGGGACAGACACAAAGGACTGAGAGAATCTGTTCTGAAACAGGAAACATACATCCCCTCCCTTATTTAATGCAACTAGTTGCAGACATCACCTGTGACTGGGGGCAGGATGCAGACAAAGCAGCCAGGATGGAAGTGTTACTGGCCACCAGCCTGTGGGTGGGACTCCCCCAGTATCCCTCAATGCACATTGACATAAGGTGGCTCTGATATTACATGTGCTACGTCACACAATTAGTGCCGCTGTTGTCGTTGCTAAACGACGTTATTAGCGCTCATGCAGGTAAGGAAGGTAATCTGAACAGAGCTGATGGCACAGCGCCTCCTGCAGGCAGCTGACTGTACAGGCCCATCCGCTGGCCTGAACGCTGCTGCATCTTCATTCCACAGCGGTGAGTTTTGTGACGACTGCCTATATACAGCTACATATGCAACTGGATCCCGGGTGTTAGGCATGTTTTAAACGCAAAATTTAATCTAAACTGCACATATAAAATCAAGGTCATATGAAACCAACTGTCATATGAGAAGTGTGTGCTTATGTGCACGTGTGACAAGTGCATGAGTGTGTCACTGAGAGACAGTGATTGTGTGTGTGTGTGGGATCCAGCTGGCATCTCCGACTGAATCTGGGAGGTGTCGGCCGACCCCCACGTGTCTCCTTTTAAAGGCCAACCCCTCCCACTCTGTCAGGGGGAGGCACTGCGGAGGCTCGGCATTAAAATGCCAGAGGAGACCAATTAAAGAGATGGAGAGAGGGAGCGGTAGATGGGGGGATGAGAGAGACAGGAGCCGAGCGCGGCGGAATGCAGGAAGCCATGTTCATCAGCCCTAACGGCTCCAGAGTACTCAAACAATATTTAATTTCCTCAGCATGCTGCCCCCTCCTCCATCCCAGCAGCCTCAAACATGCCAGAGGACAGAGGCTCCCACCGGTTTGGTCCCCACCCCCTCACCAGCTTCAGCATCCAGGGGCTGCCCCGGCATGTGGCCACGCAGCCAAAGAGGCCGAAGACGATGATGGTGATCCCGGTGCCGATGAGCACATAGGGGGCGTTGGTGGTGTTGTCGGCGATCAGGGAGATGTAGGGCCCTAACATCAGCTTCCCCCACACCCCAACAGCGAGGAGGACGGCCCCCGTGACCTGCAGGAAGAGGACGAGAAGAGGTGGGAGGACATACCATCAGTGCAGCGTGACGGCACCGAGCCTCGTCCTTCAACCTCCAGTGTTTGCTCCCATCTGCCGCCCCAGAGACAGCAGCAACCACACGTGATATTTTGCTGCCCCCTGGTGGTAGAACCAGGACATGTCCTAAGAATGTTAAAGACCTTCATATCTTGGATTAAAAGAGTACTGAAATAATAACCTGTGACTGTTTTTATGTACTGCAAATGGCCTCCTAATGAAACTTGGTTTGTGTCAAGTAGCGCAGCACTGACATACAGCACTGACATACAGCACTGACATACAGCACTGACTGGGTAGAACATAGACCAATTCTCACTAATGAGTGTCCTGAATTGGGTTCCCCCCCAACAAGCTGCAGTACTTGTTCATGCCAGCAGTGTGCTATCTGAGCTCGGACCTACCTAAGCTCCTCTTCTTCTATAAATGGGATCAAAGGTTTATAATGAGCGTGACACAGTCAGATGCAAGTGGAGATCTTCGTCGACTCGTGTCTGCTTTCAGCTGGGCTTGGACACGTCACAGGTCTAACCGCTAGCCTCGGATTCATAAAGCAAACTCTGTTTTGGTGAAGAGGGCTCCAGGCACTCGGAGTTCCCTGTATGAAAAAGCCGCCTTGAGGTCTGGTGAAGGAGCAGCCGCAGACTGCGGAAGACTCTGGTCTGTTGGTTTTATTGTTCTTCATTAATTCCCTTGGCACACGTTATGTCTCGTTTTGGTGTTGACCATAGTGTCAGTCTCCCAGAAGGTTGGAGGTACCGGCACCATGGTGCCCCTAGCAAAGGCAGGGATGAACCATAACCAGCCTGGACCAAAAATGTGGACTGTCTGGCAGGCTCAGAGGGAGCGAAAACATGGACCGGCTGTGGGTTCCTGAGGACCGCATTGGGAAAGACTAGCCTCAAGCTTTTTTGATGACTTAAGGGTTGGCTGTTGTACCTTTGAACAGGTACCTGGATTGTTCTTGTAATTGGGTAATATCATACTAGTTCTGTCCCTTTGGCAGCAGGCTGGGAGGGGCAGTTAGCAGACAGACAGGCGTGTGCTTGTCCCGGCATGTCTGCTGGCAGGGGTGAGGGCACATTGTAATGCCTGATGGCAAGACGCAGAAAAGATCCCCAGGAGCGTTTTTTAACATAGTAGTGCCTGGCGGCCATGAGCCATGACAGACCTCCCCTGGGCCTGTAACCGCGGCGCTTCTCTGCCTCTCTCAGATGAGGTGTCACCCCCCCCGCCCCCCAAAATTAACAAGGAGAAGCAGGAGCGCCAGATAACACAGCCTTGAAGTGACAGAAACAGAAACGCCCTGACGTCAGGGCGTGGCCTGATAACTCCACCCTTCTTTCTAAATATGTTCCTAAAGCCACCAATCAAAGGCTCCTCCCACTCCTGTGTCATCAACGGGGCTGTAGCACTTCCAGGATCCTAAACGAGCACGGGGTGCACCAGCATAGGCGAGGGGGCAGACTGGCCAGGGCACTGGGGTGGAGCTGCTTAATTCTTAATGAGGAGACGAGGTATCCTGTGGTGACTGGGCTGTGTCACTGGGGCCCGCCCAGAGCTGAGACACACAGGCCACCTCCCTCCTGCTGGGGCTCATGCACAATTCAAGGGCCTGCAGACCCCGACTACTGGGTCAGGGAGTCTTCCGTATTGCCTCTGGGGACACGACCATCCCAAATCAACAGAGACAGCGCCGGTGACAATAGCCTCTCGGGGACTCGTGCAGGAGAGGTGTCTCCCAGCATGCCCCAGGGGGCTGGAGAAAGAAGGAAGGGGTAACTACATTGGGTTTGCGGGGGTATGGTGTGTTTGGAGGGGGGAGGGGGTTTTGTGAATCAGATGGAAGCCATTTTGAGGATTTAAAAACAATAGCCTCAGTACAGAAATCAAGATATCCATAATTAAATCGACGTGGCGACGGCGAGATCGACAGGGCAATTAAAAGCTGAACAGGATTAAATACGAGTGGCGGAACGGAAGCGCGTGACGGGAATGCCAAAGGGGGAGGGGAGCGTCTCCTTCACCACAGAGACGAGATCGCAGTGGGTCTGAGAAACCGGAGGTGCCAGCAGCATCTGGCCTTTAATCACGTCTAACAGGGGTTGCCAGGAGTACACCAGCGCCACCCTGTGGCAGACCGTAGAATCACTACATCACGACAACCCAGCAGGGTATTAAGTATCATGTGACTTTGTACCATACCAGGCTGGTCTATTGGGTGCTCTCCTGTATTCACAGCCAGCCTGAGCCCGTCATCATACAGATGTCCACGCAGGTCGTCACTCTTGTTTACGAACTCGGGACCACTCGTCGGAATCCTGCCCTGGGTCCTAATGTCAGCTGGTTTTTTGTTACTTTTAGTTGATTGGTTCAGAGGTGGCTCTCCCTCCTCTGCAGTAAGGGGAGGGGGGGTTTTGTGGGAGCCTCCTAGGTTCCCCACCCCTCAAAAAAATATGACGCAAAGCAGCCTGAAGGCAGATGAGCCAGTGCATTAATGAACGTGCAGGGAGCAGGGTGCAGTCTGCATTTCCGACAACGTGCGTGACGCAAAGCCTCTAATGGGAGCGGACGGAGAGGGGAGCAAGTATCCAGGGAGGTGTCAAGGGCACCCCACATGACGAGAGGTCCTTTTTCGGCGGTGGGAGGGAGCATAATCCTTGGCGATACACACGCGTGGGGGGGGGGTGCAATTTTAAAAAATCGGCCTTTGATTCAAAGGAAGTCACATCTCTTGTTCTCTTCCTCTTAGCATTTCAAATGATGAAGCCTGATCAAAGCCGCCCCCCCGGTCTGCCCGCTGCCGCTTCGCACAGGGGCGGAGGGGCCCGATCTGCCCGCTTTGATGACAAGCAGGCTGCTTTCCATTTTTGGCTCGGGCAGGTTGTCTCCCACCAGGCCAGTCTGTCTCGCCATCCTGTCGGACCGCCTTCCCCTCCTGCCTGACAGTCTGGCTCCAGCCTCAAGCGGCCATGATTACCATCATCCCTGAGTCATCCTGCCCTGACTGCCACAAAACTGCCTGTTTATCAGAAGAGGAGAACCTGAGCTCACTCAGTGGCCAACCAGCGATTATGCTTTGACTCGACTGTGACTCAGGACTACATATATGGACATTCTAAGAAATTGAGAAAGCATCCAGTGCAGACAGATTAATTACCTTGAAAAGGTTAAATGACCTTAGAGCACATGCAAATAAGATTTAGATCTAGCTGGGCAGGGCAGCGTGTTGAAGGCCTGATCACGTTTGGCAGGCCTCATCAGTGAGAGACATTCTCCTCAGAAACACCTTCTGCCGTCTGTTTCAGCGCCAGCTCCCTCACACTCTCTCTTTCTCCGTTTCTCTGCCGCACACGCTCTGTCACTCGGTGCTAATCGGGCACAAACAAACCGGCGAAGTTGGTGCCGTTCCTCCCACCAAAGTGGAGTGGGTTCCATCCCGCGCCCTGATAATCACCAGTGCTGGGAGAGTACAAAGCTCAGGGAATGCAGACAGGAGGCACGGCGCCGCGGGGGAAAAGCGTCCTGCCAAAGCTGTGATATGCTCTGACGTGCTTTTAGACATCAGACTCTTAAATGCAGATAATCTTCAGGTTCTTCCCGGGGTAACGTGATAAGACAAAAGCGCAGCCACCCAAACGACAGTCCATTTCCATGGCAACCGCATCTACCCAGTAATACCCTACCTATCACCCGCCGGTCCCAGTGCTGTTACATCTCACAGCTTGCTTTGCTGCCCCTTGTCGCCGCACCTGTGCTGTGACCTGACCTGCCTGGCTGCCACAAGGTGAAGGTTAGCTGCCCCTGTGGCTAGTGGCCCTACGTTCCTCGCCAAATTCACACCGGGGAGACATCTCACCCGGCCAGATGTCACGTTATCTGTGCCCCTCAATTTCCCTGCATGCAACACACACTCTTCCACTCTTCCGGCCCTCTGAGTCACATTCAGAGGAGTAAACAAACAGAGCGTAAACATACTGCCCTGATCCTGGCCTGAGCCAGCTGCACCACCACAGATGGTAAAAGAAAAAACGTTGGTCCTGCTTACACAACCGCGAGTATGCAGTGAAAGCGGAGACAGAGATGGACTTAAATACTCACCAAGCGCAGGCTGCTGTTGTCCTCCCACTTCCCACAGCTGGACCAGTGTGCTTCACGCGAAGCGGCAGCCTGGACTGTGCTAATTAAGGCTAATTGATCTTTTGGAATCATGGTGCAATGGCGCTGCCAGTGATTACTGGAAAGTGTTGAGCCATTTATCCAGTTAACATGCTAATTAACAGGAGCGGCGATTAGCGGCCGGACTTTGCGTTGCTTCCCGCCGCAGTACTGCTAGGTATCCGCATCAGGGTGGCGTGTGAGGTGAGCATAGCGCATCGGTTTCTGGATGCGACCGTCATGTTGGTGGAGTTCATTAACAGTAGGGGAGGAAGGCCATCATTTCAGCGTCATCCTAATGGGTCACTGAATCCACCACGCCATTTGCTAGTGCAGAAATATGGCGTCTTTTTGTAGTCCAGCAGACCAAATAATCACCTTAAGTGAGTCAACAGTGCATCTAAGATGGCGATCGAGCAGGAAGTGATCCAGCCACTTGCTTTTAGACAAAAGGAGGCGAGACGAACACATCTGCCCTCCGCGTAGAAAGAGCTCCCCCTACTTTTGATATCAGCACCTGCGAGTGATGGCTTTGGGAGCCTGTCTGGCTGCGAGGGGGCCCACACGCGTGGAGAGACAGTAACGGCAAGCGGCACATATCGCGCAGAGCGGGGATTACAGCCCAGGCTAATTATCCCCCGAGCCTGAGTGCTGACGAGGTGACCCCACTTGACTAACGAGATAGCAGCACGAGCCAGGAAACAGGCCGGGGCTGGAATTTAATCAAAGCGTCCGCCATTCAGTTAATCTCCGACAAACCACACCATGTCAGATTTTTTCCCACCCTTTTTCTGGCTCGTTTCGATGGTGGGGGGGGGGCATGGCAGGGACACATTCGCCGCCATTCACACCACGCTAAATATCTTCCAGTGACCGGTGTGTTTGCGGTGAGCCCTGACCCCCCCAGGGACCCGACACCGCCACCAACACTGTACCCCACCATTTGCATGACAGTTGCCGTGAGATGAGGCCTTATAACGAGCTGCATTACGAGTTGGGGGAGGGGAGCCTCTCTGTTTACATGAGTCGCTCATTATTCTAACTGCCAAGGGGCCAGATGCTGCTAGCGCGCATGCTAATGAGTGCTAAAGACAAAGCAGGGATTAATGTGAAGCTGAAACCTCGCACCTTCATAGAACGTAGCATTTAACCTGCGGCGTGGCTCCCGGCTGCCTTAAAGGAAGAGTCGATTAAAGGGGCAACACCGTTTCAAAGCCGCGAGCCCGGAGTAAGCACAGGGTGGCGCTGTCTGGGGTCTTAACAGAGTGACCCTCTGAAGAGGAGGTGACACTGCCAGCCTGACCGAAGAGCAAAGCAAACTGAAGCTGGCAAGCTGCAGGCCTGGCGGACCTGAGGGAGACCAGGGGGCTTGAAAATGGAGATTGCAGCGTAAATGATATTTCCACAAACCATGATGAATGCGTGACACCCCCCCACCCTCACCCCCACCAAAAGCCGTTTTCTATCATGGGCCTCAACGGGGTGTCGCACTTGCCTAGCAGCCGTGAGACGAATAAGCGCAATAACACTCTGCGCGGGGCCAGGGATTAAATCACACAGCGTGACCATAAATGCGACGCTAACTGCTTCCTCCCGCTCTGCCGCCCACTTCCCGGGGAGGAATTCATCATGGTGACGGGGCGACTCGAAAGCACGGGTGGGGGGGGGCCAGTGCCGGACACCTACTTGCTGACGGGCAGCTAATTATAGAGCGGTTTTCATTAGCGCGCACCCTGGAACTGCTTCCCGTGCCGAGCGCCGTGATCCTGCAGTCGGCAGCATGCATTCTGAGGGCTCCTCTGAATTTCTCACTGAGCAGCTAAATGTCAGGCTTCCCAAAATTAACTAGCAAGTTCTTTATTGCCTTTTGACCCAACCCTTCCTGGTCCCTGAAGGTGGCATTTAACACGCGTGGCTTTACTGGTTCAAAAGAACCAGTTAGTCTGCCACACCTTGTGCATCATCTTTGCTGCTAAAGCTGCCTTGAGCACAAGCCAAAGTGCCGTCAGATAGACCAGCGTTTAGTCTAATCCGGTCCTTGGGGACCCACAGATGGGCCACATTTTTACTCCCTCCCGGCAGCACCAGGTTAGGAAAGGTAGACAGTTAGTGCTTGTTTCCCACTCAGTGTTAAAAATACTTGGTCATAAATAGAAACAGAAGTCACAGAGAGCGCCTGAATGGCAGCCATAGATTTTAGTACTCAATAGATCAATTGGATTCTTAGCTGAAACACTTGCAATGTCTCTTGTTAATTCCTCTGATGTCTACACTGGCTAGGGAGAAATTACAGCCCTCAGATCTGTCATTATTGCTCCTAGAGCCCCCCCAAAGATCCCGCTGTCACACTGAGGACATTCACTTGACAGAGAGACATACTGTACAGGGTCAGAGAATCCAGACCCAAAACCAAGGGCCAAAAGGCTTAAGTGAAGGTTGCCAAGCTGATTGGCTCATGAAAGTATATACGAGATCACATAGGATCTAAATAAGGACTTTTTAAAAAAAGTGACTGATAAAGGTGAAGATCACGGGTACAGCTAACCCGTCGTCTAAGCCAAACTACACGCGGTAGCATGCTACGCATGCGCTAACAGTTTAACCCCAGATGGAGGACAGTCAGGGCTCCTTTAATCTCTGATTTATCCGGTCATAAACATGCACATTTCTCCTGAGCCCTCTGACTCCTGCCTGGTGTTTTCACTATTGTTAGTGGGATCATATCAGCACCAAACGAGGTCAGAGGTTTAGCATCTCACTACGTTACTGCCTAGCGTAAACAAATAAATCGGTAAAGCAAAACAAAATAAATAAACAAGACGCAGGACCATTAAAATACAAGACAGATAACAGAAAAACAGCCCTGCTTACAAGTCAAGGCAATTACATGTCCGTTAGAAAACGAAGACAGATGACTGTGTAGGGGTGCGGCAAATCAGGACTGTCGTAACTAATCCCGTTAAACTAGCGGTAAATGATGGTGCGTGCCGCCTGCGTGATTCTGGTATGAGCACCCCGGATCCCCCGCGTGCCTCCGGCGTGGCGACTCCACCCTCCTCGCGCCGTCTGCGTGAGTCTGGCATGAGCACCCTGGACCCCCCGCGCGCACACCTTTGGTCAAACTGGCCTTATATGCCCATTAAGGCTCGTTTAGCCACAGAACGTCCACCCCAGGTGACAGGAAGCTGCACCATTGATTAATTTGAGACAATCGCGCATTGCAGGAGCGGGAATTGAAACATGCGACTCCGCGAGCTCCCCGCAGATTAGCACTTGCACTACTCCGCTAATCTGCACTTTACTCAGAGCAGAGCGCGGTCACCCCCATTCATCCACCTTGCATCGCCAAACCCCTTCTCCCCCCGTCTCCATTTCACCACTTTCATCCTCCGCGATTTAGAAATGTTTACACTTTACTTCCTATTCCATCATCTTATTTCCTGTCTTCCGGGTCCTGCTTCATCTATGTGGTGTACAGCGCCTCCGGATGGTACCGGAACCCATCAGGCAGAATCGTGATTACTTGCCAATTTTGATGGTGTTCACAGATGACTAGCAGAGCCTTCATAAATTTAGGCTTGGTGCCTGGACTAAGGGTCCAGCAGATTGCCTGGGCTCAGGATGTGACCCAGCAAGCTCTCCACTCAGCCAGGCCCTGTCAGGGACCATCGCTATGTAACCATCGCTATGTAACCTGGTCCTGCTGAAGACACCTGTGTATGCCCTGGTGACTGGCTGCTTCCTTATCTACAAGCAGCCTTATCTACTGACCAGTGGGGGAAGGGGGGGGCATGTCCTGTTTTTGAGCCCAAGTCCCCATGGTGCCAAGATCACATCTCACATGCCGCTGTGATCTAAATGCAATATGACAAAGGGTCCTTCTCGACTTCTTGTTTTTACAGTAAATTCAGTGGACTGTGGTTACACTGAACGGTTGCTTAGTGACAGTGCTTCTTTGGTGAATGTTTTATTGTTTATCCTACACAGTGCTGTAAATCTGCTGTAATACAGCTTTTTAAGTACAGTTTCTCAGTATGGAGGAGGGGGTCTCACTGAGCCAGTAGAAGTACAGGTTGTTACAATAATCAATATAACACGTGGGTTAGGTGTTGGGACATCCTGATGACCTTGTCAGTGCCACCATGGATAAACGGAAGGATCTCCATGGTAACACTCAAAAGATCAGTGTACCATCCAACTACAATGGTGTTCCTGTAACCGCTCTTAACTGTACAGTTCCATGCCACAAGCAGTGACACCAAAGGGCCGCCGTACGAGACAGTGTGGGATCTTGCGGGCTTTCACAACGTGACCCTGCAACCTTGTCACCTTTCACACCTCTGGCTCAGGGTGGAGGACAACTCTTCCAGCAGAAGTCCCTAAACACACCTCTACCGCATCTCCTCCCCAAAAAACAAAAAAATATGGGAAGGTAATTGTGCTTTTACGGAGAATTTTCACAGCAGGCATGAGCAAACCAAAGCACATTAACTAGACTGAATTTAATTAATGGTGCTCAGTGGGATGCAGTAGTACACAAACTGAATCCCATTTCAGCTGCTGTCGGCGGATATATTGCTACTATCTTGTGTTCTTCTGTGTGCAACCGCAGAATCAATTAGACTGAGCAGATGGCTGGTTAATTAATGACTAGCCCATGACCATGACTGGCCCATGCTGGCCTGCAGGTGGTGCTCTACCACTAAACCAAATGTTAAATTTGAGTTCACTGGCTCATCTGTTTCTACAGCACTTCTGACTTCCTTTTCATTTATGATTATTGCTTATTGCAGATGCAGTTATTTGATATACAGAACAGCAAAACTAGAATCTATAAAAAGCACAACCATGCCTCTTTTACATAGGGGAAAATTTAATTTGCTCCTAAATGCAATTCACACTGCATGTGGTGAATGGAATTAAACATTGGTGTGAATTGGTTCTGAATTTTCTCTCCTCTCTGCCTTAAAAGTAGCCATTTGATTGCCAAGTTGTCTTCTCCCTGGCACTGGGGAAATAATCAGATTGTGATTCTGCTGTGTTAGGAGATGACGTGACTGCTCTCTGATGGGTAGCAGGAAATCTTTTACAGCATGTAAATGGTGCATTAGTCAGCCAGCACATCCGGGGAATATTCTTATCAGCGCAAGTAATTTATTATTTATGAGGAAGGCGAGTGTGGTATAAGGGAAACGGACCTGAAAAAATCTCCGGGAGGAAACAGCTACATGTGGACCGTGGAGTTTTGGCTGGACTTTAGTCATGAAGGACACAGCAGGAACACAGTAGAGAGCAGTGAACCCCCACTCACAGTCCCGTCCATGAGACAATCAGCACCCCTCAAATCAAAAACATTCTGAGACATCACATTTCATCCAGGGGCCACATCTGGTTTCTACAGCTTCCGGAGAGCTCCATAACGGAAAGGTGTCTGATTCGGCACGGCACACAGCTATGTCCCTGCCAAGTCCAACAGACTGTACCCTCCAAGTATTTGCCACATTGGACTGATAAACACTGTCTACTGGCTGGAGAAGCATCACTGCTAAAAATCTCACAGATAAATTCCTTACTGTAAATGACACAGCGCACATAAGGGGGAGCTTACAAGGATTAGGACCTCTTAAGCTAGTATTCGAGAGTGCATCGTGACACCATGGTTCCCAGCTAAAAGGTCTGTGAGATCGCGTATCACATATACGCACTGCTGCATCCGGCGAACATGCACACACACATGCGGCGACCAACACGGAGCACAGACGGCGCAAGCTGGAGCGCAGTTGGAAACACGCTACACGGAGAGAGTCAAAACGTGTGACTTCGGAGAGGAGGGGGTGAAGCGGAGGGCTGGGGGAGGCCACGTGTGACCCTGCAGTGACAAGACCCTTGGCACTGGAAGCAGAGCCGGCTGTTTGGTGGAGGGGGATGAGTCATACTCTGGCGTCACACCGAGCCCCATACGGTCACACGGAGGTGTTGGGCTCGCATTTTAGCCCAACACCACCCCAGCGAGATAGGTAGCTCTTCACCCGCACGTAACAAATGAAATTGAAAATGGACAGGAAGAAGCCACAGAATGAGCCAATTACCACAACGGGCAGACACGGGTTCAGGCGTGAGGAAGTGTTTACTGCCTCCACACAACAAACCCAGATCCCAGGGAATTGTGGGACAGTGCAATGTTCATCCATCATGCTGTTGAAGCTCATCATTTTAAGCTGTTTGTGCCACATGGAAATAAACCAAAAGTAACCTTTTCTCTAAATCAGGGGTGGGGAGCCTGTTCCATGGAGGCCCGGTGTGGGTGCGGGTTCTTGGGATGACCTCTCAATCAGCAGATAATAAAGCAGTGGTTCTCAACTCCAGTCCAGGGAACCCACAATTATTGGCTGACTGAAAGGCCACCGCAAAAAGCCGCACCCACAACGGCCCTCCATGGATCAAGTTCCCCACCTCTGTTCTAAATCATGCCATAAAGAATGAATAAAAATTCAGGGCTGATTTGGCGGGAGTGTGTTTTGTGACAGTCACTATTAAGGGTGGCAGAGTTCTAGAAATTTCCATGACAAATTCTGCTCCTGCGAGGAAGCTCACAAGAGAAGTTTAGATGATGAGGAAAGCCAAGAAGCTGCATCCTCTAGACCAGGGGTCACCAACATGGTGCCCGCGGGCAGGGGCGCTGCTAAAAATTTTGGGCCCCAAGAAACATATCATACTGGGGCCCCCAATCCAGAGCAATTCAGTT
>JAOYFF010000079.1:1449361-1468434 GCA_025773925.1 Cryptomyrus ogoouensis
ACAGTTACAATACTTGGGACTGGCAATCCAGACAGGTGAACGCTTCCATTTCTCCATTGTTAGCATTGTAAATTGGAGGGTAGCCCACATCTATATTTCCTGCTGGAGATTAATCAATCATGCACCCCACAGACACACCCACAGACCTTGGGTTGAGATGCTGCTCTTCAGTGGTCGCCCTGTGCACATTTTGGTGCTGGCAACCAGCTCGCGTCATCGTTTTCAACATTGATAACATTTAAGAGTACTTCATACGCCAATACGTTACAAGAATGTGAAAAAAAACATTTCCATACTTTCCAGATATGGAAACGACCAAAATCAAATTCTATACTGCTTGGGAACTCTGGGTGTATCTGGGTGACCGAATTGTGGCACCAGAATAAAACTGCACTGAATACTGAGACACAATTTCACATGCTATTTAAGGAAGCATTTGGTCGTCCTGCTGCTAGCCTGGATCTAGGAGTTCAGTCTTGCGATATACGACAGTAAAATCATTTGGTGGCAGAGTTACACGGTGGAATTCCAAATGCTGGCAGCTAGCAGGGGGGTTGAGTGAGCCTGTGCTGCTAACTATGTATCCTCGTGCACTAAATGCAGATCCAAAAGCCGAGCTATCCTGCCAAGGGGACGCCTCAAACAGTCAAACGTGAATCTCCAACTATAATCTGCTACAAGACCTATGCCAGAAACTCACCTCCAGCCCAGTAGCTCATCCATCAACCTTTGTTGCTTCCTTGCAACCAATTTCCCCCTCACCTGGTCCTGAACACATGCAACTCTCCAGAGCTCCTTTATCACTGGAGGTATGCCAGATATTCCCGTATTGTGGGGAAGGTGGACATCAATGGCGTCAATGCCCTCTCTGCACCTGGAGAGAAGAACCCTCAGGAATGGAAGGGGAAAAAAACAGTTATGGACTAAAATATTGAGGAGACCCTCTGTTTAGGAATTATTTGACTGTCTGTGTCACCTTCAGCCTCCAGTTTCTTCACTGTAAACTTCAGCCCTGTATCAACCTTCAAGCATTAAATGACAACTTAAGTTCTGTTCCCTTCTTAATTCCTGCAGCCTTGGAACAAGACCGCAAGGCAAGCGTGTTAAAAATTAGACCTCCAAAATGTACATAACCTCATCAGAATGCATGAGGAAAATTTATTGTTGTAGGTTTGTGTCCAGTGGGTGTTAGAGATAGTTATGGTTGAATACTGAAAAATTAATATATATGTATGCTCCAGAGAAGGAAAAGCACAATAATGCAAGTAGTAATATTTCCTGTAACCAGCCAAAAAAACAGCATAAACTTTTTTTTTTTTTGGATTAACATCCTATTAGATTTATATTTGACAAGAAATAGATGTACATTTAAATATCCTGCAATACCAGGAATATTGCTTATGCATTTGACAGCTGCCATCTATGGCACAATGGAATTGGGTTCATACACCTTTAAAACCAGACTGAGAACTCACTGCTGTCATGTGACATCATGGAGCCCCTGCACTCCTGAGATGGATATCTAGTTTAGCTCCAGTTAAGCTCCTCAAAGACCCAAAGCACTCCTGCGAAATGTGAGAGAGCTTTATTCAGGAGGAATATGAAAACACAAGAAACAAAACAATTCATCTTAAATACCCCAACAGCCCCTCTTGGGACTCTAAAAACCTTCTGGTTACGTCAAGCTGCACTAACCGTGCTGCCGTCAGTGTCTTCACAAATACTGGGCTATGCAACACTGCTGGTCTTCAGCAAGTCTCAAAGCACACTGCAGTGCCCTCAGTGACCGTTAGCCCCACTAACAGGGTCCCATTAGGGTCAGGAAGGTCTGACAGGCCACTGACAACAGGAACGGGTGCTTTCTTCACCACCTCTTCTAGAGTAGAGCATCTGTGAACTTGAACCAGATTTATGGCTGTCAGTTCAGACAGAATCCTTCAAAATCACATGCCAGGTAGTGTTGCAAGGTTTTCATGCACAGTACTCAGAATGCCCCGTTCCCTGTTTAATACTGCAAGTATGAAGCAGTAATAAATAATTGATTAAAAGCTTATAAGCTTTCACTGCTTGGGTTGGCCACAATCAACAAAGACTGCCCTCTGTGGTGAATGTTGGTAGTCCTAGTTTAGATTGACAAATGAAAACGATGCATTTTCTGTATTCGACCACATTTTGCAGTCACGCTCAAAGTACTCTAGAAGTACTATTACTTCCAAAAAACTCTGAGCAGAGCAAAAGTTCTTATCTTAGAAACTACTGAAGTAAAGGAGTAGCTTGTTGAAAAAGTACTCAGAGTAGTGGGTATTTTTGAATTGTGTTTCCCCTCATGAAATTGCAATTTTCAAAAAATGAAGCACACAACACAAAGACCATTTAAATACAAAATTTAATACAAAAAATTACCAACTCATTATGTATTGCTGTAGTATTGTACTTAGGCCCTTCTACATAAAAAATGACCTCAGGAATGCACAAACTGTACAGCATGGGCGAGAGGCACAGAGTTACAGTACAGGCAATGATTCAATGCTTATGTAGAAAACAACAGGAAATGTGCAGCAACGTGTAAGTAAACTGAAACCTTGAGGTACAATTAAAATCCGCTACGTTCTCAAATGTAATGCAGGCTCCCAGCAACTTTTCACGATGGGCCAAAAGCATTCAGCCTACATTTTTATTTAGTAAAGCAAGCTAAAGCAAACATTACACTGCAAGTTAGCGCAGCGCATATCTGTGACAGACAGTGATACAGTCACAGCAGCCTAGTAATAGCAGGGATAGCCTAAAATAAATTACTCAGTTAGCTATCCAAGCTAAGTATAATTTGACTAAAAATAAAATTAAAAGTTTAACACAGTTAAGTTTTGACAGCTAAAAAAAATTAACGCTAAACGTCATACAAAGACCGTTACTAGGCGTTCGTAACTGACGAGCCAGGCTAAAATGAAAGCCGAAAGATAAAACTAAAACTTACCTCAATCAGTGTTCTTTAATTAAACACAGAATTCCTGAATGCAGATATCTCAGCAGGCTTAGAAAGGCAAATTACTCGCCTTGGTTTTGCCTCCGAGAAGCCAAGGTAACTCCCGCCACGAGCTCCGTGATTATTAGCGACTTACCTTTTTAGGTAATCAGCCCGCTGCGACATTGCGCTGTTTTTCAACGCGCTTTCATACGATTGGCTAAATACCGTTACAGCGCTTCATACATACGTAGTAATCAAGTACAATTTCTGGGAAAAAAATACTCAGTTACAGTAAGGAGAGTATTTGTAGCTTGTACTTTACATCCCTGGTCATGCTTGTTACTATGAATAGTTAGTAGGCCTACAACTAAATACAAATATTTTTGCACTGGCCGAAAGGTGGAGCAGTAGTTAACGACATATACTTCTTACTGAATGGAAGAGATTCTTTTGATTTACAAGCATTTAAGATAAACGATCTGCAATTTCTGTTGAAAATTACTCAGCTCTGCGACTGGATGAGCCATATGTAGGTTGTTTTATATCGGTTGTACAGCTTGATTACAGTACATATTAAAACAATGTGGTTAGTAGTGGCACAAGAGCCTGTTGGCGAGGGTAATACTTGGGAGCCAGTGAAAATCCCTCAGAACTGAGCCAGTGGCTGCCTGGCAACAGGAATCTTCCTGCGGTGAACCACCTACTGTTCTGAACCACGGAGGAAGGCCTCGTGCAAGCTGTCTGCACACAGCCCCCAGCGCCGTCTCACAGATGCGGCTCCGGCTGTTTTCAGGCACCTGGCTCTGCACCCATCGCTTAGACACAGAGGCATCTATCCCGCACAGCAGCAAACATTTCAGTGTGTCTCCAAAGGCTTAATTTCTGACATCGCTGCACTGTATTACTGAGATATTGTGATCTTATAGTGCTGCTGGAATAAACTAATTAAATATCGAAAGTGATTTACGCAGTCAATTTTATGCATTGTTACATCTATATACAGATGGATGTTTTCGAGTGAAAGTATGCTCTCGCTGCAGTCTATTTGTGATGTCTATAATGTTGGCATACCCTCCAAGGGCCTTGGCAGTCTGTTTAGGGTGTCCCTGTTTCGGGCTCTCTCCTGCCTGGGATAGACGACAAGAATCCTCGTGATCTAGCTCTGAAGAAGAGGTTGGAAGGTGGATGGGTGGTTGTAATGTCAGGCTGTATATTTTAAAATAGTAATAAAGTTATTCATACAATTTTCAAGGGTACAACAGCAGCATCGATCACTAATGGGATTTGAGCTAACAGCTTTGGTTGAGTTCTGTAGCCACTAATTACCGACTGCCAATGAGCTCTGAAGGATACCCTGTGGTGCGTGGCAGACAGCATGCATGTCCTTACAATGCAGGAGGTCCAAGCACAGGGTGTCGACTGAGTTGGCTGCATCCTACATGCTTTTGCTCACCCGTAGGTGGATAATTTGTCAGTAAGTAGGGGTCTCCCTCCCAGCAAAGCAAACCCTAATATGACACGAGAACAAAAGTTTTTAAAGGCCCCGTGTCTACACAGAAGTCCTTCCCCGGAGACGTTACCACATCACTAGTCTCCTGACGTCTGTTACCGTGAGCCTTTCATCAAGCATGTACAAAGCGATAGAGGGAAAGGAAGAGGCGATTCATCTGCTGTGTGAGAAAAGGCTTTTTGATGTGTCACCCGGAGGGTGCGGGCAGAGGGAAGAGACGACGTCAGTGTCCGGAGGGAGAACACCCACACTGCCTTCCCTTTCTGGGGCTTGGGCGAACACGACAGCGGCAGCTCACGGACTTCATCACCCGCATCGGACATTTTATTGCACATAAAACACACCAAAACCTGGCTCTAACACATTACCAAAAACATTAATGCTTCTAGAATATTTTCCATGTTCTATCCGTTTTTTTTAACAATTCGTTTAACAAGAACTGGGAATCACATCTTAAAAGATTATATTCCCGACCTTAACAATATGGCAGGTTGAAGGTATCCTAAAAATTATGATGCTGTAACAAACAGCTGGTTTCTGTGTTTTATGATGTGACATATTTAAAAAAAAGTTCACTCATCTACAATTATAACTAACGTGTGTAACTAACAGGACCACCCATGATTAAACTGAATATTATGCACCAGCCTCTGGGGGCTGTCAAAACTACAAAAAACCCACACCTGTCCTTCAAGTTTAATCCCGCGTTTCAGATCGTGTGACATCCAAAGAATATGTTTTATCTGTTCTGATGAAAATCTTTTAATGTCGGTCCTTTGAGGTTCGCAGCCTTTGAGATCTTGCGTTCAATGCTGAGGACTAATTGTATATTAATATACACTAAACCGCACTTTGTTTTATATATGATCATATTTAATTGTCATTCTTTAAACAGGAAAATTATTCAGCAAAAACTACTGTCTAAATAAGTAGTTAATAAAATAATTATTGCCGCATCACCTGAGACAATGAGTTCATATTTCACATGGCTGCTCTTGAAGGTTTTCAGCATGTATAAAATGGAACCATAGATAAATAGAAGGATAGAGTTAGGCACAATTTACTCACACTGGGCATAGAAACCCAAAAAAAACCAAAGCAATGGAAAAATACGACAACACGCTAATATTGTTATAAATATCTACGCAAGGTATAAATATAACATTATTAACAATTTCATCGTTGTATCATTTTAAAAATATATTAGAGTAATACATAGGTCGTTTTCTGATCCGGAATAAAGCATTTAATGAAGTGGGCGGAGTTAGCGATGATCTCGAACTGTCTCGCGCTGGCACCGCAGTAAACTCTGGTTGCTACAGGCGAAGTTATTTGTTTACTTCCGGGTCGCGGGTTGGCGAACGCAGCTCAGCATCGGATGCCCACAACACCAGACAGCTGTTGTCAAAGGCTGGGTGTCTAGGACGATGGCAGGAGAGACGGATGACGAGATACCCGGTACGTTAATCAGAGAGCTCACCCGATGCTCGGTTCCACGACTGCACATATTCCTGAGCAGAAACGTAATGCTACTCAGTTTGCTGCACATCAGCCTTTCAGATATGGCTAGTGGAGAGAGTCAGATAAGTGATTATGAAAAGACAAGGAAAAGTAACACATGACGGTGCTTCGACAATACTGTCAAATACTGCTAAAATTGCTAGCTGAACAAATTCTGCAAATATTAATGGTGTCTGTTGTCGTATCTGTATGTTTAGTTGTTACTCCTAACTAGTTCAACAGGCATGCTAGTATCCCCCCTGTTTATAAGTAGGGACCTAGGTTAGCCTATTATTCCTTATTGAAATAGCCATTTTAAGCTATTTCAAGCCCTAATAACTTATGTAATTGCGTACTACTTTACCCTGCTGTTTTCTTTGGAGTTATTTTTTTGCTCTTCCTATAAGCGTTTTGTTGTGTTCTTCACAGAATCAGGTGCCATCTTCACGTTTGGAAAAAGCAAGTTTGCAGATAACATTCCCAGTAAATTCTGGATGAAAAATGACAAACCTGTGCAAATATCTTGTGGAGATGAACATACAGCACTGATAACAGGTAATTTTTGAATCTGTGTATCTGTGTGTTTTTGTAGAAAACTGCTTATGTATATAACCATGCAAAAAATGAACAATGCACTGCAAAAATGACTTTTTGAGATGGTCCTGATTTTCAGTGCAAAAATAGAAACTGCATGTTCTGCAAAGTGGAAATAGATATTGCAGAAATAGATATTCTCTAAATATTGCTGCTTCATTTTTCCAAGATCACAGTATGTCTTCGTTTCAGTGCATTCTCTTCTTCTTTTGTCCTGTTTTCTGGAGTGCTGTTTGTTTTCCTGCAGATACCGGCAAGCTGTACATGTTTGGCAGCAATAACTGGGGTCAGCTGGGCTTGGGAGCTAAGAGCACAATATTCAAACCAACTTGTGTCAAAGGTGAGTCATGCTCAGATGTGGCACTTGCTTTTAGCAATGAGCATGTGTCATTTTGCTGGCATCTGAACGCTGCTTATTATTCTAACTATAATAGAAAAATTCTTTTTGGGAAGGGCTACAGCAGGGGTGGCCGGTGTGTATGTGGGTTTTCACTGCAACTCCCTAATTAGGTGTCTAATTAGAGGACTGATTGGCTGAAGAGTCCTCACACCTAGGTTTGAACAGCTGACCTACAGGTTATCCCAAAAACCTGTGTACACACCGGCCCTTTGCGGATAAGATTGGCCCCCCCTGGGCTAGAGGCATGGTCCTAGAAACCCCTTGCCCAGATTATTTTTTGTCACACTACATCATTCATCACATGGGCCCCCTTACTAGATTGAACTCATGTCTCATTCCCTAATTTGTACATTCCAACGTCCACCTCTCAGTCTATGCTAAGAATACTGTTTTTTTTAATATACCACAACATGCAGACCTGCGCAGTGTTTGCAGTTTTGTAATATTGCTGATGATTTTTTTACATCAAAGAAATCAGTCAAAACCGGATTGTATTAAGGCAGCTGAACAGAAGAATTAGGTACAAGTTTATATCTTATATGTCCATGCATCTTATAATCACATGCAGACAGCAGGATGAGGTGCACTGTTGCTATATGTGCTTTTAAATTTCTAAAATCATCCTGATAACATGTAGAAATACCTATATTTGCACCTACAGTTATTTATAAGGTTCATCTCACATAGAGGAAGATGCATGGCACATGCACCTGTGCAAATAGACAAGTTCTATGTAGGTAATTAGAGTTACTTAGCAGAAATTGGATCCTAGCCAAAGATTTTAGAAAAGATGTCATACAGGATTTCGTCAATAAGCAACGCAGCGATAGGCAGACTCTTACCCAAAAATACCTGCAGAACAAAAAAGAAACTCTGCCTTCTTCATAAAATGTATTGCGATTAAGCCTTAATATGAGCTGTTTAGTACTTTAAAATGTCAGATTTAATGGCAACTTGTTGTTCAGGGACGACACGGGCAAGAAAAAAAGCAAGGCTTTTTAAAGACTCATGGAGTACGCCGTCAGGGTGCTCTTCTGGAAGAGCAGGCTGTTTCCTAGGAAACAGCTGTGCTAATCACACATACAGCCCTTCAAGTGTACTTGTGGTGAATTGAAAATGGGCAGGAATGAGATGGAATGAGTCTGCATGAGACCCCGTTACCCACGGATCAGGGGGGGGGGGGGGGGGCAGACTTATCTGACTTTTCTCCCCTGTTTAATTCAGCCCTCAGTCCTAGAAATACAGTCTTGGGCAAAACATTTATGAATCTTGTTTTCCCATTGAAACTAATTCTGTTTTCTGGCTGCATTGTTGTTGTTCTTGTTGTTGGACAAGCGTGGATGAGCACAGTTTACTTTAAGTGAAATAAGGACGTGGGACGAGGTTCACACTCGGTCCACAGATGTTTGCCAGCAACGGCACAGAGGGATATCCGCAGGAGATCCAATTAACACGTCCGTCTAGGTGCTGCAGAAGGAGCAAATGAGCTGTAAATCATATACCCGTCCCAACATGACCAAGGTGCTACTCCAATTCACACTTCTGATGGATTGGAACACCCAGTCCAGGCCTGTAGACGTGACATAAATGCTGTAAAAGATTTGAGTAGCTGGAACACCGTGGCTAGCAGGCGTAGTATTACTGACAAGAGGCTCAATTAGGGACCCCAAAGTAGTAGCTGAAGTCGATGTGTAGGAATGAGTGTAGTTCTACATGTGTGGATAAATGTACTTGCAGTATATATGATGTGGCTTCACTGAGCTACAACTATAGCCAACTTCGCTCCTCACAAGTGTCCCTCCTCTGTGTTCCTGTCCTACTGCCCCAACAGCTTTTCATTCCCTTTAGAGAGGATCCTTCTAATTTGTTTGCCCCTTTTCACTTGCACATCCAATTTTCCATGCCTTAGAAAAGAACAATTCAATTTGTTAGAGTCAAAGCCGCCGTCTCTCTCTGAATGCCCCTTACAGTTTTCACTTTCCTCACCTACCTGCCTTAATTGTTTGGTTTTTCGCCCTTTTTTTCAGCTCTGAAGTCTGAGAGGGTGAAGCTTGCGGCTTGTGGCCGAAATCACACAATTGTGTGCACGTGTAAGTCACAGTATCGTACTGCTGTTTAGGCGCAGTAAGAATCGTGCAGCTGGTGTGCAGGGTGAACTGAATTTAGCCACAACATCAAACTATATGGCTAATATATTTGTTGTACTCATGTGTTCCAATTTAATTGCACATGTGACAGCTGTTTATGCTCACATTCATATTTTGCAGTAGTTTAAAACTGGTTTTAGTTGAGTCACGCTTTGGTTCCACTCTCCTAACTTCTCAACTATATACTGACAACATACTGTTCAATTCCTTGCATATTGCTCTTGGTTCAAAGGTTCATGGATTTTCGGTTTTGGATCATTTATCTAGAACCAGAGTCATTTCTTCAGAACCTCAATATCTGCAGGATTTGTTTTTAATGAAATCTTCGATATTCCTAGAACTGCTTAGTTCCAGGTATACCCCAAACACCTTAGTGTAAAGGCTAATTGAAGTCCACTTGGCCTGGGCTCTTGACGCCTGGGTATTGGTACTGCTCCATCAAGGTGGGTCTGGGTCCGAATGCTGTAACGAGCACAGTGATGTTGGCGTACCCTCAGCACGGGGACACATGTACGCTGCGGGGGGGAACACTGAGGGCCAGCTAGGCCTGGGCGACTGTGACGAGCGCACCTCCTTCCAGCTGCTGCACGCCTTTGCCGGCAACGCTCCGATCCGGATGCTCGCTGCCGGCTCCAACACCTCCGCAGCCCTCACTGGTGAGAGCCGCCCGCCTTGCACATGTGTGTCTTGCCTCAGTGAGCGTGTGACCTGACGCAGCTGCATTTGTGATGACGTCATGTTTTTTTTTTTTTTTTTTGAGTGTGTTTTGGATTCACTGTTCCCAGTATGTGGTTTTATCATGATCTTTGGTGGTTTTTCAGAGGATGGGAGGCTGTACATGTGGGGGGACAACTCCGAGGGCCAAATCGGCCTGGGGGACAAGACCAATACGCTGGAGCCCCAGGAGGTGTCAGTGGGGAGGCCAGTGTCTTGGGTCTCTTGTGGATACTACCACTCGGCTCTCATCACTGGTATGTCACAGCCTCAGTTTGAGGTTTTAAGGCAGAGATCTGATCTGCAGTCAGCCTCACCAGTTGGTTCGGTCTCCTGAGTGCTGCTTCGTCTACGGGTGTGTTTTACAGTTGACGGGGAACTGTTCACATTTGGCGAGTCTGACAGCGGGAAGCTGGGATTGCCTCCTGAGCTGCTAGACAACCATAGGACACCCCAGATGGTGCAGGGCATCCCAGGGGGAGTCGTCCAGGTGGCCTGCGGAGGGGGACACACCATAGTGCTCACAGGTAGTGGTGTCCGCTCTGCTTCTCTGTTAACAGTGAGGGACAAACCAGAACGCGATGAACCTTTAATTCTACCTAGATATTTTGGAGTTCCTCAGGGGTACATTCTTGAACCTATCCATGTTTTAAATTTACGTTGGTTAAGATGCTTTCCTCCTGCTCCTTAATCTTGTTATGGAAAAGGGTGACACAATGAATAATCCCTCAGTTTTCAGCATTTAAGATGTATTCCTTGAAATAAGAAAAGATTATTTTAGTTGGTATTTTTGTTTATTGACTTTGGTGACATCTGTCGCCATTGTGGCCTTTTAATATAAATAGACCACAGGCAGTTTTCCATCTGATGAAGTATTAAATTGACAGTAATCATTAACTTCCAAGCCCTGTGGGGGGGCATGAGATAGAAGTTGGCTGCTTGTTTTAAAAAAAGTGAGGCAGAAGTGTGATGTGACTCAGGCTTGGATAATGTTTAGTGGATCAGTTATGGGAGCCTTTCTGGCCCTCGTACTGTCAGCTCAGACCAGTGCCCCCCGTTTGCTCTCTGTGGTATATTTTCATTCGAGCCCCTTTGCTGTCCCAGCGGACGACTTGTACACGTTTGGGCTGGGCCAGTTCGGACAGCTGGGACACGGCACCCTTGTCTGTGAGTCCCAGCTGCCCAGGGTGGTGGAGCACTTCCAGAAGAGGAAGGTCAGTCAAGTTACATGCGGCGAGAATCACACGGCCGTCATCACGGGCAAGTATCGCCTCTAACCTCAGCTTCCATCCTCCTATGCCCCCTCCCCCATCAATGGTTCCTGGGGACATAAAACTATGCAGTGCAGCCTTATTTGGGGTTGATAAATACCTGGGTAGGATGGCACAGTAGCGCATTGGTTAGCACTGTTGCCTCAGACCTATGGGACCAGGGTTTGAGTCTCCACCTTTAGGGTTGTGCACCATTAAAACTGAATTGAGAATGGCCAATACAGTTTGTGAATTTGAATTGAATCTGAATTATGGTAGAAAACAGGATGTAGAATTGCAGTTTGACTTTAAGAAAGTAGAATTACAATGAAATCGAATTCAAATAAATGAATATCCATGCAGTGGTGCTGAAAAGTTTGTGAACCCTTTAGAACTAGTTAGACTTCAATCCAATAAAACAAATGACACAAAAACATTATACATGTTCCTTTATTTATTGAGGAGAATGATTCAATGCTCTGTGTGTGTGTGTGTGTGTGTGTGTGTGTGTGTGTGTGTGTAAAAAGTATGTGAGCCTTTGTTGTGAGTATCTGGTGTGACCCCCTTTTGTAGCAATAACTATATCCAGTAACTGTTGATCAGTCCTCCAGGATTTTGACTTGGTCATTACCATTTTTTGGTAGAACGACTTGTGTGTTTAGGGTGTTTGTGTGTTTTCTGCATGACCCACATTCTCTTGAGATTCCTAACATGTTCCTGTGAAATTTTCTGGTGCAATTCAGAATTCATAGTTCCATCAGTTATGGTGAGCCGTCCTGGTCCAGATGCACCCAAACCACGATCCTGCCTTCGCTAAGGTTCTTATGCCGGGATGCATTGTTTGCTTTTTGCCAAACGTAAAGGTTTTCATTCCAGCCCAGGCCTACTGTACATTGGACTCATCCATCCACAGAACATTCTTATATTTTCCAGCATCCGTCTGGCTTGTCCATGTGCTGTTTAGCAAACTTTATGTGGGCAGCACTGTTTTTCTTTGTGTTGTTTGTTTTGTTAGGTCATATTTATGCTTAGACAAAATTCTAATGGGTTCACAGACTGTTTACCACCACTGTACTGTAGGTGCGGCTTTTAACAATACAGCTGAATATGAATTACACGTAAAGATGTTAACATGCATGGCAAATACTCCGTCCATCCATCCATCCATCCATCCATCCATTTTCTATACCCAGTTTTCCTATGCAAGGTTACAGGGTCCAGAATATTACATGATATATAAAAATGTCATGTTATTCAGAGTAAAATAATGCAGCACTTGAAGCAAACCTACATAATACATAATTTAACACTTTGTGTACCATGGTGAATCTTCTCGATGGGAAAGTTTACCCTCAAAACTGAGTGCTGGCCATAATGACTGCAGTGCCCAACCAAAGGAGTGTCCCAAACTCTCTTCCTACAACCCCTCGACTGTCTCCAAAGCTTCACATGAGAGTCAGCCATGATTAGCAGAAGAAGCCAACCCTTTGCCTACTGGAGAGGAAAGCAAACCAGCATGCCTAAGCTCACACAACCCGCCTGCGAGTCCAGTGCTACAGCAGCATTCTCTGCACCTTTTGCGGGGATCTTCAGTGTTGTAGGAATTTTTTTTTATGGAAAAGGCCTTAGAGAACAAACTTGCACCAAATGCATATTTATAGAACAGGTTAAAAGTTGTGCATCATATATATACAAGTTCAGCATTCACGTCTCTGCAGAGGATAAGAGGGTATAGAAAATGGATGGATGGATGGAATTACCTGGGCATGTTTGATGTCTCTGTCTGGTGGCACATAAGATGAAATAAGTGACCCTGAAATGTGTTTTGATGTAGACTCTATGTTTATATCATCCAGCTCACTGTTAGTCTGCTGCCTCCTACTGGTCACATGCTATATTTTGCATCACCCACAGTCGAGCCATCTTCATGCTCATAGTTCACTGCTTTCAGTTACATCCCACTTTTTTTATAGACACTATTTTCCGGTAGTTCTGCTTGATTACCCTTTTTAATGGAGTCAGAAAATATTAAATAAATTTCCTGATATTGCCGTTTTGAGTTTTTGATTCCTCCGGAGAGGAAAAATTACCATTAATTACTGTGAAGGTTTGTAAAAATTAGCTTTAAGAAATAAAATTAGATTTAAAATGGTAATCTCACCCGGTGATTTGGCATTATGAGAAATTCTGCATGAATGGATAATTAACAGCCGGTGAGTAACGACGCGGTAACGACGCGGTATCCCTGCATTCAGACAATGGGCTCCTGTACACCTTCGGGGACGGGCGGCACGGCAAGTTGGGGCTGGGAGAGGAGAACTTCACCAACCAGTTCAAGCCGACCCTGTGCCCACGATTTCTCAAGTACCATGTACAATCGGTAAGCAGCAGGCTGGAAAATCTGTTGTACCTTTGAACAATACAATTAACAACAATTCCTTAAGTATGAATGAAGCAAACAAAGATATGTAAATACTGTCTGATAAATGCCGTCGAGTGTTTTGTGCATAGCAGTGCTGGTAACCGTGTCAACGGTGTGCTATGGGATGTGCACATCTAAGGTAGCATGTGGAGGGTGCCACATGCTGGTACTTGCGAAGCGCAGGTCCGAGGGAGTCCGTGAGCTGTGCCTGGAAGAGGATGATGTCACAGAGGACTTCCTGGGGACGTCCTACACAGAGCTCCTGGGGGAATCCTCTCGGCCCAGCTTGTCAAGGAGCCTCTCCGCACGGGTCAGACGCAGGGAGCGGGTAAGAATCCCCGCTGGGGGTCCCTCTTTAAATACGTCAGGAGGGGTTATCTAGCAGTCATGCTGTTTTTATTACCTGCTTCTCCATCGGCATTGTAATGACCTGGAGCTTTTACAGGGATTACAGCCGCCATATGGGTGGGTGGCAGTTACCAGAGCAGTGTGTGCATTTTGCATGGAAACTTATTATTCACATACATGCAGATGGGCTGCAGATTAAACGCTGTGACTTTCAGATGAGGTCATAGGGTGACTCGCTTTTATAAAATAGCGTTTGAAAGCATTAAAGTCTTAAATTCAGCAAAGATTAGATAGAATGGAGTTTTGCTGAAGCTGTTTTTTGCATGGGTGCCACAAGGTGTCAGTGTGGTATCAGCAGTGGTCTACAGCCCCTCAAGACCGCTGAGTGCCTCAATCAAACCCATGAATAAATTTACTGTGCTGCCCACCTGTCCACACCTCCAGACGGGAATGACGTCTCATTTTTTTCCTTTCCAGGAACGTTCCCCGGAGCAGTTTGGTTTAAAATTCCACACCCTGCCCCCTCTGAAGTCAGGCTGCCTCGCTGCATCCCTGCCCATGGCCAGCCACACGGTGCCCCCCCCGGGCTTCCACAGGGACACGCCCGATGGGCGAGAGCGAAGCTGGCAGCATCGCCAGGCCGTGCCACACGAGACAGGTACCAGTAACCAACACATGCCTCACTTCCTGCCCGAAAGAGCAAATTCTTATGAGGTAATGAACAGGGTGCTGTTTACAGTGAATACCCCGAGGCCCCTCACAGCCATGGCTGGCATCGGGCTTGACGTAGAAATGGCCTCTTCAGGAGAATCGGCGTGTGCAAATGACAGCTGCCAACATGCTTTCCCCAAGCTGCAGGAAACACAGGCCCTAAGGATGCGGAGGAGCAGACCCAGGTTGAGGAGATTATAGATGACAATGGGAGCGTGAAGGGATTGGGGGACACCACTGACTTCCTGAACATGGTGAGAGAATCACATATTCACATATTTATGTGTTTCTGTGTGTATGTTTACTGAACACACACACACACACACACACACAGCTACACATTTATGTCCATTTCAGGCCCCTAATGACAGGCTGCTTCGGGTTAGCCCTGGCAGCAGGACCCACGTGCTTCCTGACCCTCACTGGCTCACTGACACTTGGCTTTTGCCGTTTTTTTTGCATAAGCTCAGCAGCGACAGGAAGTGAAAACAGGCTTTTTCAGAAACCGTGGGATCCAGTTTCTGTGCCGGAGCCTGGCTCACCCCCAATCCCACCCCCTGCACATTTTAAACCCCTCCCGTTTCCCCTCTGTTGCAATCTGCAGTTTTTCCGACATTTTTACATTACAGTGCCCCCCTTGCCCTCTCCATTTACAAAAAATGTATTTCCGACAGAACAGCCAAGCCTGCAGTTGTAGTTTTCCCTGAGATTTATACTTTGGGGGTGGGGGGGGGGGGTAGTCCACAGAGTTTCCAGACATATGGTGAGCTCTGCTGCGGGCATGGTCTCAACAGGGGGGCCTTACCGAGCAGCCATGGGCTTGAGCCCCCCCCCGGCCCCCTCAGACTGTGGCTGTAATCAGTGCCACGTGGCCCAAATGCGAGAACGCATCCCAGTCACGCAGCATCAGTGTGTCTCTCATTATGGCGTGACTCTCCAGAGGCACCCATCCAAAAAACTTTTTAATGTTTTAAAAATGATTTCCACATACTGCTTCGTATGTCGATGTGTGTATTTTTGCAGCAAACTTTAGCGTGTTGCACGTTCTCTTTTCCGTTGGAAAGTTGATGTCATTATGCGCTGTGTGAGATGCAAAGCCGGCCGTACCGAGGCTCTGTAGCCGACCGCGTCGAGGCTCTGTAGCCGGCCGTACCGAGGCTCTGTAGCCGACCGCATCGAGGCTCTGTAGCCGGCCGTACCGAGGCTCTGTAGCCGGCCATACCGAGGCTCTGTAGCCGGCCGAACGGAGACTCTGTAGCCAGTCGAACGGAGGCTCTGTAGCTGGCCGAACGGAGACTCTGTAGCTGGCTGTACCAAGGCTCTGTAGCCGGCCAAACGGAGACTCTGTAGCTGGCCGAACGGAGACTCTGTAGCCGGCCATACCGAGGCTCTGTAGCATTCTGGAAAAGTCATATCCGAAATGATCCGGTCATTGGGTGAGGTTCCTCATGTTGTCTATCTTACATGACAGACCCACGTGATGAAGATGGCCCCCGGAAGTGGGACTTTGACCTTTTCTCCAGTTCACAAAGACCAGGTAGGCCTGCCCCTGCTACTGACCTCTTGATCTCATGCTCCCACATGAGATATCTCAGCAGTATTCTGTTCTATGTCACTCATAATCAACAACGTTTTTTTATAGTATTCAATAGCCAATTAACATAAATTAACATTCATCCCATTTGTGGAGAATTTGGTTTAAAGCAAATGAACAGAATGCCTGTGTTGGCTCTGTCTGACCTTTACTTGTCTTTTCCCCCACGCTATTGAAGGCTCTGTCTTTGTTCAGAACTCATCCATCTCTGCATGTGCACTTTATTTTTTCTCTGTGCTCTCTCTCTTTTCACCCCTGATTTCTAGCGCTTGGGTTAAAGAATCTTAACATTGCACATGGTATGGTGGTGGGGGCGGGGCCCGGTCAGGTCATGAGAATGGAGGGCGGGGCCAAGTCAGGTCATGGGAATGGTGGGCGGGGCCAAGTCAGGTCATGGGAATGGTGGGCGGGGCACCACACCTGGCCCATCCCACCGAGTCACTGACAGGCTCCAAGTTGGGGCTTACTGAAGATACCAAACATAGAATTATCCTGGAGGCTGACAGTAAGAAGGAAGATGTGACTGAGGGAAAAATAAATCCTAGGAGCTCAAGCTGAGCTTCAGCTTGTAAAGGTTGGAAGAGATCAAAAAGGAACCAGAGCTGAACCAAACGATGAGACGAATCCACTAGAAATTAAGAGGCAGTCAGTGATACATGGAGATCCAGCAGAAGACTGGAAGCACAGCCACCGTCCAAAGAAAAACCATTACAGGGAAAGGTGTTGGTGTAGAAGTAGATCTGTAGAGGTCAAAGTTCAAAAAGTAGGAAGCCATTTGTCAGATGTATGCTTTAATGGTAAGGCCGAAAATTTAGAAGCAAAAGCAAATGAGGTGAAAGAAATGGCTCTGAAAGCTGAACTGAAGCTCAGAGAGACAGGAGGAGTTAAAAAGGCAGCTCCGGTAGGAGCGGAGGCCCTGTGAGAGGGGAAGGGGAGGCGAGCACATCTGTCAGGGCTGAAGGCGCGGTAATAGCGGGATCCAAGCCGACGGCGATGGGGAGCAGCGGAAGGAGCCCCTTCGAGAGGCCTCAGCTTCAGCTTGGAGAAGTAGAAGGGGAAGCCGCCGATGGAACAGGCAAGGACAGACCTGTAGGAGAGGAGCGCAGGCCTGCTGACGTGGAGGGTGCGCTCGTAAGGGGGGGAGGCAGGCCTGCTGACGTGGAGGGTGCACTCGTAAGGGGGGGAGGCAGGTAAGAGGCAAACCTGCAGGAGCTACAGAAATGGGGGCGATGGAGGGGGGAAGAAAAGCTATGAAAGGCAAAAGCGACAAACAGAGGGAGGAATGGGGAGACATAAGGCGATTAGCTTCAGAAGCACATGTGTGAAGACTAAAGGTGGCCTCATCGAAGAGGAAATCGGTTTGATGTGACACCTAGAAAAGCCAAAGTGAGCTTGTGGGTAAGGAGGGTGAAGAATTAGGTGTGAGAGGGTCACATGTAAAATAAAAAGACAGAAAAAGGAGTGAGGAAGAGGCGCAAGGTGGGGAAGAAGGGCAGAAGTGGGAGACGTAACTGAGAAGAGTAGAAATGAGTCACAAAGGCTGAAGCTGAGCGAAAAGAGGAAGAAGTGAAGTCGCCGGTTTGGCGTTGGCTGAAAACACACCTGCAACAGGGGAAGCGAAGAACCAGCTGCATGTGAACCGGGCCTGTGGGTCGAACCCTCAGAAATGGGCCGTGCGCAGGGTGAATGCAAGCGAATCGGGGCAAAGCATGTATCCGACTGCTTTACGAAGAAACCTTTACAGGGGGAGGGTGAATCTGGTGAAATGGGAAGAAAAGCACTGCAGTCATCAAGCCTGGCAAACGCAGAAGTGGTTAAGGGCCCTTGGCATTAAGTCAACCAGGAGTCCCAAGGCGATGCCACAGCCATGCAACCAGGCAGAAGATGGAGATGAAGATACAGCGGCAAAGATGCTGTTATTGTTCACAAAGTAAAAGAGAAAGAAACATCCCAGCAGGGAAGGATCCTCAGGCTCAGGGAGCCCAGTGGGCTCTGGGGAGGACGGGGAACAGCAATGGGCTGGTCCACATTTTTCAGTTCTGATCTGATTCCGATATGCGACTGCCGATACTGATACAGATTCCAACACAAGTTTAATATTTTAATATAATAATTTATATAATACTTTATATATTATTATTATTTTTAAGCTATGTATGCCGAAAAATCTTTAGGCTAGTAGAAACTTACGTAACGTACTGTTCCACTTCGTTCATACATGTTTTTGAGGCATTTTGCAGTTCAATTTCAATATCTTTCAAGCAAGGATATACAAGCGCCGAATGCTTAAAATCCCCCACAGTTTTTCTCCCACCGACAACAGCGTCACTTACACTTCGCTGTGGCTGCAGCCCCTCAGGTATCACAAGGAGTAGCGAGTGCGCAAAACAGCCTAAGTTAGCTAATCCCAAATCATCCATTGCTTTTTTCTTATTACTTGCGTTGTCTCAGTTGCCTGCGCTTTGTTTAGTGGGATTTCCTCGTAAACGCTACTCCAGACCATCAGCATCTTATCTGATGTTCTTACGCTCCCCCCGTTCGAAGGGCATGCACATGACGTCACAGCAGGCAGAAGTCACCCACTGAGTAACAAAAAACTTAGTAGCAGTGTTAGTGTTCAGCTTGAATGCCGCAAAAAGCACATCTAAAACGGGAAAGAGCTGTCATGTGATTGGTTGTACAAATAGATTTAACATGAAATAGGAGCGATTCAGAGACTACCAAACACTAAATAAATAAGTATCGGACATGGATCGGTTATGTATGGTCAATACTCGATCCCTGAAATAGGTCTGGATTGGCGCCGATACCGATCCGAATATTGGATCGGTGTATCTCTAGTCGGGAAGTTGAGCAGCGAGCTGTCACCCCTCAGAGGAGAGCGGAGAAGATCAGCGGAGAAGATCAGCGGAGAAGAT
>JAOYFF010000079.1:1468534-1484208 GCA_025773925.1 Cryptomyrus ogoouensis
AGCGGAGAAGATCAGCGGAGAAGATCAGCGGAGAAGATTAGCGGAGAAGATTAGCGGAGAAGATCAGCGGAGAAGATCAGCAAATAGCGGGCTGTGGTAGAGCCCCTTCGGGGAGGGTCCCCTGAGCCGCTCGTCACAGAGCAAAGGACAGCGCTCAGCATAAACATGCCAGAGGCACCATGATGGAGGTCAAGACAGTGCCAGAGACAAGCACCAGTCTGCTTGGGCAAAACATCCAAGCTGGGAAAAAACACAAGAGGATAGGAGTGTGAAATCTGAGGAGGGGAGAGATTTAAGTGACAAGACAGTAGACCCTAGAGGGCTTGGAAAGAAAGTGTTAGAAGAATACAGAGATGGGAAGAGAGCAGAAGGTAGAATCGTGTAGGAGAGTGTAGGAGAGTGTAGGAGAGTGTAGGATAGTGTAGGATAGCGTAGGAGAGTGTAGGAGAGTGTAGAAATGTTGAGTGATAATTCCAGTCAAGTAAAAAACATGATTAAGTGGAAGAGGACTTCAATTATCAGATGGAGAGTGAGAGGACTACATATGATGAGCAGGGAAATAGCTTTGAAGAGGAAAATCAAGAGAGTAAAGTCTGTGCTGAAGCGAGAGAATGATGTGGTGAGGAGTGGGAATGAAGAGGAGGAAGGTAGAGAGGAAACAGAGAGTGACATAGAAAGCAGGAAATATGTCCCAGAAGGGGAAGAAGGAGATGGATCAAAAGGATAGGAAGGAGGAGTTAATGAGGAGAGTGAGTCTGCAGTTGAGGAAGGAGAAGATGAATATGTTGAGGAGAGAGGAGATGTGGAAGATAAAAGGAGTTGAAGAGGAGGAGGAAGGTGAGTTAGAGGACACAGGCAAGGAGGGCGATGTTATGGAGGAGGAGGAGGACATGATAGAAATGAGGAAGATGGAGAATAGGATGAGGAAAAAGGTGAAAAGAGAAGGTAATAATGAAAAGATGGAGCGAGAATTCTGTGAGGAAGGACAGGATGAAGATGAATGGAAGAAATAGAAGGATGCAGGGAGACGATGAGGAAAAAGGTGAGGAAGAACAAGGGAATGGAGATGAGGAAAGTAATGCTAAAGTGGAAGGAAAAGGAGTAGATGAGGAAGAACCTGAGAATGAAACAGAGGAAGGAAGTGAGGATGAGGTGGTGGGAGAAGGAGAGGAAGGAAGAGAGGATGAAGATGGGAAATCTGAGGATGAGGAAGAAATGGAACAGAGTGGGGAGCAGTGATGGAGCAGTGTGCTCCCAGCAGCTCTGGGACAGCTTCCTGCCTGCGTATCTCAGTCTCAAAGGACTGTGTAACACGTCACTTAAGCAGGTGCTCTGTAGCACTGGGTGTGAGGCCTCCCAGCTGTGTTCTGTTTAAATACTTCTCGCCATGCTGCATTGCTTCAGTTTGATTTGGGTCGTTCCCATTGATCTTCATTCCATGTTGGAGAAACCCCATTGCAGCCCTGTACACACAGAGCTGCATGTGTGATGTGTCCTTACAAGTTTCCCTGACAAAAGTGAAGGGATCTCACATTCCATATTCAGGAAATTGTGGCTGGAGGCATTTTTGAGGTTGTACATATTTATTGCCTGTACTGATGGCAGGTGTGAGAGTCTGACGAATGGTTAAATTTCCTGTGTGCTGTGCTTTTGGGGTTCTGGATCATGGAGCGTCCGAAGCCTATCCCAGAAGCTATAGACACAAGGCAGGGACCAATCCAGGATGGGGCGTCAACCCATCATAGAGCACATTCACACACCAGACGCTCATAAAATCTGTCATTCATTTAAAAAACAACACTAAACAATGATAGTTGAGGACTTGAAATACTGTGGACCTGAGTTGCTTCCCAAACCCCCGAGAAGATATAGTTTTGCTTTTCAAATCTTATATTATTTTCTTTTGATTTTGAGTTGCTGTATTTGTGTAGTTAACAGGATTCATTGGTTGACAATTTTCTCTTAAGCTGCCATTGTCTTCCCGTTAATCATACGTCTGTTAAAATATAAAAAGATGGCTTCTTGTCTGTTGGCCCACAAACCCTGGAGTCATGAAAGGACTAATCAGAAGGGCCAATTGAGAACTTTAAAACAGGAAGTCTCTCGTTCTGTGGTTCCGTCGTATTTCAGCAGCGTGGTAGCTTGAGAGTGCTGTAGCTGTAACTGAGAGCAGAGTGCAGGCGCCCCCTGTGGGGGGCCTTTTCTGGCTCGTGGACGCGGCTGTGGTGTTCTTCCAAGTGCCAGCGGTGGGATTCAGCTCCATGAATCAGGATAATGAGAGCCGGCGCTGTACAGCAGCCCGTCGGGGTGACTGCTGAGGTGTGCGTGTTCGCCCAGCCCACATCACACCCTGCACATCTCGCTCTTACTTATTTGCTTGGCAGACATATTGGTGCAGAGTAACTTGCATAGTTTAACTGTTAGGGCACCTACTGCCTGCATTTTTCCATGGCTCAGTGATTCCAGATTCCCTCCTTGATCGCTTGATGTTTTGAACACGCGTGTGTCGGTTGTGGTCCTGCACATGGCTCAGTGGCAGAGACAGAGAAAGCTGGTAAACACAGACCATTTACCCCCCAAATGATTGCATGCCACGCTGTGTTAGCCAGTTAGCGTTAGCTGTAGTGCAGCTTTTCCCAAAGTAGCCCATTATCTATTGCTGAAAAAAAGTGTGTCCTTATCATTAGCATTTTGACACAAGATTTTTACATCCTCGGTCTGCTAACTGGTGCCGTCTAACCGCTTATAGCCTGCTGGACACAGTGCAGCTCCAGAGAGTGAAGAAGAGGACGAGGAAGATGAGGATGAGGAGGAAGAAGAGGAGGAGGGAGAAGAAGAGGAGGAGGAGGAAAATAGGAAAGAAGAGGAAGAGCCTGAGTGCATCCAGAGAAAATCAGAGGAGATAAAGGCTCTGTCCTGCCAGGGCAATGGCTGTCCGCCAGGAGACGCACCTCAGGTATCTGCAGAGGGTCTGTTGTAGATGTGCTGGCAGTGTGGGCACTTCCCCAACTTCCCAAATCCTACCCCCCCCCAAAAAAATCAGCTTTTAATATCCTGCAAAAAATTTTTATTGGATATGTTTAAGTTAAAAGCTTTGCTGTTCAGCAAGACCCCGAACCAGGACTCCACGGCCTCGTGTGCTCGCTGCCTCGCCATGTGCAAAAGCAATTTTAAAGTTTAATCTGAGAAAATTAAATGTTATTAACCCTTATTGGACATCTGTATGGGTGTTCATCACAGGGAAGTTTGTCGTGTCGTCCTCAGGAACCTGAAGTTATTAAAGAGGAATCGGTCACAGACGGGCCACTGAAGGGTGAGTTCACTTCAGCGCAGAACCCGGGTTTATGAAATCTGAGTGTTTTCCGTGTCACTCGTCAAGGCCGCGTCCGTTTGAGTCTCAGGTTGTTCAGTGGTTTCCTGGGAGAGTCCGTATGAGACGCTGGGCCTCAGCTAGGGTGACCGTTTCTCTCATGCTGCTGCGGATGGTTGTTATGCAGGCCTGCGGTTTGGCCCTTTCATTATTTTTTAAGCGATTTCCAGTCTTTGATGGTCCGTCGTTTGATTTCTGTTGCTCGCATGCTCTGCTTCTGACTGAGGGAGCCTTTCTATGGAATGATAACGGAAAAAACAAAATTGCGATATTCGCTGTCTGAGCTAATAGACGCAGGCTGGTAGCCGCTTTGATACAAGCTCTGTTCGGTCCTTTAATTCCGACCTCATTAACTTCATCTCGGTTTCTGCCCTTTTCCACAAACCCAGTCGAAAGGGCAGCCAGAAAGCCAACAGCGGGCCAAGTGTTTCTGTCAACGTCGCATCCAATGCATTTCATTTCCCACGTCGCATGCAGAGGAATGTCCGTCGCCACAGAGATAAATAGTAGAGAGACCACCTGACTTCTCATGCGACACAGCGACCGTGTCAAGTGTTTTTGTCCTTGTTGATGCTTTCTGTTGAGTAGTTTACCAAAATTTGCAGTATGATTCATGTGCTGCATTTTCCCTGTTTGTGTTGATAGAAATGCGAGACAATCCAGGTCCTCAAGTGGAGGAGAAGCCAAAATCTCTAAACAAATCAGAAAATAAGACAGACGTAGTAAAATCCAAATTCTTTTTTGGGTCAAATCGAATGGTAGGACATGTTTTCAATTTTATTTGACTATTATGTTTCTGGTGTCTTAATAACAAGATTGATATTAAGTAAACTGCAGACGTAGTGTTTTCTGTACCAGGATGTACAATGTTAGTTCTGTTTGTGTGTTACACAGTTGAGATAATTTGAACGCAGATGTTTAGTAGCAATAGAGCAGATGGTGAAAATTGCACTTCTCTCTGTGTGCTTCCGCAGATATCGCTGTTCAAACGTCCATCAACGACAGAGAGCGAACGGCCGAATGGGAAGGGCGAGGCTACACCAAAGGGTGAGGCAGAGGAGCCTCCGTCAGCGGGGGGGTCTGCGAGTGACACAAGCAAAGTGAAAGACAGCAACCCAGGGGGGAGTGTGGATGGCAGTTCGCAGCCGGAGGCTAGGGGGCAGCAGAGAGCATGGGAACCCAACAGCAGGACCTCTCGCTCAGCCACTTGCACTTTGGTGTAACTCCTGCAGGCGGCGCTTGTGTCTCATTCCAGGTGCCTTTTAAGTGTGTGGAAGAAAAACACACACAAAATGAATACCACTAACACTTCACTGGATTCTCTGCATTTGTTCAAATACAGTTACTGTTCGGTGTTAATCGGGATGCTTGCCAATCTCGCATCCATGCCTGAATGCAGAAACTGAGCCATAAGTGGGAATTTACTGGTAATGTTACAACTACATGCTGTTATTGGGGGTTGTTTTTATCAGAATAATGATGAAGGTTATTATTTAGAGATATATATGCTGATATGTAGCAAATTTTCTATATTACACACAGTGACTCAGAGTGTAACACTCGGAAGTCTCACTTCTGGCATTGTGAGTTTCATCCCTGGAGTTTTTGCCAGTGTGCAGTTCGGGGCGTCCCCTGCCTCGTGCTCTGTGCTTCTTGGTACAGGCTCCAATTCCAGTTAGGCCCCGCACTGGATAAGCACTAAAAGTATATTTTATATATTCATTATATTTACTACTCACTTTTCTCAAATTGTACAGCACTGCACAAGAAGAGATAATTCATATAAAAACAAAAATGGGAAAACTGAACTACCTGGCAGCCTAAAACATCATCCTCAAACAGCCAGAAGTACTGTAAACATAAAGGAATGGTTCATACTGGCACTTGAAGCCATATTGTTGAATGTCCATCTCCAGTCTGTGTCAGCAGGGCTGTCCGTGAATGTGCCCGACCAAAAATAAATACATCCTTGTGATTTGGTCAGGGACACAGCGACTTCTGTTAAGGAGTGAGCCCTCTCCAAGTAAGCAGGTAAGAACGCTGTGCTGAAGGGACCTTTCAGAAGCACGATGGCACACGACCGGGGCCACTGTCTCAGAGCGCAAAGCGGCACTCTGATTATCCACGCCGTGTGAGTCCATGAAATGCACAAGAGCTCCGATCGCTTTCAATGTGAACGTGAGTCCAGCCTCCGCTAAGCCATTGGTTCAAACCCGAGTCCTTCTTTCAGCTACTGGCCTCTCCATGTTTTTATTTATAGATCCGATGAACGCCTCCTGTCTCTTGCCATCGTGAACTTCGGTGATTTTTTCCCCACTTTTTTACTAAAATAACTTTTGTGCCTTTATTACTTTTTTATTTTCTGTTATAGAATTCTGTATTATTCATATATGTAGGGTCCAATTTGATATTTTCTATCTGTCAGTTTGTCTTGTAAGAGTGCAGACGTGTTTGTTATGACACAACGATCTCAATGCACTGGTGCACTTTACATGGGTTGGTAGCACGTTCTGTCTGTGTTTGTGACTGACCTGGTCTCAGTTTTTTACATGTTACTGTGAGCGGTGTGAAGCTGTGCTGAATTCCTGCATCTGTGAACCTGTTTTTGATATTTGAATCTGTTCGAATGTTTTGATATCTAATGACTGTCATTCATCTGGATACTCTTAGATTTGCATGACGTAAAAGTAAACTACACAAACAAAAAAGTTTGACTGGTGACATTTTTTCTTTTAAAGTTTATTTTAACCTAGTTGCAGCGGAGAATCCGGCCCGTGGTGGAGTTATTTGTGTGTGTGTGTTTGTGGTGTCTGTAAATACAATGAAGGCTTCTAGGCCAACAAGAACAGACTTGCACACATCAGAAATGGAGAATGACCCAGACAAGGTAGGTGTGGAGCTGACATTCAGGAATTAATGAACTAAACATGAGGTAGAAGGAACATTGTTCTGTTTCCTTAAATATATAAATACTTCAACTCCTTCCAAGGTGTCCTCAGTTATTGCAGAAATATTTTAAATGAACTTAAGTGGACGCAGCTCTGGCAGCCTATTATGGATATTAAAAAGTTAGTGTTTTCCACCTGAAAACCCCCTTTTGTGAGGATTGACGGTGAACGCTCGTGGGGAAAGGTACATCTTTAAGTTTTTTTCTTTTGGGGGTGGGGGAATTAAAAGCAGAAGACGTGGTAGGCAATCCGTGGATGATGTTCAAGTTTGACCAGCGTTGTAACTGGAGAATATCCTCCTGTTTCCTGCGTGGGAAGGCGGACCCAAGCAAAGGTTTTGCGCTGGAGGGTTTCTGCTCGTAGATGTGAAAGAGGGTTGCATATGTGGATATGGATTGCAGAGCTGTAGCTGTTTTTTTAGTTGGTGTTCATCTTTCTTTCATCCTGGGATATGAAGGTAAATGCGGGCGATTTATTTGTGGAATGTTGCGCTCAGTGCGGCAGCATGCGTAACTTAACCCAGGTCTTGAAAATAAGTAATACGCTAATAAAAGTTTTTTTCCCTTTTTATTTACGAATTCTCTATTTACGAATTATTATTACACTGATAGCTGTACGTAATCGCTTTAGTTAGTTTAGTTTTAATCCTGTGATGTTTTCTCCCAGTAAAATGTGGTATCGCCTGCGGGAACGGAGCTTTTCTGTTTACGTGGTATATTCCGGCTCATCAGAGTGGGGTATTCAGGACGATGCTGTTCTGCAGGAAATATCCGGCTAACAAATCAACACGTGTACAGCGATTACAGCCCATGCCTTAGCGCCACAAATCTCACGCACTGTAAACCGCATTACGGCAGGGCAACGTTTTCGCAGTCTGTAATTTCCTAAATCCAGCAGTATTGCTGCTTATACTTACACGAATCTTGTATAATACAAGGTGTGCATTGAGACCGCAGGCCAGTCTGTTTGCATAAGGTATTTAAAGTAAAAAGAGTGAAATGGAAGAGGAGCAGATTGAGCTTTTTTCCGAAGATTGGGAAGAAACTCAGAATGAGTGCTAATGTTACTGTCTTACGTTAAACGTGGTCACCGACACATAAAGGGAGCATGCATTTGTAATGAGATTCTCCATTAAGGGCCCTTGCATAGTTTTTCCGAAAGGGCAGAGATGCTGTAATGCAAAGGGCAGTGAAACCAAGCAGAGCGGAGGGAATCAGTCCTGCTTTGCATCTCGTCAGTCTGTCACGGAGGTCTGGCCCGGTGTCAGATAGGGTGGTGTCAGTCAGGTATGTCCTGCCTGGCTTGTGACTAACTTTGGGTCAGTTTGGAGGGATCTACTCACCGATCAGGCTTCAAAGCGAGGTCTAAGAACGACTGCATGTCAAATAAATGCGTTTCATGTATATAAACGGACATCAGTTTAGATTAATATATATATGCGAAGATACGCGCGTTTTGGGCGAAAGCGGTTTATTAAAAATCGGTCGCCTCCTTTCTGCGATATAAATTCTCAGTGATACTTGACTGAGGCAAACCAGACTTCATTGCTGGATTTACATGCCTGGATGGAATCTCTGTGGGCTCACCCTTAGCACCCCGGAGCGAAATCCGGCAAATAAACCGTTTGAAACATAAATTGCGCGAATTTTTTTAATTTTCCAGTGCTGTTTTTCTTTTTGATATTAATTTCTGCGTCTGAATTACAAAAGGCAAACATATTTCCTCTTGTTGGGGATGAAAACAGTATACAGATGTACATGTACAAGGATTTCATTTTCTGTACTTTAAAGGTAAATATTTTGTTACCCTTCTGTGCTGTATCGGCAGTACGCTAGTCATACACTGTACAGTGAAGAGGAACAGGGCTCTTAAAACTTAATGGAAATTCTCCTGGCCTTCCTCATGCAGGCTGTTCTGGGTATGTCTCCTTCCCCTGGAATTGGCACAGGGTTCACTTTGTTCCCAATGGGAAGGGGGGGTGGGCTGTAATGGTGCTGCCAAACAGACTGGCAAAATCCTCATGTCACCTTATCCATGTCTTCAGGGTGTCCTGTTCATTGTGAAACAATGAAAAATGAGGCCCGATTCTGGGTTTAATTTGGTTTATTTAAATCTTCCCCAGCTTGGAATCAGGCAAGATGCTTATTCAGATAAATCACGTCATTGCAGTTGGCCTTAGATGTAAGTGATATGGTTTGAATTGACATGTGGAAGTCAGAGGAGACCCATGGACCGCAGCAAGACGGCTGATAAAGATGAATCTGAGCCATTTTGTTGCACAACTTTTGTGTGTGTGCGTGTCTGTGCATGTGCGTGTGTGTCTGTGTGTGCGTGTCTGTGTGTGTGTGCGTGTGTGTCTTGCCCTTTTGTTTCTGGCCCATGGTGTGTAATCATTACTGCCCTTTCTGTGGCTGTGATTGGCTCAGTGCATGGTGTGGTATACCAGCTTGCTTCGGATGGTATCGGAACACCAGACAGGTGCTTTTCCCGGGCATGTGAATGGTTTGAGGGCACGCGGCAGTCAGATGGGAAGCTGGTGAGCTTGGATTGAGCAGGACAGTGGGTTTTAACTCCCCCCTGGAACATCGCCGTGCAGAGTGGACCGTCCTCAGAGGCCGTCTGCGGAGGATGAGCGGCAGGGCCAGCAGCTTGGGGCGTCGGGTGCACAAGCGTCCCTGTGGCCCCGAGGAGGCCGAGGTTCACTGAAACAGCTTTGCTGAACTGGCTTCGAGTGATGTTAGAAAGTCGTGCCGCTGTGACCAGAGCTGGACTGTTAGCGTTTGCCTGTCAAATCGCTGGCAGTGACAGGCCTGCACGCATTGGGGGGCAGGGGAAAGGGAGAGAGAGAGAGAGAGAGAAAGCTAGGGAGAGAGAGAAAGCCTCACAGCATAGGGCTAAAAACTGTACAGTTTCCCTCCCTATAGGGGGCAGTGCAGGTCAGATTTGCTGTAAGGGGGGGATTGTTAGGACGATTCCAAAAATTTGTAGCATAATCGGATTGGTCTGGGGTATGGGCCCAATAGGATACACTTTCGTGGGCCCAAAATCTCCAGCCTCGCGCCTGGTGCCGGGAGTCACATGTCGGGGGCAGAGGGGTCAAGCCCCAGCGTGGGCAGCCATGCAGCGCCCCCAGGCGAAGAGCTCCGTAAATCTTCAAGACATATAAATTAAGTTTTACGTGCTTCAAAAATGAGAGAGAACTTGAGTCCGTAATGAAAAGTTCCGCTTTGAGGTTTCGCCGCCATGTGAGATGCGAGCATTCGGCGGCTCAGGAAGATGCATCTGCAGCAGCTTTTCCTCCAGTGTCCCTTCTGAAGGTGTTTTTTTTTCTAAGCAAATTGTGCCTTTTGGAATAAGAGAAATTATGTTTTCAAAATGCTTGAAGTGAACAATAAAGCCTTGTCCTAAGTCAATGATATTCATGCATTAGATACAACTGCAAATTTCATGCTTTGAGATCTGCCAGTAACAACAGCCTGGTGAGGTAAAGCACATTCTCACCAAGTCCCAAACGGGGTTTATCCTTCCTGGACTCGGTCCCATAAACTGTTGCATCTTTAAATTCACTTTTTCACTTTTTTAAATTCACATCTGATGGACCCCTTAGAGTGTCCAGAGTGGACAGTGTCTCTTTGTTTCTCAGACCATCCAGATTGGACAGTGTCTCTTAGACTGACCAGAGTGGACAGTGTTACATTGTCTCTCAGATTGTCCAGAGTGGACAGTGTCTCTCAGACTGACCAGAGTGGACAGTGTCACATTGTCTCTCAGACTGTCCAGAGTGGACAGTGTTTTTCAGACTGTGCATTGTGGAGAGTGTCGCATTGTCTCTCAGACTGTCCAGAGTGGACAGTGTCTCTCAGACTGTCCAGAGTGGACAGTGTCTCTCAGACTGTCCAGAGTGGACAGTGTCTCTCAGACTGTCCAGAGTGGACATTGAAAAAGCGCTTTGGTACTCGTAAGAGTAGTAAAAAGCGCTATATAAATGCAGTCCATTTACCATTTTACCATTTGTGGACAGTGTCACATTGTCTCTCAGACTGTGCATTGTGGACAGTGTCTCTTTGATTCACTCCTCAGTGAGTGTTTCTGTTTGCCCGCCTTGCTGCCGGTTGACCATTTGCCTGACATTAAATGCTAACATGGTACTGAGAGTTCATCTTCTTAAATGATAATGTGGTACTTTGATCTGTCCCCTCTGTACTTCCAAAGCAGGTCGCTTAGGTGGCATTTCTGTCCACACAGACATAAACATCAAACAGTGTCATGCTGGGTATTTTACCAGAATGACTAAGGTTAAGCATCATGCCAAGGGTGCTACAGCAGGGCTCATTCTACCTCTTGTCCCTCTTGGCAGCTGGCTTTGTGTGGACTCTGTTGTCCTGTAAAAAAACTATAAATATAGAACAGAGTGTAATTATAATTACTGGTCATTAGATTACATCTTTCACGGCCAGCTTGGCTTTGGTTTCATCTCAGCAGTAGTTTTACAGATTTACACAAGACCCTGTACAGAGGTTAACCCACTCAGAACATCTAGATTTAATGCCCCTGCTGTTAAAACCATTTTGTGGTAATTGAATTTGCACAGGGCAAGCCTACTGACCAATGTTTCTATGTGGTTTGTAGTATTAATGCATGCAAACATTTGTAAATGCTTTATAATGATTTCCTGTCACTCCTGGTCCACAAGCCTCAGTGAATCTTTCAGCTTTGTTAATTTACAGTAACCGGCTGCATACAAACTGCTGAGTTTAATGTGTAAAGTAAGAACCATGTTATTAAGTGGGAAGGACCAACAGACATGGAGATTCACATGCCGGACTCTGATTGGTCTGGGTCAGTCCTCTCTGGATTGCTCATTGGCTGAAAGATCTGTGCAAGTTAATAAGGCAATACAAGATCTGTGACATGACAATGATGAGATTGTTATGTCAAAGTATTGGCTGTACGGGACGTCTTATGCAAATATGGACCTAGTGTTAGATCCTGTAGATGTCCTTTCAGGTCATTTTGGTCTTTAGCACCATTTTCCATGGATCACAGTAAGTAAATAGTGAACTGCGGCTGTGAAGCGGGTGACTCCTGCTTTGGTGTTGTGCCACGACCAGAGTGCACAAAAAAATACAGGTCTCCAGAGGGAGGTGGTATTTTTCCGAACAGGCACACCGAGATGTGTTAACCCCCCAAGACTCCCAGGAATGGGGGGGGGGCGACGTGCTTCCCACTGCATGTTCCCCTGACTGGCATGAATGGAATTGCCCCCCCCAGCACTTCCCTTTTCATGTCAGCAGTTCCTCAGTCTCTCCCCCTTCCCCGATGTCTCTTATTGTCTTCCTTTAGGATCGGGGTACTGGTCCTATGGAGACGACGAGGATTCTTACGCACGTAGATACAAAGGTGAACGCTAACCGCTAACCGCTAACTGCTCACACATGCTGCTCGACCATGTGCTGTTGCCTGTGCTGTTGGCCTGCTGCATGAGGAGAAACGCACAAAGGAGCAGGTGGAATTAATTAATCCCATTAAATTAGCTGCTTGTTTACCATAATTAATTGTTACATCTTAAATTGGATAACCGCAGAGGCAGACCGGTGAGGTAGAGACTTTCATGTTTTCCATGTTCAGCACGCCCCACAAATAGTATTTGCGTGACTACAATTTAATGAAAGTTTGATGCATTAAGGGCCGATTTTTGGAATGGTCACATTATCCCCCAGCAGGTGGCAGTCTATGTTTATGGCTCCATTTCACTGCCTGATTTTACAAGTCTTTTAAAGAGGATTTTCTCTGTCTTTTCCAAACACATTAGTGGATAACACATGAAATGTTAGAGCACTTGCCAAAAAATGTAAAAATTCAGCCCCCATATCTAAGTAATACTGAAATACTTAATACTTAAAGCTTTTTGAAGAACACGGCACATGTCTTTGACTTGAGGCGGCTGGAATGTTTATATTTTTTTTATATATATATATATATATATATATGTGTGTATGTATGTGTGTGTGTGTATGTGTGTATATATATATAAAATATGGCCTGGATTTATTCTGTTGTACATTGTTTGGAAACTTGGAACTGCAGAATGGCGAAAAAGCACAGAGGTTTTTGGAAAGTGGAGCATAACAGGAGTTTGGACAGAGCTGTTCGACGTAAAAGAATCCCTGCTTTGTTCGCATAGTGTATGGGGTAGGAAACAGGATGTAATTACCCTATATGCTCTGCGCATTTATGCTTTTTAAGAGTCCCTCTGCTTTTCCTAAACAGAGCTCTTTTTACTGAACAAATCAACCTGAAATTTTAAGTAGCGCCAGAGGACGGCGCAAATTACTTAGTTAGTGGCGTTGGTACAACTGCAGCTTTTGTTAAAGTGTCTCCACTGTCCTTCGCGATGCACTGAACTCCAAAACGGGGCTCTGGCGTAGGACCACGGTGAGTAAAGACCAAAGCATCCCTGCTCAGTGTTTATCGGCACATGTGCTCACCTTCGGAAGCCTTGCACAGCATTTGTGTTTCCTGTCAGTTGCCTGTAATGTTTAATCAATGATAAGATCTTAAAGTGTAGAAGGGTCTGAGTTTTCTTGGTGTTGGGTTTTCTGGAATCGAACGAAGCGGTGGTGGCCTCCATATCCGCTACACCAGGCACGGCTCGTGGATGAGACTCGCTGCCTATCAGCTCGTAAATAATCAGTAACCAATGAGACGCCAGTTATCCAGGGGGGAGGTTACACATGATCTCATAATCACAAACACCTCCTTTGGCAGGAACCCCATGGTGTGCTCCCATAAAGGTGAAGCACGGGTATGTCAGCTGTCGCTCCCCACGGGGGGAGCACTACCTGAACGTGATGGGTGCCCGCTGCACCATCCGCTGCAAGAAGGGCTATGAGATGCACGGCTCCAGCGAGGTGCTCTGCATGGCCAGCAAGCGCTGGTCTGGCAGCTATGCTTGCCGAGGTGAGGCCCTGCTCCTGCACTGCCCCTAGTGGTAGACATTAGAATCACGTTTTAACTAAAGGAGTCGTTGTGGTGGATTAATTGCACAGGCCTAACCAAAAAAATCCATGTCCATAAAGAGTCAAAGGGGTATGGTGGTGGAACATAGCTGATGTGTTATTAGTATACAGAACACAGACATGTGACTCTGTAACTGTAGAGCCAGCAGGGGGCACTCATGACCTGTCTTGTTGAGCCTGCAGAGATTCGGTGCCCAAAGCTGGACATGCCGGCCAATGGAGGATACAAGTGTTCCGACGGCTCCTACTTTAACTCCAGGTGTGAGTTCTTCTGCTCTCCGGGCTACACGCTGAAGGGGGAACGTTTCGTCACCTGCCTGAGCAGCAAGACCTGGAGCGGAGGACAGAGCACCTGCGTGGGTGAGAGTCTTCAGGTGGATCATGAGGGGACTGACACTCAGTGCTGGTGTGTTTCTTAATACCAAAAACGCAAAGATTGTGCTCTTGGCAAGACCAGTCTTGCTAACTTGCCTCCAGAGAGCGAACTTGGGGCACAATGAATCTGTACTTCTGTTCTTGAGTATTGTATCTGGTCTTCAGCATTGGAAGATGATGTAAAACGGGTACGAGAGAAGACAAACCTGGATGTAAGGGCATAGATTTGGGTATGGATGGTAGAGACATGTACTATGGGAGTACCATGTTTGTCTGGGGGGGGGGGGGGTGCGTTTGGTGCTGGTTTGGTCCCTACCAGTGTTGAAACCAACTCCTTTACCTGGATGTCCTGCAGGTCACATTTACAGACAGTTCTATCAACTCCAGAAATGTAGCAGTTTTTGTTCAAGGAGACCAATTTTCAGTTGGCATTAGGTTTGTAGGAAAAACAAAAGCTACACAGCCTTGCTATACATTAAACCCCCAGCCGCCCCCAAGGCCTTATGCAATCCCCCAGCATGGAGCGATGTGCTGAACGCCACATGGATGGCTCGACTGTCCTCCTGAACCGCTCTAACAAGATAATGAACTGCCTGCAAGGCAGGAGCGATTGCAGCACGCAATGTTTTAATTAGCGTTTAGGGGAGGCAGTAATTGACTTTGGTTCGCCTGACCGAGCTCGTGCAAGACATGCAAATTGCACGTCTCTGAGGCCTAATGACTGGGCACAGTCGCACCTTTGGCTGAGACTGGCGTGTTTACATTTTTCGGGACTTAATGCGAGATTAAGTTTGCCCGACTGTCAGGCCAGACGTGAAATGCCTCCGTAATCATAAGCTGTCTGTTATCAGAAGTCAGAAGTGCCAACCAAAGTTAATTTGCTCCCAAAGTTTTTCAGCGAAGGGAAAAAAGATGACCGGTGAATCTGGCTGGAGTTATTTCCTGGCATTTTCCGGCCGTTGAGTCACACGCTGGGAGGTATGAGATTCACAGCTTAGCCCTCAGGAGTCTTCTTGTACTGGAGCCTGGATGACCCAAACTTGTCCATTTTGGTTCATGTTCCTGGAGTCTGTTCCAAAGTGTAAAAAACTGGGCACTAACTAAAATAATCCCTCTGTGAGACATCGAGAGGGTTTGGCCATTTTGAATGAGGTGGACAAACTGCTGTGGCTGCCTGTTACCCATCTTATGGAGCATGAAGCGTGTGTGCTGTGTTAGAGAGCACTGGGTGTTGTCCTGCTCTCAGGGATGTTGGCTTGTTTAGTTCGAGGGCAGGAGTCTCACTGTGAAGGGCTCCAAATAAATCTTCTTCCAGGAATAGTCGTGTCCCGTGGATCCATTTGTATGTTTTCACAGAGGGTGAGATTTTTGACTACATAATAAGTCAGTGCACAACAACCTCCTCCTTTCTTGGTGTCGAAAAGGAAAGTCTGTCCGTTTACCTCATAATGGAACCGCACCTGGGAGATGTGGAGCCTTCACCGACCTGCCTTTCCAGGTCACAAGCATGCAAGTGTTTCTAGCCATGCCCTCAGTCGGCCACACCCTTCAGTTTGTCACACCTTCAGCTGGCCACGCCCCTCGACTGGCCACACCCTTCAGTTTGTCACACCTTCAGCTGGCCATGCCCCTCGACTGGCCACACCCTTCAGTTTGTCACACCTTCAGCTGGCCATGCCCCTCGACTGGCCACACCCTTCAGTTTGTCACACCTTCAGCTGGCCACGCCCCTCACTTGACCACACACCTTAACTGGCCACACCCCTCATCTGACCACACCCCTAGGTTGGTCACACCTTTCAGTTGGCCACATCCTCAGTTGACCATGCTGGCAGATTTGGCGAGTTCTTATCATTCATCACGTTCTCCATACTCCTATGAGAGACATCAGGCTTCACTGGGGCAGCAGGGTGAGCCATAGCTATTGGTGAAAATGACATATTTCACACCTATTCTCAGAAG
>JAOYFF010000079.1:1487177-1500416 GCA_025773925.1 Cryptomyrus ogoouensis
AAGTTCCCCGGAAGTGAGAATGGGATGGGAGCAGGTTTTATCGACCGGAACGTTCCGGGGATCGATAGAGAGGGACAGTGGGCACGTCTGGGAAGATTAACTCGGCCTGGTTGGATATCTTGCTCAGGTCGAGAGTGAAGCGGTATAGCGCTTGGGAAGGATTATGGCAGGTGTATGGGATACAGTATGCTACATTTAGATGGCAAAATAACTTTAATTAGTCACACTAAGGTGGGGATCATTAATAGAATAGAATTTATTCATCCCTGTGGGGAAATTTTCTCATTGCCTATCCCATCTGGGTCTCCATGAGACACATAGACTGGCGAGAGCCTTGCTCAAGTGCCCACGGACATGTGACTATTCTGCAAAGGCCAGGTCTCGAACCAGCGACCTTCCGATCACAGGCACAGAGCCTGAGTCCGCTGAGCCATATATAATTAGCCTAATTAGTCTTAAAGAAAGTTTATCCATAGAACCCTTAGGCGTGGATGTCGGACCTTTTGGGAAACGGCATTGTCTTTGGAGCCGGGCGTCTGAGTGAGTTTGTGTGACCGTAACCCTCCCCCACACCAGCCATGAACATCAACGTGGGGGTCCGCTCCGCGGCAGCCCTGCTCGACCAGTTCTACGAGAAGAGGAGGGTGGTCATCGTGTCTGCCCCCACCGCAGCCAACCACTACTACCGCTTCCAGATGGACAATCTGCAGGTGGGTGGGCGGACAGCTGACTCTGGATCAGTTTGGGGGGGGTTTATTTAAACTTTACAGATTTATTATTTCTGACTATAATGAACACTTTGAATGTTCTTTTTTATATGTGAAGTGTGACATTTTAAGCCCCCATACTTTGCACGTTGTTTTCCTCCCTGTGGGCGACTGCTGATTTGCCAAAATGCAGCATGTTTTGAAACGTGGCCTCCTTGACTTTCCCTGAAAGCCTGCTGTCCTCAGCACGCACACGGCACCAGCCACCCATCTGGACGGTCGCCTGTTTGCAGTTTTAATGGTTTCCTGTGACACAGGAAGAGCTGCGAAACCAGTATTTCTATTCGGTGGGTCTGTTTTTTAAAATAAACAGTTTTAAAAATGGCGTCGTCAAGGAGCAGCAGCAGTAACATCTGTCATAACAACGAGGACGGTAATGACAGTGTGAATCATCCAGACGGACTGAATTTTGCCCCTAGATCAAACTCTTCCCCCTTGCAATCGTTATCATTATGAAATTTCAAAAGACACATTGATTCTGAGCATGCTGTTAAGTTATGTTGGGAAAGAACATTGGGTTTATGGGGCTGTTAAAGGCCATTAACTGTAGGGCCTTTAAGGGTTGGGGGGGGCGAGATCCAAAGCAGAGTGCCTGTGTGCGCGCGTGCCTCTCTCTGCGTGTCTCTCTCTGCGCGTGTCTCTGTCTGTGCATCACTCTGTTCGTTTGCTTACGCTCTTGCTGTCTTCCAGCATGCCCAGTGCGGCCTGGACCTCCGGCACATCACAGTGATAGAGCTGGTCGGCATATACTCGGCACAGATCGGCCGCATCCGACACAGAATCATCCCTCCCGCTCTGGCCCTACAGCTCAGGTACCCAATGCATGCTGGGATGCAAAAACAGAATAAAATTATACAGTGACGTGGCCTTTAATCATTTTGTCATTTCTGTTCTTAAGTTTACTGATATGTAAAGAACAGGTGTTTTGTTGACGCATTTCAGTTGCTGGGGGGAGGGTTTGTGTTTCTAAGTTACGGGTAAGAAAGGGATTCTGAGATACTATAATTTAACATTTGCTGATATTTTTTCTATCAAAAGCCATAGTTACCTATTAATTACTATAGGTGGATGTTTTACTGAGTCAGTTCATACAATCTACTGCTCTCAAAGGTAAAACAGCAGCTCACTCAGGGGCCTGACCCTGAACCTTAAGACACCTGTTACTTTGTTCCAGTCCCACTTTAATCTAGCCGTGTGCCATCTGCTTTTGCTGAGGCACGCTTGCCGTAACAGTGTGCGCACCTGTGCCTCCCCAGGCTGCTGCTGCAAATCTCCCAGAGCAGCTACAACATGGTGCTGCTGGACAAACAGGGCGTGGACAAGATGCGCTACACCTTTCCCATCACGGCCGCCGAGCTGTTCACCACCATCGACACCTTCCCGCTGCGCAAGGACGAGATGCTGCTGCAGCAGCAAGCTGGCCAGAGCTGCCAATCCTAACCCTCCTGGCCATGTTTCTCCCGCCTCTGCTCCTCTCCGATTGGCTGGACCACTCTGGGGGTGTGGTCAGGAAGCCTATGTCCTGCCCTCCTCCCCAATAACAAATACCATCAATGAAGCGACCACAGATTTAGAGGACCGGCTTGGAGGTGCGGTGTAAACTTGCAGCTTGTAGTGTTCTTTACCACGGGACCTAGCAGAGTCACTGCCATTTGCCTACCCTCATCCTTGTTCCCACCATGTCGCATGGCAATTAACTTTCGCACCAAAGGCATTCTGGGTACTCAGTATGCATGACTTTTGGAATTGTTTTGTATGCCTCGTATTCATTTGGGGTTTTTATTAAGATGGAATCCGGTTTTTACCTATTACAGTTCTCTGAAATTCCATGCTAAAGTCATCCATGTGATTAATATTTATGTTTTTACAAAATTACAAATCATAGATATTCCAAATTTTTGCCGTTGGATTTGCGGCTGTGGCTTCTACTGGTGCAGAGGTGTTTCTGTGACATCAAGAAATAAAGTATCTCTGCTCATTGTCTGTGGCGTCATGCTGTAAGAACAGCAGCAGGACTGAAAGGGCAGGCATTAAACTGTACACTGACCAGGTCTGCTGAGTACAGTTAACAGACACATAAGAGAAAAACAACTCAACTCATCTTTCACTGCGCTGTGCTTTGCCAGGGTATTCCTCACAATGACTGCAGTGTGTAAGTGTGTGTATGCCTGTGTCTGGGTGCCTTTCTGTGTACACAAACTCGCACCTTGAGAACTAATCCACCACAGGTACAGGGTGAAGTCGCAGATGGCAGAATATTTTTATTTTGGCAAAATAGTCTAACGACACATTAAGGACAAAAGGGAAATGACTGTGGATGAATTTCAATTTATGCGAGACTCATTTTGTTTCACAGACACAGCGGGTACACGTCCTAATGAGTGTGGCTGTTTTCAGGAAACTGACCAAAGTATTGCACTTGTCACTCAGGAAAAACAGCAGAACACAAAGGACCTGACAGCCACATGAGATTAAATAATACAGACAATATATATATATATATATATATATATATATATATATATAATTTTAGGTAATGAAAATACATAGAACACCGTAAAAACAAAATCCTGATGCTTTTTGCGGGGGGGGTTCTTTAAACTTTTGTTCCAGCACTTTCTGTGATGTCTGAAGAAATCCAGAATATCACCTAGGCTTATTCTGATACGATTCTGTGAAACTGATAACTGGTTCAGTTTATAAGGTGGAGGGGGCACATTTTTAACGAGCTGGTTGATCGCCCCCCCCCCAGAAACCACAGATGGCAGGCCTGATTTTAGATGAAAAGTTCACAATTGCGACTGAAATGAATAGCTCCCTGTACATCAGAAGGTAGTCTGGTCTGTCTGTATTGTTTGTGTATCCTGCCTGGGTTAACTTCCGTCTAGATAAAACGACCCTCCGACTCTAACCCCCCCCCCACCCACAAAGCTCCACCATCAAAATCCATCTCTTCAAGAACAGCTGTTCTCACCTTTAAGAATTTCACAGATTTACATCACATAAGTGTTTAACATATGAAAAGTTTTGATTCCATTATAAAAATATAAATTAACTTCATGTGTAAGAAACGTGTATTTCGTATATTAGTAATAATTGCTCATTTCTGCTGAACACTGGGCTCCCTTGTGATTAATTAGGTTCACACAGTTACCCCGGCGCTACTCTACATAAAGCTGATTCAAGATAATACTGTTACCATGGAGAAAAGAATTAGTAACTAAGTGAGGAATAAAACAGATAAATCCATTAGAAAAGGCAGAAGCCGCAAATCCAGTCGTCGCTCGGTAACGTTTGGCCCATTTTACGCCAGCACCATGGCGTCCGTCGAAAGCGTACCGACTTCACCCTTTTTGCCTCCCCAAATGGAGATGTCTCACTATCTGCCCCCATGTCGTCTTGTATTGCCATTGTGGTGTTTATTCTAAATGTGTAAAAATACGTTTATTCAAAGCCTGCTAGATAGCTACGATCTAGATCTATACTAAAATCTAGCTATACTAAAATCTATACTATAAATTTATATTAAAAACTGTGCCCTAGCTCTGCGCTTGAACTGAAATAGCTACGATCTAGATCTATACTAAAATCTAGCTATACTAAAATCTGTACTATAGATCTATACTAACAACTGTGCCCTAGCTCTGTGCTTGAACTGAAATAGCTATAATCTAGATCTATACTAAAATCTAGCTATACTAAAATCTATACTATAGATCTATACTAAAAACTGTGCCCTAGCTCTGTGCTTGAACTGAAATAGCTATGATCTAGATCTATACTAAAATCTATACTATAGAGCTATACTAAAAACTGTGCCCTAGCTCTGCGCTTGAACTGAAATAGCTATGATCTAGACTGACATCTAATCCTAGATAGATATGCGTTGTCTATCTTGCTGACCTATTTTTGCCACATACTTAGCTAAATAGCAGGTGCAATGATTTTGTTTTAGTTGCGTGAAATGCACACAGCTCACTAGTGAGTTATGGTCAGTGCCTACTCTTGGCTGCATGGACTTGTATTGCATTTTCACTACAACGGTGACATGCGTCCCCTACGGATGTCAGCAGCGGCAGCTAAACAAATGCAAATGTAGGCTAATATCAACCTGTAGTTCAAGGTTATAGTATATTTTTGCAAACTATCTTGTTGTTCTGATGTAATGACATGTTTTTTAACTCAACATTTTTAACTCAAATTTTGTAAGAAACATGGCCTGTGCATCAATCAAACAATCAAAATACCCAAACTTGCCCAAAAATGCACATCCAGCCATCTGTCTACCCCGTTATCCAGTTAGGATCTGCGTCAAAGCAATCATTTCAAATGTGCCTTCGATAGCTCAGGCTGCCAGTTTGAATCTGTCTACCCCTGGGATCAATAAAGTATGTCTTTTTAATTAAGTTTTTCCTTTCTATTATATGTCCAAAAAAGATATATACTTTTAAGAATAGTGTAAACACAGACAAGTACCACATACTTGGGGCTTTAAATCTTCACTGTACATATGGTGTGCATATTGCTTTTCTGTTAGAACCAGGGTGGGCCCTATCTATTCAGGGGCCCTAGGCAAAGCTGTACTTGGGAGGCCCCCCACCTAGAAAATCATGATCTTTTCACTTCCTCGGCAACGCAGGTCATTCGGGGGCCCTTGGTAACTGCGTATGGTGCCTGTAGCTAGGGCTCCATCAAATGGGGCATTGTGGACGGAGTCTTGTCCATTGTTCTGATACCGAAGGTAAATTATTCATTCCGCTCTATGTGTTCAGTTTGGTACGTTTCTCACATGGGTGGATTCCAGTATGCGTAGTCCTTTTGCAGTGGAATCAGTGCTGACACCCTCGGCCATGTTTTCCCAAAGCTAACCATGCGACAGCACAGTCTTCTATTGCCTGACATTGCTGTAGACGGGATGAGGGCCCAGCGTCTGTGTCGCTTGACTGACATCCCACAACACACCCAAGCTGCAGCTGTGGAGCTTGGGGCTGTCCTGGGTAACCGTTGGCTTTGATTGAGATAGGAGGTCCTATGTAGTCTCTCAGTCCTTGTGCTTGCCCATGTTGGACCTCAGCATCAGAGTACACTCCTGTGGGACCTCCGGGTTGTCAATCATGTGTTGCCATAGCCGCTGCTCCTCCCCGTAGGAGTCCATCCAGTCTACCTCCTTGCCATAGCTCAGACCTGAGAAAGGAGCCCCAAGTTAGTGTTCATTCTGCTTGGTTCCTTTAAGCTGCTCTGCAAGATTTTACTCTTGTAATTAATGTAACTCGGGGATGTAAACTGTCTACAACAATTGCAGAGTCTGGCACTTTTTGGTAATTAATTATTATGTAATGTAATCATTCTCCAACCGTGCCACCCACCCCTCAACGTGCCCGATGTACCTCGAGAGAATTGCTTATTTCACCTGACTGCCTATTTTTAGGGTACAGTAGACGTCACCATGCAGAGATGCATGTCTCACTGAAGTACATCTGTAGGCACTCAGCAAGCCTGAAGGAGGCGCTAATGGGGCAGCCAGCTGAGTCACATGACACCCCCCAGTGCAGATGCTCCAACTTCCAACTCACCGGTACCGGCACAGAGCCTCACGCCCCCCAGGAACACGTTGCTGGAGAGGGACTCCTTGTCCCAGACTGTGAGCTCCAGGCAGACATTGTTGAGGTCGCTAGGCTGCAGACCACAATACGTGAAGGTGTGGTTCCACTTTGGGTTTAGGCTCTTCTTCACCACGGCTGTCTTGTGCTTCGTCGACTTGTTATCGTCTGGAAGGAGGTAACTGCAATCCGCAAGAGACGGATGGTTAGCATTCCATACTCTTTCGCTAAACACAGGCCTGGTAGAATATCTCCTTTATCCCTGAAGATGCCTGTAAAAGTATCAGCTGAAACCTAATGGGAAGATCATAAACTCTGGGCGCTTCTCAATACTGAGAATGCAAAGACTGTACTTGTGGTCTTGGTAAGACCAGTCTTGCTAACTTGCCTCCAAACAACAAACTTGGGGCACAATGAATCATGGGATAGGTCACGTTTGAAGAAGATGCTACCGATGTGTCCTTGATATCTGGGGCAGGGGCAAGAATAACATCCAGGGATGTTTACCGTCCTCTGTACTTCTGTTCTTGGGTATTGAAACAGGTCTTTGGCAATGGAAGATGACATAAAACAGGTACGGTCAAGTATGCACATTGAGGAAACACCCTTTGCCTTCTTCGACCTACCCTTTGACGAAAGCATCTGATGTCCCTCCGGATTTGACAGCTGTTAGATTCTTAGCCTCCTTGACAAGAAGTTCCACCATCCCACCTTGGGGCAGCTTGATGTTGGACTTCTTTCCTTTCAAAAATCCTTTCTTAACTGTCAGGGAGAAAATGCCAGGACTCAGTGGGGCAACGGCACACAAAGGTGCTCAAAGGAACAGTTCATTTTCCAGTCTTATCTGCTACAATCTGGTCCTGCAAGCTGATTATATGCAAAGGACGTCCTAATAATTTTAACTATTCAGTATCTCCTGGGCTGATCAGGTATGAAAGGGATACAGGTAAAGGACTATAGATTTGTTAAATGGTACAGAGTGCAAAACAGAAATAGAGACAGGAAGGTCACTAATAGGCATGGAATGTCAGTAGGAAACCATAATATCACATGAGTAGGAGGTACGATTACCTTGCACCTGGTCTAGAGGCAGCATGAGGTTCTTCTCTGCAGGAATGTACTTAAGAACTACAGTGAGCTCTCCCTTATATTGAAATGAGGTGTCTGGTCCACTGTCCGCCTGGAAGACACCACACACATGAAACAGCTATTGATATACACACAAACATGTGGCATGGAAGAGGAGATTATAGCAGAAAAGGTCTGGTTGTAGGATTTGGATAAGGGGGCGGCACTGGATTTGTTGAGTCACTTTAGATGCCGGTACCCAATGGGTTTTCCTCCCTCTGTGACTAATCGATCTGTGTGTTCCTCGCGGCTGCTTGGAGAGTGGAGAGACATGAGCAGGCTCACCTTAGGCTGTAGGGGGAACCACTCCTCCATCTGCTTCTCAAAGTCCCAGGAGTCGAAAGGTACCTCCACCTCGCCCAGGAAGCGGTTGTGCCCGAAGCGATCATTGTGCCACACAGAGAGCTGAAGTGTCCGCATCTCCAGCTGTGAATGGCTGATTACATACTGGGGGGTGATACAAGCAATTGGTCACTCAAACAACACCTGACAGCAAGCTCCAGCTGGGATTGGATGATTGCACACTGAGGGTGGAGCTTCAAAGTTACCCTCCTACATAACCTACACTACCATACTTTGCATGACTATTGAGGGTCCCCATCTGTCACACCCCCACAAAATGGCTCATCTATGCCTCAGCTGGCTTTTGTCGTCGCTTCTCTTTCTGCACATAATCACCCTCCCAGTGTGGGGAAGTGGAGACCAGAAACCACAAAGTTTAAGTCCCACTTGAAGGAACCCCGCCAGAAACCATTCCTTGTGAAAACGTGTCAGAAGTGCGTGGCTGTGAATTTATATTCAGGAGATCTGCTCTTCACTCGGGGAGACTCTCTACCGGGCTGCTCTAGGGGACGATGGCGCCAGGTGACATATTCATAGGTACCTGTTTTTATATCTTGGATTAACCCTGCAAAAGGAGACTCTAACTGCCTCTCCTGTGATGCGACGGGGGATCTTGACAAGAACTGGGGAGCCTCGTCACGTATTCGCTAACCTTCAGGGTCTCGTTGAACACCGGATCAGTGGTGCTGGTCCGGATGCTGGTTTTCCTCTTGTTCTGGCGGGACTTGTCCGGTAGCAGGTACGTCTTCACATAGCTTGTGGGGGCAAAAAGAGAGACACCATCATCATTGTTCCAAGTCCATCATTCTTAATAGCTCTCAGAGAGCTGATCGCATGCATATTTAAACATCTTATAGCATACGGGTAAAGGGTGGTGTACTGGTTATAGACATTGACTTTTCTGTACAGTGGTTAATGTGAGATGCTAAACCACGCCCCCTCTCTCACGGGTAAACCACGCCCCCTCTCTCACGGGTAAACCACGCCCCCTCTCACGGGTAGACCACGCCCCCTCTCTCACGGGTAGACCACGCCCCCTCTCTCACGGATCAGTGCGCTGCTTCCTCTCGTCGCCGACGGCCAGGTTGCGACATTCCTTCACCAGCACGTTCAGCGCTCCCGTCTTGTAGCTGTAGGAGATGTTGAGCAGTATCTCGCCGCTGATGACGGTGTGGTCATAGTCTCCGGTGTCGCTGTAAACGCTCATCATGCTGTTGAGGCTGCTCTGTGGGCCCAGGCAGAAGGAGAGCGAAGCTCAGAGCAGATAAGGCTGGAAGCGGACTGTTCCGGAAGCGAGGGAAGGGTGCATCCTGTGAGCAGCATTGTCCGGACAGGTTAGGAGGATTCACATGTTCATCGAGGCAGATTTGAAACCCGTTACAGACTATGTGCTAATAATCTCCATTTAGGAGGCAAACTAGACGGTTATGTAAATTAGACACGGCCAGTTATGTAAATTAATAAACATGAAATTTTCAAGAGGACACTTATTAGTGCTGACACATGATTCAACGGGACAGCGAAGAGGAGAGGGGAAGCTTCTGTTACAAAAGCCTGCATTACTAATTGGTAATCTGTATCACCGAAGCCTCTAATTATTATACATAATGAGAAGATGACTGAAGCAGGAAAAGCTGACAGGAAGAACAAAAGAAAGGGGGATATAGGGATGACTGAGGAAGCAGAGAGAGCACAGAACACTCACGGTTTCAGCGTCTGAGTCCGGAACATTCAGATGGTACCATTTCCTCTCTGAGCCCGGTGGAGTGGACTAAGACCCAGATTGTAGGGAGAGGAGGAAGAGGGAGAGGAAGAGGGAAGTAACGGTTGGAAACAAAGGTTGTAGAAGAGATGCAAAAGAAACAGTCAAGAGTAGTAACCACGGTGATAAAAGTCCCCGAGGAAAAGGCAGGATGGAGTAGCTTTGTGAGGCAAGAGGCCATAAATATCCATTTTGAGCTGTATTATTGTAGGTGTCAGTCGCTGCCTGGTTTGACCCAATTATGACAAAGTAAATGATATGAATATGAGAGTACGAGAGCATGGAGAGGTCCGACGTCTTCAGGAGCAGTGGGGCTGACATTCACGTCAACCTCAACCAGCCTAGATGAGCAAGAATCTGTCAAGCGGGAAATATTACACTAACTCTAAAGATTCAACTGATGATGATTAAAATGCGGGCCTAAATCAGTACATTTTTTTAGTGTCTAGATCAGGGGTGGGCAGTCTTATCCATAAAGGGCGATTGTGTGTGCAGGTTTCGGCTGCAGCTCCCTAATGAGAAACCTAATTAGAGAACTGATTGGCTGAAGCGTCCTCACACCTGACCTAAACGTTATCCTAAAAACCTGCATATACGCCGGCCCTTTGCCGATGTGATTGGCCACCCCTGATCTACGTGATATTTTGGTGCATTTAAGCTCGGCAGTTTCCCAAAAGACAACAAGAAATCCAGGGAATAAGTCACTTAATGATGTGGGTGTACATTGAGTTTAGTCGTGTTTCATCCCTCACCATAAATCTCAGAGACACATGATTGGATTAGTCTACCAGCAACCCACAGGGGACCCACAGGGGAAAATGGCAAATGACAGAGAGAGTGCAAGTTAATCTCCATCCTCTCAATTCTCAGGGAAATGGGGGCGGCCCAACCGGCCAATTAATCACGTCAGCTGCGATATTGTTAATATCCCCCTGACAGATGCTCGCTGCGGCATCAAAGACTTGTTCTTTGTCATGAGGCTGGAGAAGTTTCGGCTGCCAGAATACAGCTCAGCGGGGCCCGCAAAACTTACGCTACGGTCGTCTGCTCTCATGTGACAGATAGCAATGTGTCAGGAATGAAACAATGGCATTTTGTATTAAGTTGTCAACACTGCAGTGAGACATAGATGGGGACTTTTATTTTGATATGGGTGCTTACTGTAGACAGGGCACTGCTCATGTGCCTGTGGGTCCCCAGGTTATACTCAGACATCAGGGCGTCGATATCTTCTTCCCTCTCATCGTAGTCCTGAGGAATATACCATTTGGTTACATGGGGGGGTTATGCAATAGCAGAGTCCAGCATGGTCTAATCTGAAGTGGTGCTGAAATTCACACACACATACAACCAAACTGGGTATTCCATAAAACATTGTAATGGAACACTTTATTTCTTAGATAAGCCAGTCTCATCAAAGAGATTAAAACATTTCAAAGCGATGAAAACATCTCAAGTGTCTCCAAAAATGCCAGAAAAATGCTCTTTAGACTGGATCCTTATCAAACAAATGTGCAGGCCCAGTTTCTAATGCAAAATATTTTGTGCATATAGATCACAGAGCAGAAGCTGACATTTATCGCGGTAAGACATTAATGATCCTGCTGCTGCTACACATTCAGCTGTGTGAGGTTTACTAGGCGTGGCCAATAACCCGTCCACACAGAGCATGGTAAGCATGGAATTGTGGGTAGGTGACTCACAGGGTCATTCAGCTCCCCGGGAACAGAGCGGCTCCGCAGGCTCAGCGAGTCTCCACCCAGCTCGGCAGAAAGACCAGTGAGGTCCACCTCAGATCGGCTGCGATCTGGACCACGCCAGAGTCGGGGATGGACATGAGAGAGAGAGAGAGAGAGAGATAAGCACAGAGAGAGAGGGGGAAAGAGAGAGGGAGAGAGGAGAAGGGGGGTTTACGCTCAAATCAACATCAGCACATGCAAATGATGTGAAGAAAATTTAAATTATTAATTGAAGTTATGCATTTTGCAGATAATTCTCTCTTAATCCAATGGGAAGCAATATCTTTAACCATGGTGTTCAACCAATCAGAGACTGACACTGTACCACAATGCCATCCACTGCGCTGAGCTGTACCCTGCATGCCGTAGATGTGGCAGAGTACCTGAGGAGAGTGAGGCTCTGGAGACGGAGATGCTGGGGGCTGTGGACTCGGTCCTGGGGTGCTTGGCAGCCATTTTGTCTGGGAAGCTCTCACTGGCGTGGAAGCTGGCCACGCTCTCGGCGCCGTCCGGCTGAGGGAGAAGCAACCAGCAATGAAGCAGAAAACTCCGTCGCCCACAAGCACTTGGCTCATGGCCTGGGCTGATCTAAATATGGTGGTTTGATGAATGACTGTTGATGACTAGACTAAACAGAGGTCCTTATTCATGTGCAGTGGGTCATGTGACCTGGTAATGCTCTCCGCTGCACTTACACATTACATGCAGTGTTCAGGGTTTCAGGCATGGGCTTTACCCGTCTGCTGGTCCCAGAGGCAGTGCTGCGGTTGCTGGGGCTGGGAGACCTGCCGATGGCCTGGAGCCGCAGGTTGTTGGGTATTGCTGGCATCCCGGTGGACTCCACAGCCATGATGCTCCCCCTGCTGGTGGGTGGTGATAAAATCATGTTGGCATGGCTAAAAAAATGTCTCTCACAGGGATAAGGGTGTAACAGGCTGTTTCTTTCGGGCCTCACTGTTGCGAACGGGGTGTGGAGCGGGCACTGTGTACGCTGGGGGCGTTCAGGTCTGGGTTCGAGCCCATGCTCCTGGAGTCCTCAGCCCGATCAGACCCCACCTCTGCCTTCAGTGCTGCTCGGCCATTCCTCTTATCTAGGTTCATCCTGCACAGTTACCATTGGATTTTACTACATCCACTAGACCCTTATTCAAAAGCAATTATTACTGACACATCTAAGGGCCTTAACCACAGCGCCACCTAGTGGCTGTGTCTCTACTGCCAGGGGCTTTCTCTAGTCATAGAGTTACTCATAACTAAAGATGAATTTATAAAAATCCATGTATTTGCCAGTCAACGATGCCTCCTTGAGAAGCAAAGTCTGGTCCCACGACCCAGCGCCCCTTTGTGGCCTCACCCCTGCCTTGCGTTTTTCAGGGCGTTCCGCAGGCCTTGTCTGCCTGATTTCGGCGTGTCCGGTCTGTCTTCCAGCCTCAAGTCAGGCTGCGATTTTGCGTGGTCCACCTTTTGGTCTGCTATAAAACGGGGAAACGGTCTCAGACAAGATGCAAAAAAAAAAAAAAACAGTCGATATCCAATTTGTTCATAGAGACCCCCCGAGGAAGAACCCAGCTCAGCAGGAATAACGGCACAAAGCAGAAGCTATTTACTTCCTGTGTGAGCTGCTTCAGTCTCTGCAAACTCGTAATTAGGCTTCCAGAACTCTCGGGCTGGCTGTCTAAGTCAACTGCAGTCATTCTACACATCCTGTCCCTTTGCCGGTGCCTGTCAGTGAAAGCGTAAACCTCGCAAGCAACCTCACAGGGAAAGACTACAGGGCGGCATTCCTACGCCCTCACTGTAACCCCCCCCCCCCCCCCCCCCCCCCCGAACAACGAACCATCTCCCTCTTCACCAAAAGACACCACCCGGCACAGGCAGGCAGGGGGAGGCAGAGGACAACA
>JAOYFF010000079.1:1500909-1526210 GCA_025773925.1 Cryptomyrus ogoouensis
CCCGCGGGGGGGGGCACCCCCACGCTCCCACCCCCCCCCCCCCCCCCCCCCCGACCTCCACCCCCTCATCAGGACCTCCTCCTTGGAGGAGGCTGGTTATATTTAACAGCCTAGGCTGGATGTTCTAACAGCCATGCCGCCAAGCCGGCTAATACATGTCTTGTGTGCAATATGCCTCTTTTTAATGAGAACAGAATGTTTCTGGTGTGAAAACGAGGTGTGGCCTCGTCGAAGGCCAAGGGAACTCGGCTTGTAAGAGAAACAGACAACAATGAGTGAGAACGTGCCCAGAGAGCTAAAGAGAGTGAGCATATTTCATTTGCTGTCCTTGTTTCCCAACACAGAGACTGAGAACGTCCCTTTATTAAGTTTGCTACTGGTTTATTGCCTCTGTCATTCATCCATAGACTCAAGCATCTCGTGACCCTCACCATGTAGATAGATGGATGTTACTCATGGAGTAAACAGAGATTAGCCATCTTTCTTTATGCAGGTGGAGCTTACGGATTTCAGGACCTGTTGGGGTAAATCCTGCCAACTGCCCCGTGCAACTGCACAAGTCATACGAAGTTTACATCTCTCCACTGCTTATTATCTCTGCACTATTTTTCTACTGCCTGTTTGCACCTTGCATGCCCTGTTACTGTGATGTTAAGTGTACTATATGTTACTATAAGTTGCCATGGAGAAATGTTGTTCCATCATTCATTGTACATGTATGTAGCTGCTGATGACAATAAAGTAACCTTGAACCTTTGTTCTCTTCATCAGTTTTTGTGCAGGTGGAGAGTGACAACTATTTCCTTGACAAGGAGGATTGTGGGAAGGTTTACGGCTCACCTGGAGGACTGCTGAGGATGGTCTGCTTGACCACGTCGCTGCTCAGGACATTGCCATGCGAGAAGCGCTTGGCTCGCTCCTCCAGGAACCACTCGCCCGTCACCACCTTCAGCTCCCTGCCGACCAGAGGGAAGACGGGGCCAGCGGTCAGGCCCAAGCTGCGACTCACAAGCGTACACAGAGGTGGCTCAGTGGTCTGCAAGTTTTTCAGGAACCAGGATGTGATGGTGTAATCTACACCTCGAGACCTTATTACTGGTACCCGTCAACTTTACAGGTCCCCAAGGGGGTGCTCTTGGGGGTGGGTGGAGTGGTACTCACAGGATCTTGGTACATACGGTACAGCGCCACCTGCCTTTAGCCAGTGGCATGCGGCAGGAGCTGCACACGCGTTGCTGGCAGTCCTCACACACCTCGCCCCGCTCCAACACCAGGCCCAGCGACCGCTGGCAGCGCATGCACTGCCGCTCGCCTTCCTCCTGGTGGCGCCGGCGGCCCTTGCGCTTCATCTCTAACAGCTCGTTCTTCAGTTTCCTGGGAAGGGCAGGGCTAGGTTAGCACTTCTGGGCGGAGGGCCGTGACCCCTGACCGGAGAGGCAGACCAAGGCCTCACCTTATCCGTTTCTCCTCGAGTTTCCGGAGTTTCTCATCCTTCTGGAGGACCTTCAGAATGACCTCCCTCTCATGCTCCATAAGGAAGGACAGGTTGAGTTGCTCTGCAGTTTTAGCCATATCTGTGATCGATGAATCGAGTCTGTGACTGGTGTGCCTCCCTGTTGCCGTGGGAGACGGCGCGTTCTGGCCGGGTGCAGACAGGGAGACGTTGTCGCCTGCAAACTCAAGCCGCTGGTCCTCCTGCCGGATCGCTTCAGGTGTTTCCGCGGATGTGGCGCTCACTCGGGGACTCCATGGTGACGTACGCTATTACGGTGTCCGCCGTGCTGGCGGGGAGCCTCGTCCACTCGCTCAATCTCCCACACGTATGCCAGCATGACACCAGTTCTCCTGTCCGAACGTGAGGAATAGCCCAGACATCAAAGTCATCTTCCATTCTGCTCCTGGCCAAAAGAAATTAACATCTACTAACAGGTTAGCAGGAGATAAAAAATAGATTGCGTCTAATTAATCCATATGTCATGATTAGCTCTTGATTAATTCTTAATTAATCTTGAAAAATAATGTTTTGAGCCATGATTTTTTTTCCCCCTCTCTTGGGCTTAATAATCCTTAACTCGCTGAGAGCCCTGCAGCAGTCCATCCATCCATCGCAGTAATGACTCTTCCTGAGGATTTTAAATGTCACTCTGCCTCCCCCGTTTTCATGGGGAAGGTTGGAGGGTGAATGTTAACAAGCTCGTTAATGAGTAGCATTAGAATGTTCCCGAGTGTTCCGTGCGACGCGCGTGCCCTCCCTGCCCCCCTCGGACATCCGCGGCGTGACGGGAAAATAGCCAGGGCTCATTCTCACGTGGCAAAGCTGTCACATGCAGTGGCATCGAACGGTGGCTGGGCCACTGTCCCCGCAAGCAAGCACTGTCCCAGAATCCACCTGGCATTGACAAATTCGCAGTCAGACACCGGACCACGACTACTGGAATTGATTAACCTGAACGGGTGACCGACTGTAAACGTCACGTATTGCTCTGGGCGTTTTAGATTTCTCTGGTAGTCCATCAAGAACAGAGTGACACATTTGTTTTCAAACATCTAAAAATCAAAAATTGAATGCAACACACCACACACAAATTATCCACCTTGATGAAGACTTTTGCACAGCTATATACTAACATAAAAAACATAAAAATTGAATTTTGGCTTTTTCATGACCTCGGTGCCTTCAGGCGAGAGGTTTTACAGACTATGATTAATCTTTCCTCATATGATAAAAATCGTACCAAACAAACAGCAGATTCACGCCACCAGTCACAAAACAAACATCCCCCTCATTGGCTGGAAGCCTGCCCCAGTTATCCCAGCAGACTGCTCTATGCTTTAATTAGCTCCTGTTTGACACCTGAAACACCAGGTGCATTCGCTTACTGTCCAAATGATGGCTTAGATGAAGTAATTAAGGGCTGAGTTTGAGTAAAAGCACTACAGGCTGAGGGCCTTGACAGGCGCCGCGAGAAGCTCCTGATCAGAGCTAAAACTGGTAGGTGGCAGGAAGTGAGGAGATGAGGGAGGGGTACAACTAAACCCCAGGCGTCACCCAAGCTCAGTGCGCCCCCTAGGGACTGGTGTCAGGAGAAACAACCGGCAAGCGTAATTTAAAAAAATCAGGCCTGTCACGTTCACAGGTTTGAAAGTCGGCAGTCATTATCCTTTCTACTTCCGAGTTCAGGCCCTGGCTTAACGCCGAAACGGCATCGATGCGCTTCCAAAGCAGGGCATAAAGAAGGAAATGCATTCTTAATCAGTGTTAATTGTTTTGCTTTTCAAGTTGTATCGTCCTGCTGTTTTACTTCGCTGGAGAAACTCTTTATGCAGATGACAGCTCATTAAAAACTGTTTAGCTGAGGAACGGAAGTCGGTATATTAATTTTAAATTTTTGCTGTACATCTTGAGATTAGTAGCACAGTGATGATACATACTGGTATGCGTGATGGCCTGGCGTCTTGTCCCCAGCCCTGTGACACTGTCGGAGTCCTCTGCCACTTTCTACTGGATAAACAGCATGGGAACTCGATACATTAAAAGCGCGTTTTCCTGCACTGTAAATTTCCGCAGTGCATTCCTTATAGCTGAAACGCTGTCACTTCCTAAAGAATAGCCCATCGTTGCTGACGTCGTTTCCCCTAACAGTGGGACACTTCGGACAGGCCGGTGTCCCCTAAGGCAGCCTGTTCTAATTACCCCACTGAACGCCGAACAGATAGGTACATTTATTTAGTTCCTCAGGCCCAGTGGAATTGCAGAATTTTCCATTTAAGTCTGTATGTTGTGGCTTTTTTTGGCCACTGGCTGCAAAGTCATTTGGTATAAGAACAGGCAAAGCCTTCAGCAGCCCGTCCTGTAGACTCTGATGTATTATGAGGTCGATCTGAACTCCACCCGTGAACCCGGAATGTACGGTCAGCGAGCGCCCGCCCACGAACCCGGCTTGGGGTCTGTCACCGTAATGTGGCACCGCGTGGAGGACCAGGTGGAGGGCAAACAGCGCTCGCATCGCGGCAGGGCAGTAACAGCGGGGAAGCCGCATGTGTCAAGGGCAACGCTGTCGTGCTGCGTCAGCCAGCGCGTTACGGCCTGTGAGTCACTGCTGTGTAAATATACTGCACAGGAACTACAGCTGCCCTGAAGAACTACAATTACCAGGATGTAAATTTTATTTTTGTACTTTGCAATCATGTGTTGTGCAGTATTTGTCTTCTTCATTTCGATTATCACTCAATCACAGTAATAAAAAATATATTTAAAAAATGTGAAGAATACAAATGTAATCTATAATACTATAATTATATTTTTACGTAAAAAGGCATTCCTCTATTTTTCTGAGAAGAAGATATTATATGTAACATTTCAGAATGAAATCAATAGGTTATAAACCTTCAAAAAGACTGAAAAACACACTGGACAGGTTCTAATTAAAGATATGAATCGATCAACTGTGTAACCAAAGGATTTCTGGAGCAAAATAACACCCTATGAAAAGCAGGGAACATGAGACGGAGGAAGATGGGCAGAATATTTCATACCTGATAGCTAAACGTGTGCAGAGCTCTGGGCTTCAGCAACAGAGGTGCTGGTCCGTCCCAGACACCTATGTCCTGGAAAAACCGCGAACAGTACCCCCGCCCGCATGCGACAGCGGCCGTGTGCTGGTGACAGATGGGCACCGCAAAGTCCGTCCTGGAGCCCAGCCCCGGTCCGTATGGGCCTTGACAGGGGAGTGAACACTCTGAGTGTGCTCAGGAGTGCTCAGGCATGTTGCCCCTGGTGACAGGTCACGTGACACACACAGGAATTACTTCACAGCCTGGGCAAGCCAGAGAGAGACGGAATTAAACGTAACAAGAAAAAAAAAAACAATCGGATTACTCTGACAGCACAAAAGCTCAAATGGAGAGGATGGGAAACTGGTGATTATTAGCTATAAAATGATTTTTAAGTTACAGACAAGAGAGAGATGTGCTGGATAGGAGAGGGCTTACACCATCGATCGTCTGACTCTAGGTAAAATCTACTGAACAGTTTGCGGCCCGATTTTCAAAATTAGAAACTCAGTTAAGGAATCTAATCTGAAGAAACCACTCTGAAGAAACACAGGCCCCCCAACCATAACCTTCCGTATCCAGGGACCATATAAAGTGCCCCTGACCACAGCATTTGGTGAAATGCAGATTACAGACTTTGCCTGTGTTACCGTGGAAACACTTGGCCCATTACACTCAGCTATCATCAGAAAATGTGATATCAGAAAAGGATTTGAATTGATAGCAGATCTGCTGAGACAGTGAGAAGAAATTTAGGCATATTTAGACATCTGTATCTTATGTTTCAAATTTGATCAGACCCTTGACCCGTTTAAGCTTGGAAATATCCTTCTATTTGGAATTAATGCTTTTTTTGGCTTTTAAACTCACACACCCACAAGTGCCTCTAAGGATGAAGCAGGTTTCAGCCAGCAGAATCCTCAAATCCTGTGGTCTCTCCAATTAATGAATTATTCAACAGTCAAAACCTTACCAACTGTGAAGACAGGAGAGTAGGATTCTGCTCGAGGTGGGGAATCCACATTGTTTGCGCTCCTGTGCTTGCATGTACCATTTTAACATCATGTGGCATGCATGTTAATTCTCCCCTGTCAAGTGAAAAGGATGTGATTATTTAAATAGCAATTTGGCCAAAATAAGAAAAGTAGAAGAATATGTAGGAGGTGACGCAAACGGGATTTTAGAATCCTTCAGTGCTGCGTGTGAAATTTCACTTTGGCCATGTATGTGAGGGTAAATGTGAACAAATAAGCAAACAGCTCCAGCCTTTGTCATGTGGGGTTAGTTTGCTTTGAGGGCAGCTCAGTACAGGCACCCTCCCTGAGCACATAGACCAGTGTTTCCCTGGGGGCCGGGTCTGACCAGAGCAAACACTCTCTGTTTGAGCTGAATACGTAAGAGGAAGAAGAGGAAAAAAAAACATGTTTATTTTGCAAATCTTGCACTGTGCTTTGACCCAAAGGGAATATAAGATCTCATCTGTTTCACTCATGAAGATTTCATATGGTGAAATGGAAGGTTTCGCCTACTGTTAATCGTCCAACAGAGAAGTCCACTAGCAAAATATCCGCTGTGCAGAACTCTGGTGACTGATAGAAAATGACTGTGGTGACTGGAATCATTAACTCTGTTTTTAATGTCTATAAATATATCTGCATAGTAGACTGTGTTTACATTTCAGATAAAACTGAATGTTATTAAAGGGAAAGCACAGGACAGGATGATTAATCATCAGGTCGTCGGTTAGGAAGTAGAACTGCCTGTAAACACAATGGCACCACAGCACAGCCAGTTTGGTGCTGTATAAAATTTTAATGGATGGTTCAGGACCCTGACCATACTGCAACCACCACCTGTGTACCGGACAGCAACACTGCTCTGATACTTTCATGCAAATACACACAAACAGTATTAAATGTATCAATGTTTGGTGCACCATTAAGTCGAAAAATAATTCTCATTTACGTCATTGTATGTTCTGCTTCAGTTTGGCAAGAGCTAATTTATGCTGTGGTTTAGATCCACTTGACTCTTGGGAGGGGGGTCGCATTTGTGATACGCAAAGTAAAGTAACATGAATCTTCAGCCCCAATAGATGCCAGACTGCTCACTTGCCAGTTAGACATGCTGGGAAATGGCCAGCAAATTAGCATACCTTGGGGAACTTATTTTCCAGGAGTAAATTTCAAGAACCAGTACGCAACAGGATAGTGGGCTATGGGTGTAAAAAGGAAGAGGAAGTGTAATAATGTGACAGTGTGTTTATCTGCATATTAGTCGCTAAAAAAGCATTAGCATTAGGTAAAGGGCTTTGCTAAAATTTCTCTGGACTTTGTTCTTATATTCAGAAAAATTGCTTCATGTAAATTATTGACCGTACAGATATGAGGACTAGGGGGAACCACCAGCCTATAAAGGAAGCTTAAACACCAGCGAATCTTCAGGCTTCGTCTCTTTTGATACATGTCTCTTTAGAAATTCCCAAAACCGCAGGAAAATTTCACAGTGTGCTTCGTATTCTTGAATGAGTTATGGATATCAACTTTAAGATTCTGCACTCAAAATTCAGCCTGATGCAACAACAGAGAAAGAGAAATGAACTGAGATGGAGCACAGCAGAAGATCCTCTATGATCTGCATACATGCAAAAAAAAATAGATGTATTATTACCAGGGCTCAACACTGCTGCTGTGTAGAAGCTGGGTGACCCAGGCCACAAGTGGGTAAGTTTACACTGCAAAGCCCTTCACTGAGCCCGATCTGCATAGTGTAAGCTGTTTGGCCTGGACTGCAAAGGGTGATGAATCGAAGAAAGTCTACCAAATATCTGTTGGGCACTTTGAGTATATGATACTGCCATTTGAGCTGATAAATGCACCATGTTCCAGCACCTCATTACCAGTTTCTTTAGGGTTTGTCGTACTTTATCTGGATGACATCACAGTGTGCGCCCTGACAGGGCAACTCATATCCAGAACATTTGTCAGGAACTTCTGTGTTTACTTCAGAGTAGGACTCACTATGAATGTCTGTCATTTCAGTCTGGTTTCCCAGGTATTAGGGTTAGGGTTAGGGTTTCCCAGGTGTTAGGGTTAGGGTTTCCCAGGTATTTCCTGCCTAGGTGAAGGGTCCACATGGATTCAAAGAAGGTCCAAGTGACTGTGGAGAGACCACAACCCACCCATCAAGGAGCTGCAACATCGCTTTAGAACTGCTTTTTTAAATACGGTGTTAAAAACACTTTGCCAGACATAGAACAGTCAGCAATACTCCACAGACAAAAGTCTCCTCGTGATGTCATCCTGTGACCTTTCGCCAAAAGGGAAGGGCAAGTTCTCCACTCGACGTGTACAAAACACTTTGGGTGGAATTCCCCTTAGCAGACATATTTACCACTTTTAGCCTTCATTCTTCAGATGAAAAATACAGTTTAAAAAATGGAAAAAATGAAACAATAAAGAATTCCTTCAGAAGAAAAATACAGCTAAAAACAATAATAAATAATTCATGTCGGCCTTTTATTGTCAGCTCTGTTAAGATCATATCTGTGTTCACTGTTTCTCTGCGGCAAATTTTTTGCCTTTTATAAAGGTCTGACATTAATGAGAGAGGAAGCTGGAAATGAATGGACTGCGCTGCACTGTGCTAAGCGTGTGTTTGGGTGCCTTCCACCGCCGTCAATAATCCTTTCTCTACATGGGAAGGCCAGCTTCATCCACAGCATGCTTGCTAAAGGGAGGCCATGAATATTTAACAGCTGCTCCACATTCAGCCTGGGAAGCAGTACAGAGATGCTGGGGCCCTGCACCACAGCCACGGCCTTTGTTGACACCGCTAATATTTAAAGCGCAAGTTAGCGCCTGTAAATTAGCCTGAAGGGAGAATGGTGGTTCAATAAGACATGAACAAAAACCGCACGCTGGATTGACATTAGCAAACTGGATCAAAGCTATGTGGGACACCAGCTTATTTGTGCAAGAAGTCTCAACCGCCCCCTTCCCCAAGGTATTAGCCCTCTGTTCAACGGGGGGAGGCAGTGGGGGGGGGGTTATGGGATGACCATCTTTGTGTTGCTAATATAGCCTTTGCAAGGCTGGAACAGTCTAGTGGGATGCAAAGCTGACCCCGCCCTCATCAAAACGTGCATTTCTGCAGTTAGACTCTCATTTCATTTTTTATCGTTCACATTTGCCTTTTTCTAGCTCAATTATACACAGAAAAAAACATTAATATTGTTTCCTTTTAGAAAAAAAGAAGCCGTCATAAATCAAACAAGAGGTAAGAAAAAAAGCACGAAGGGTGTCCAACTATGGATAGTGCAAACAGATGAACTCATGTGTCCGTTACAAACAGAAAGAGCCCTGACAAACCACAGGCACGCACTCCAATGGCCAGCTTCCTCCAATGGCCAGCTTCTTATCAGGCACGCACTCCAATGGCCAGCTTCCTCCAATGGCCAGCTTCTTATCAGGCACACACTCCATTGGCCAGCTTCCTCCAATGGCCAGCTTCTTATCAGGCACGCACTCCAATGGCCAGCATCCTATCAGGCACGCACTCCATTGGCCAGCTTCCTATCAGGCACGCACTCCAATGGCCAGCTTCCTATCTGCCACTATACTGTTCAGTGAGATGTTTTTATATTCTGTCCCTACAGTCCCTTCACAGTGAAATACCACAGTAAGTATCCTTCTAGAATAATGCCCAGCTCTTCGGAGTAGGTCATCCCCCAGGTTTAAGACAGAATACCACAGGTGGACAGTTCAGGTACAAAAACTAAAAATCCAGACCAAGATTTTCTTTCAACCAAACAATTGAGTACTCTGTGACTGTGACTCTTCATGCTCAACTGGTTGGTTGAAACAAAATCGTGGTCTGGAAGAGTAAACTTAATTAAACTTTCAGCCGGAGTCACTCTCTTCAACGCAGCTACTTGCATAAAAGACATTTGGATCAGTGGCATTTTTTTTAACAGCGTCGCATGAAACGCCATTTCTGCATTCTGCCTGACACGCCCCCACCGTGCTGCAGCGTCGACGACCTTGTTTCTCGTTGTAATCCGATTCGGCCGCATCGCTGGTGACTAACTCGGCCCTTCCTTCTGCTGAGCTGGAGCACCTCAGGACCAGGTGCTCGCCGGTAACAGAGAGCCGCAATCTTCACCGAAAACACTACAGGCCCTATTATGCGGCTGCCATCACAGACCAGCCATCACAGACCAGCCATCACAGACATGCACCCTGAGTGTGCAGCTGCAGGCTGAGGGGATGGCACGCTGACACAGTGGGGGGGGGGGGTTTATTCACTGTTACAATTACAGATAAAAGTAATGAAAAGCACATGTAAGGAACAGCCATAAATAAAGGCCCGATTAGGCGAAAGCCCCGCTCCTCTGTCACGCCGCTGGGGTGAAATGAGTGCCTTATTCTTCCCTGTTACTGTCTCGGCTGGATATATCGATTTCGAGACCATACCTCAGAATGACTAGCTGATGCTCCAAGGCCGTTTGCACGTGACCGTTCTGTTCCCACGTTACGTTCTTGTCCAACAGAGCATCTCTGATTATTCCGTTGATATCCCGACTGCCTGCGGGCTGCGACTCTGTGCCTTTGTGCATCTGATGGGCTTTAATGATGCTGGACAGCAAAGACCATCAAACTGAAGAGAAGGTAAGAAGGGCACAGAGTGAAAAGCAGATGGATGGGGACCGACGGATCGTTTCAGATCTGACTTTGAGCTCACGTACGTCGATGTGTCTGCAGATGTATTATTCATGCTGTGGTGGCACAGGGAAAGGGTCTACCCTCCCGAATACACGGACAAACAGACACACACACACACATCTGTACTCATATCTTTGTGGGGACACTCCATTCATTTCTATGGGAAAAACACTAATACCAACTACGCTAACCCTAACCCTAACCCTAACCCTAACCATAAGTAAACAAACAAAATACAAGACTTTTGGCAGTTTTCGTTTTTGCATTCACAGATTTAAAAAAAAAAGAAAAACAAATTTAACTTAACTTTCTGGGGACCAAAAAATGTCCCTAAAAGGTGAAAATGGGCAGTTTTTATTACATTGTGGGGAAATCTGGCCACACAATGTAACAATTTTAAACGTGTGCGCACACACACACACACCTCTGTAAAGGACCTGCAGTGCAGTGCCCAGCCTCACCACTGCAGCTCAATCCCCCATCTCTTCCTGGACGTTCTGCCGATTACCCCTTATTTTCACACCATGGATTTAATGGTTTGTGGACATTGCCTAATGTGCTGGATAATACTGTAGCATTAATGAACATATTCAGAAGGAAATCGCTCCGCTGGGTTTCATTCCTTAATGTTTGACGATGAATAGATCAATAGATGAACGCAGTTGCCTTTTAACACAAACGGCAAACGGCTATAGACTCCACTCAGGAATCTTGTCTGCATGTGTATCGTGGAATTAAATTGTGACTGAAGACAGGATCTGGAAAATACTTCATCCCTTAAAATTTATTTGGTGTTTTCTGTTAGTGACGTGCGATGTGGATTGATTTAAACTGATTCATGTATAATTTGGTACAAAAACATCAAAACTCAAATTGTAAATGGTTCTCCCTTCAGGCACTGGACAGTCTGAACTCTGATTACACAAAATAAAAAGAGAGCAGAGCTTAAAAAGTATTTCTAAAAATAAGACCCGGGAGAACATCTGAAGAGGCCCATTTCCTGCTCTCAATGCCTCATCCCTAACCGGGCGAATACAATTTTCCAGAGCTGCGTACGATGCTCAGTGAAGACGGACCAGGCGTCGTCCCCGGCAACCCAAAAAGCTTTACCGCTGTGAGAATAATAGAGGCGAGAGGCTGGCAGAGGAGGACTGTGACGCCAGCGCCGTTAGCGAGGGGATAATGACTTTCAGCAGCCGGGCCACTTGTGTGACAGCGAAACACGGGATTTGTGAGCAGTTATGAAACGGTGAGTTGCAGTCAGTGCAGCTCATCTCACGCCACTCATTAGGGCACGAGGAACCACTGAAAGAAATCTGCTATTATCTGCAAAAACTGGGGGGTGACAAGAAAATTAGCTTTCTATATTATAATCTCTATTTTTTCTCCTACTGTTGCATGGCAACCAGTTTAATATATATGTATATATTAATCCTGTTGCCATGCAACATAAAGCGGGAGGGAAATTATGTTTTTTTTCTGTAGGTTAATTGTTAAGTAGTAAATATTCCTTAAGATAACAGGCAGTCAGACCAAAAGCCATATTTCAATTTCATCACGAGGAAAAAATATCTGGAAGTTTTGTAGGAAAATGAAAATTATTTCACCAACCTGTCACTAAACTGTTTTGCCTGTGTCACGCTGCTGAGATGACACGCCTCAAACCTGCGATGAAAACAAATGATATTTCCATCCATCGTCCCAGTTTGCGCTTGAGGGCACGTCTCTTATTTGAGAGTCTAGCCTCCCTGCGGGACGAGACAGCAGAGCAGAGCCCTCTGGCCTGCAAGCAAAGCGGGAATAAGAAGGCATCTGTCAGGGAAGTGGGGCTCCGAGGGCAGGGAGGAGGGCGACGGGAATCCTTCCAAGCCGACTAACATCCCCCTAAAGTGTGAAGCAAGCCTGTTGGTGTTGTGTGAGATTTGCGTGACATTCAGAGCTGTGGCTGAGTCAGGACAACGGAAAGCAAATTCAGTGCCTGACTGCAGTGTCACAGGGTGGTAACTCCTCTATAAAGGAGAATATACTGTTTGTTTTCAGTCATTTTAGTATTCTTGGCAGCTCTAGTACTGTAGTTTGTATTGAAAGGCACTGCATTCTCTAGCAGTCTGGCCAGGCCTACAAGCATGATGACTTAAAGCCTTACATCTTTTTCTTTGTTTACTGATGTGACGTATGAGATCTGAGCTGTTATCTTTTTTCAGACAGACTGGAGCAGGATTATTCTGATCCTATTTTCCTTCGGATATCGACAGCACAATCAGTTGGGCTCTGACTTCCACGCAGCGCTGATTAATGCCCCCCCCCAGGGCCCACATCCTCTGTGCCCACTCACGCTGGGCCTGCTGACTGCCACACTTCGTTAAAGCCCCCTCTCGGTGGTCCCGTGTGACTTGACGTCTCCACTGTCAGGGGGCGGATGCGCTAAGGGCCGCTTTCCGAGCCCCAGGGCCCTGACGCATCCAGCCTCTTCTTCCCACTGGGGAAACGTTTACGGCTTGGCGGCACCCCGTGCATCAGCTGCCGCCGCTGTCCTTTCTGCCATATTTTCTGTGCCATTTTCTCAGTAAAAGTGAAAATAAAACTCAACAGGATGCGAGGGAACAGCGGTACTTCCGTAATGACGGCGAAAATGCAAAAATGCCAGAATCCTGCCTTGCTGGCTCGTCAGAGTCCCATCGGGAGGGGGCGGCTCAGGCCGGGGGCTCGCAGCGCTGCTGGTCCTGCCGACACGCACGGGGAGAGCAGAGCCTCAATGCTGCCAAACATCACCCAGGTTTTGCCGCACCTCTTATCCAGCCACCGCCCAGACGAACCGACACCACCCCCCCCCTCGCCACGTCAGGCTCCACTGCAGGGGTCACATGACAAAGAAAACCCTGCCATTCTCTTCAGAATCGTCCTTCATTTCAATATTTAACTGTATCAACTTTTCCACCTGAATCGCTTCTAATAACCTTTTCTGCCAAGATACAGGTAATTACAGCAATTAGGCCTCTTCATTAGTCACAAGGCGCCGGCCGGTTCTCTGATTCAATATCACTGGGCCTTTAGTCAAGAGAAATGAATAATTTAAATAGTTTGATATCAGCCCTGCAGCTCTGGCTCTGTTAGAAATTCTCTGTGGTGTTTTACAAGGTAAAGCACTGCCTGACTGCCGGGTCTGAGGTTCAGAACAAAGAAAGGTGGTGTTTAAAACTGAGAAACACATCCTGGTTTGTGGTTAAAGGACAAATGATTCCTAGCGCCAGTGAAAGGTGCCGGGAACGGACCGGAACGGACCGGAGCAGCTCCGAGCCGCGAGGCGTCACTTCGGAGCTCATTCGTTTCCCCTGACGGCTCTCAGGTTAAATTCCAGTGATTAGTGGAGAGGTCACGGAATATTCTAGTTATTTCTTTCATATGGGATTTTCTAAGGTGCTCGGCTGAGCAGCACAAACAGGCTGTAATCCACAACATAAACAGAAAAAGTGTACGAGGAATACAAAGGGACTGCAAAGACTGTAATGACATTAAAGAAAAAAAAAAGACTATGGTTAGATAAAGTAATTAGGGAATAAACCCTGAACTCATCTGTAGCAAAACATCTATTTATTCCTTGAATCTCCGGGCACTGACAGGCATGGAAGATGAGAGTAGGTACCAGTGAGCAGACACAGGGACAGACTTCAGACAGACAAGCCCGTGTTAAAAAGCTTTAAAAAGTAAAAGTCACATTGATGCAGGAAGACATTGCTGCATATGATTTGTTCTGAGAATGTCGAATATGTTTCCTAAATGAAAGAACCAAGAGGAGGCTTGATTTTCTGCTGAAGTCGTCACACCCACGTGGACCCTGGCCTTTACATTAAAGCTTCATGAGCTGGGCCTCTCTGGGTACTGGGCTTCTCCTTGAGGACCTCGTGGATAACCTGATGTCCAACAAGCACTTCTGTAAATCACACTGGTGTTTTTGTCAATTACACAGCTGTGGAAACATCCCAGGGGCTTTGCTAGCTTTGCTTAGAAGGGCTTCCTGTCCCCATGACCACACACATGTCCTTCAGCATGAAAACAGCTGACTCATCAAGATGAAGATGGCTACTGGAACACAGTGTTTCCAAGCCTAACAGCTATCACCGCTGCGGTCTCCTCCTCTGCCTCCTTAGAGAACCCGAGGAAAGCACAGAGAGGATATTGAGCCGGTTTCGTTTGCACGCCGTCGTCTTCACACCTGTGTGGTTTGTGGTTTTAAGCAGGTGTCACGCAGATGGTTTGCCTGTCTTCTTCTTTGACAGCTTTCATCATGCCGGAAAACATGCCTCTGATCTTCATGTTAGCCGTTATCAACAACACTGGGCCACGATTCCACAATATCAGATGCCCAGTCGATACCGGTTTGTTTTGCAGTCTCACACCTTCCCTGTGGCTTAATCCTAGACCTCCTGCCCGACAATGATGCTTCTAACAAGTTTAAGAACAGGAAGACCACACCACTTGACTCTGCATCGCTCCTGTTAATAGGCTTAAAGATAAGACTAATTATGCATATGAAACTGAGGAATTCTGGGAAGGCCACGTCCTCCGGCTGGACAGTGCCCATCTTAGAGCTGATGCTCCTAATTCCCATAGCACTAAATCAATTCCTGAGAGCCAAATTAACGTAACTGACTGTCCGATCAATACGATGCAGCAGATACAAAGACTCCCGCAGAAATGTGACCGGCGTACGACACGGTGTGAATAATGAGAGTGCAGCGAACCAATCGGTCAGCAGTCCAGCGTCATGCTACAAATTATTAACACCCTTAGATGGAGAAATAACCTCTTGCTTTTTGCACCTTTTGTTTTGTGCTAAGAAAACACAACAGAACTGAAGAGGAGCATGTCAGAAAATACCAGGCGCATGACACACTATCAAAGATGGATTTTAGCAGCTCTTCTCCTCCCTTGTATACATGCACCCTGTACAAACCTTTTGATTTAAAATTCGAAAGGTCAGAGAAACGAAACAGGACTAAAGTCTCAGTGGATCATGACTCAATCTCACAGTCGAGGCTTAAATATTTCCTGGCACCCTTTTTGCCAAAGTGTTTGACTGGTTCTCCACCAGCCTTGAGTGTGGATTTTTCAATCGAACAATCTTTGTCTGTTTTCAGCAGATTCATTACGTGGGACCATCGAGGGTGGAGAGGAGGATAACTCCAGTTCCTTCGGCCTTAATGACCGCTTCATTATAGCAAAGAACATAATAACGGTTTTGTGCATAGTTACTTTTTAAACCCTCAGTAAGCTCCACCCCCAGAGAGGGTGTGGCCTAGTTCTGCTTTCCTGATTTGTCTCCCAGTCTTATTTCGATAGGATGAAAGACTTGCCTATTTTGCAGCCACGCCCACTATGCAATCAGCAACAGACCCCATGCAGGTGACTCAGAATGCTGTGTAATGAGTATGGTGGGCAAGACCACGCCTTCCCACTGCTCTCTAAGTCACACTAAAGTGCTGACAGATTACAAGGGGGATCCAGGACCTGGAGAATGCCACCTTTTAAAGGCCAGACCTTTCTGTCTTTAAAACCGCCTGCTGTCAGAATCAGAATCAGGCACAGAAGGGCCACCGGGCCCTTCTGTGCCACTCTACTCATTAGCTTGCAGCAAACTCATTAATACTTACTCTGTGCTAATCCAATAAGTGGCAGCCAGGATACAGAACCAGGATAAAACAGCACCGGTGGGTTTATCATGGCAAAAGATGCAGTGAGGAATATTTACTGCCATTAATGTGATTTCTGCACCAGCCAAGGCACCAGGGCCACTAAACGCAATCCTCCTTATACCTGGCAGTAAGAGGCTCTGGGTCGGTGCCAGATCGCTGCAAAATCTGTAAATCACAGATCTAAAGTGTCAACAGAGCTGTCGACATTCTCCACATAGGACTTCCAGCCTAGCCCTACCAGAGGCTGCATCAATCAAGGCAGATTCCCCCCCCCCCCAAATGAGGGATTACTGCTGTTTTTTGGGGGGTGGGGGTGTTTATCTGAAAGCTGTGTGTGATCTGCTATTAGCAAAGGAGATATCGAGCTCACAGAAGGTTGGCAAATCTGCATGAAGCAAGTCGTTAGCTTGCCGAGTGCCTCTCCCCCAGCCACTTAAACATCCCCCCCCATACTGGTTCAGCCTCTCCCCATTATATGTTTCCCTGCTCACCCTTGTGCCATAAATTACAAATGGAGCATCTGCTGAGAAAGAAACATAGAGAGAGAGAGAGAGGGAGAGAGAGAGCAAAACCATAGGCGAAGGAAGCTGAAGATGAAGGGGACAGCAGACAGGGGGCTTCTCAGTGGATGCAGACGTGCAGAACAAGCCACAAGGGCCCCCACAACGCCAGCCTGTCGCTGCTGCAGGAACTTACTGGCACTGAACTGAAACCCTCGGAGTACCAGGAAACGAAGGAGCCCTGCAGCTGCCTTTAATCTGACCGGGTACAGCAAACAGGAAGCTGTTTTCATCCACGGTGACGATGATAGCTAACACCGCAAATACCACGTCACAAATACCTCAGAAATGATGGGCAAAATAACCAGAGCTAACAAAGAAATTCATATTTTAAGCTAAAAGCTGAAGAAATATTCTTTTATTATCTAGGAGGAAGCCTTCCTCAGCCCCAGTAGTGTCTCAGAAATTGACCTCGCCTGCCTTAATTACACACACACACACCCACACACCCACACACAGTGCCCTAAAGACCCCAAAGCAGCACAGCATCCCGCCAGCCAGTGTCCACTGTGGGAACTAAAGCCGACCGATTCCTTTATTGCCTCCAGCTCCTGATAAGCGGAAGCGGGTAAATTCGTCCCCCGACGCGATCGGCCGAGCCCTCCCCGAATCCGGCGCGGCGCAGGAGCATCTCCTGCGAGCCTCACTGCAATTAAAGATGGGAACTGGAGGAAAACCTGCCCCACTGGCGTTGGGATTAGAGCACATTACCTGCGAAATACGCGCGGTCCACTTTCACAAGCAGCATGAACTTCAGATTACCCGGCGAGGCTGCCTAAGACTCGGTCGCTTTCTCCTCTTATGTAAATGTTCAGGAAACTCATACCTAATCACACACTTTGATCATTGATAATGTGCATGTTTGTTATCCAACGCATTTACCTCATATTTTGTAGCTCCCCTACCAAGCCGGTCGGTTGCACACAGAAATGATTCACATTAGACCAGAAAATTGATTCTCCTGCCTTGACCGAAATCGACAGCTTATGATCTTCGCTGATCTCGTGATTTATTCTCATCTTCAGTACTGCAGCATGTGTTTGCTCATGTATGAACAGCGATTTTGAAACCAAAGTGAAAAACAATCAGACGCTGAAATATTATGATACACATCACTCTCGTTAATCTTCATAAAACATTGAATGATATTCTTTTTCTGCTGGTAGGACTGTCTACAGTAACGTGGGGCGCGGTGTGGAATTAACAGCGCGTGTAATACAGAAGGAAAAACGGACGGCTTTTAGTGTCACATTTAAAAATAATTCATATAAGTAGGAGGGATCATTTTAAAATGCATTTCACAAAAGTTACCCAATCCCGAAGCAAAGGGGACTGGCAACTTCAAACTTTTTACCCTTAAAATTATTTTATTGGTTATGTAAAATCTTCGTTTGGAAGACCACAAAAAAAAATGCGTTTACTGCATTGCACCTGTCCACACGGTACCCGCACAGGTGATCTTTACACTGCATATAGACGTCCCACTATATCAAACAACTAAATAGTCCTTTCGTTATTTTTGTTTAAGATACATAAAACAGTAGCGTAGTCAAGGTTGGATTAACATTATGCCATTACAACATTAGACACAGTAATACTAATGATTAATTCAAAAGTAATGATAGGAGCAATTTACAAAAGGGTACCAAATACCGACTGCAATTAAATTCGGCGTGTGTATCCCCACGGCTCCTGCTGGCTGTACCTCAACACTATAAGCGCAATATTTCGATATCGCACGCAAAACGTAGATATTATTTCATTGAAAATGATGACATGAAAAATCTTACCTGCCCCTGCGAAACTCCGCAAACTGCCAGCGTGTGTGAAATGCGGCTTTTCTTCCTCGTTGTCACACTACGCGAACGGCGCGTCCCCTCCTCCCTGCCATTCCTGCGGTAGCTCCCCGCTGCTGTTCGCATCCAGCCGGCTGAGAAGCGGACCGGCGGCGGGGCTCTGCATGGCGGGGGCGTGGTCACGGCTTTGAACCGGGAACGGGGGTGAACAGCTGGATCCCGGACCGGCCACTTCAGAACTGTTGCGCTGCTGCATTTGGGTTCATTTTAAATGGATGAATTACCTCAATCGTAAGGGATAAAATAAAAGCATTTTAAATCTAGCATGGTTTGACTAACTGGTTGTGCTACAGAAAGAACCTCCCTGTTGCCGTCGCCAGTGTTGTGAGACCCAGTAAATCTGCAGTAAAGAAGAGTAGACAAAGGCACAGAGGAGAGACCTTGATCTGTTTGTTGTCATGGCTTTGTTGGCTATCGGCAGCTGAAAGGGTTATGCAAGCACGGCGATTTCCCCCTCTAGATCGTCACAACAGCTTTTCTTTGCCTGAAATTGGCTGCCCATTGGGCCTAATCAATGTCCCTGCAACAAATTGATAAGTTAACGGCCATTATAATTCCCCCAGCCTATATCAAATAGGTAGGGAGTGTAAATAATACAGGCATAATGATGATGATGATGATGATTCAGCACATTCTTGTAAACATATCAATAATATATTAGAAACTTTTTAACAAAAATATTTGAGTCCATCTGGTGTATAAATCACGTTATTACATCCCTTTTATCGCGAGCCCGTTTACATGCCTTCAGCTGCAGGTGCAATGCTCAGTTAAGTCGCTCGAATGAATGGGGTTTATTACTCTGATGGACCATTAATCAGCAAGGGGCCCTTCTTTGTATACAGATAAATGCTCATGGACAGAGAAGACAATGTTTCATAAAATTTGTAAAATCATTTGAATCAGTTTCTTGCAGAATCACGCAAAATACATGGAATGTCAAATATCATAGGCCTAATGGTTAAGAATATCAAATTAATCCTAAAATTACGGTTTTATTTATTATTCAGCTATGCTCTTAAATTCTACCCATCCATCCATCCAGGGCCGGCACTGCCTTTCCAGGGGCCATAGGCCAAGTTTTACTTGGGGGGGCACCCTACGAAGAGCATTGATAATTGTTTCACTTTTTCCACAACACAGGTAAATTGAGGGCCCTAGGCAACTGCATACTCTGCCTATAGCTATATCTGTCGATATATGCTGCCTTGTCGAAAAATGCTTCCATAGTGCTAATCGATAGCCCTAACCCTAACTCTTACCCTAACCCTAATCCCCCAAAACCCCTAAAACCCTTACCTTAACCCTAACCCTAACCCCTAAAACCTAACCCTAATCCCAAGACTGTGAAACTGCACATGCGCAGAAAGACTGGATAGCACGTCTCAATAGGTAGTATTTTATGACAGAACACCGGCCTTGCATCATCCATCCATCCAGTCCGTCCGTCTATCCATCCATCCGTCTGTCTGTCCGTCCATCCCACCATCTACTAAATGCTTGAATTGGACCGAATAAATATAATAAAAATAGTGTAAATGTATTTTAATGCATACGATCAGAGCTAAGCAATTAAACTGCCATTTTACACCGAATTCATGTAAAACGTTTAGCCTACTTGGCGCGTGTGTGGCGTCACTGCGAACTGTACATTTTGATTGTGTAACCCGGGTCATGTTGGATGCATTTGCCATGTGCGGGGTTTAGTAAAGGATTAGCACCCCCAGTCACTAGGGGGCAGCATCAGGACTGCCGATGCGTCCCCGTGGCGCGAGGAGCCCGTCTGTGGTGCTCTTTGGTCTCCGGAGCGAACAGGAACCGCGGCGCTGTCAGTGTCTCTGCAAGCGGACCCCAAACGCCTATTTATTGTTATTTTTTTTCCCTCCGTCAGTGTGTGTTTGCTCTTGGAGAGAAATGGAGGAATATCATTCTGGCGACGAGGTTAACTTTTAGTTCTTAGAGTTGGCTGTTGATTATATTCTTTTTTCGTTTTCTTATGGTGGTTTTATGACTATTTACCGGAGCACAGATGCGCAGGACTGTACCGTAGCGGTCCGATGTGACCGTCGACCGCGATGTTTGTTGTTTTGCTTTAGGTGTTTAAATCCTTTAATTAATAAATAAAAAAGAAAAGAGCATAATAAGGGTTGTACGGAGCCCTTTCCTGCCCCGTCAAGCTTTGATTCGGGATTTGCCTTGGCCATTTTTACGGGGTGTGGTCCTGCCGAGCTGGTGTCATTCTAACCAACTGCTCATAAAAATCACCAGGAGGTTTATCTTCGTGTCAGAATAGGCAAAATCTAAACACTCATGGCAGGGACTTCATTTGGATAATTAATCTTAGTAAATAATTACCGGTGTATTTCTACCGATGCATTTATATACAATTTTAAGTGATTTTTGGTACCCATGTCGCTATGTTAGAAGTTATCCAGTATTACATTGGGGTGGGGACAGACGACGTTAAATGGTTGACTTAGAGGTGTATTTTTCAAAGGCGGAGACTAAATATCATGCTATTATTGTGTTTTCGGTTGTGTAATTGTTTTGTCATGATTTGGTACCCCTGTCGTCTATTAATTACCCCAAACTTGTCAGCTTTGAGTAGATACGTGTCTTTCCTCCAAGAGAAATAGCCATGTTCTTTAATGTTTTGTAAAGGTGAATCACATCTCATTCAAAGAGTTGAGATCTGAAGCGGAGGGAGCTGAAAGAGGTGTTAAAGTAAAGAGGTGTTAAAATTTATGTCAGCGAGTATTTCGGATGCCTGTTGATGCACGTCAGATTAAAAGGATCAGTCGAATAGAAGATGTTTTAAGGGAGTTTGCTTTCATAACTTAATACGCAATTTCTTCCTTTTCTGTCTTTGACATCACAGGTAACCTTCAATTCTGATGAAGCAAGTAACAGCGTTAAAGAGGTAATTGTAGTATTACCAGTGTTTATTCTAGTCTTTATGTGGAATAGTTGTTGTTTTCTGTGGTTTGTTCTGCCTTGAGCCAGTAATTTAGAGGGTCTGTTTGTCACGTGAGACATGAGGGCATTGTGAAGAGGGCTATAGAGTTGGCACCCTCTCATTCTCCGTCTGCCCCTTCAGTGCATCGAGGGGATCATCGGTGGGATGGACTACAACCAAAACAAAGTGAACCAGTGGACCGCCAGCATTGTGGAGCACTCTCTGACAACGCTAGTCAAGCAGGGGAAGCATTTCAAGTATATCGGTAGGAAACTGCAGCCGGCAGACATGGGAGGGGTTAATACAAGAAAAGAGCAAGAGATGCCTTTAAGATACAGATGAAATGTAATTTAAATATTATTTAAAGGTCATCCTCTTATGGATGTATTGTGGACTGCAGGTTCTTTGAATGAATGAATGAATGTTTTTATATAATGCTTTTTAAGACACCCAAAACACTTTACAGAACCAAAGGGAGCCACTTAAACCACCAGCACCGTGTAGCCCCCACTTGGATGATGTGCCGGCGGCCATGCTGTGCCAGTACACTCATCATGCAGTAGCTAAGGTGGTGAAGGGGCAGGAGAGAATTCACCAGTTAGATACAGGACAGGGTTCCCCAATTACGGTCCTGGAGAGCCAGTCTGCAATACGTTTTGTAGATTTTCGTACTCCAGCACACCTACTATACCGGGTAATTGGCTGGTGACCAGAATAAGGCATGTTTGAGCAGGAAAATCTACAAACTGTGTTGCAGACTGACCCTCCAGGACCGGAATTGGGGAAGCCTGATGTGGGGGATGATTAGGGGGGCAGATCTGAAATGGCCACAGTTTTAGCCCGGACATCGGGGTACCACCCATATTATTTCGAAAGATGCCCAGGGATCTTTTATGACCTCAGAGAGTCTTTGACAAAAGAGACACACCTTCTGAGCTCAGAGCCAGAGCTGCTATCAGAATTTGTCAGGTTTCCTTTCATTCTGAAAGAGTGGAAAATCAGTCGTGGGTCACTTGAGTTGTCTGCTTTTCTGCTGTGCAGTCGGAAGCTGTGTTCACTGTGACCTCTGTGTCTCGCAGTGAATTGTGCGATCATGCAGAAGAGCGGCGCTGGTCTGCACACTGCCAGCTCCTGCTACTGGGACATCACCACCGACGGTAAACACCGAGGATCTTATTTTGTCACTCGGTTAACGTCACGGGAGGAAATAGAATTTGGTGTCCTTAGGCTCCGTTGACTGTGAAATGGGATATTATTTTGCACGAAGGCCTGTAATAGTGGCAATAGTCACATGCTTCCCAATGGGAAAACCATTCAGACATTCCTCTGATCACGATGCTGGCCTCTCACACTAAAGCTCTGTGCATTTCTCGCCTGCAGGCAGCTGCACGGTGCGATGGGAGAACCGCACCATGTACTGCGTGGTCAGCATCTTCGCTGTGGCCGTGTCCCTCTAGCCCCAAAGGTGTTGGTGGACGTCAGGCGAGGGGGGGGGGGGGGGGGGGGGGGGGTGGTCCTTGATGACAAAATTTTGCAAAATTTGCTAGTTGCTAATGATTAAATTTGTTGTGCATGGGGCTGAAGAAGTGGGGGTTTCCAATTATAATTATCTTGCAACCCGTGGTTTGTGATCCACTGACTCAATTAATGGTTCCTTCGCTTTAATTACAAATGAAACACTAAGCATTACTGATGACAGCAGTGGCTGGGTGACTCTCCCTTGCAGCCTCACGTGGGTCTTTCCACAGCTTTTCCTTTCTTCTGCTGCATAAATGACTTTAAAAATAAACACAGCTTTGATTTGCGGTGGCTGTGTGGAAAGCAGGAGATTTAGAGTCTACGATGTTACTTATGATACAGAAACAAGTCCTCACTATAACAATACAGTTAAGTGAGGCGAGGTTTCCTCGTTCCTACAACATGCAAGTGACTCACCATTCTTGTGTTTTCTTTTGTTGATTAAGCACTTTTTCTGTAGGAAACCGAAATGAGCTGGAGCCGAGGCAACAAATCCTAATGTTTAATTCGCATCAATTTATTATTCTGTTTTTACAACTGTTATTGTTACCTAGGAAACGGAAACATTTGGCAATAAATTTAAAGTAACAGCATTGATGAAGGTGCCTAGCTTGTTTATAAAAATGGCCACTTCTATTTAATGTGTTTAATTTCACAAACCCTGTTTTACTAACCTGGGCACGTACAAAAGTGGAATATTAATTAGCGTACACTGACTTTTGGGCCGGCAGGCATAAAATAAACGTCAAAAGTTTGGGATTGTTAAAGGTTTATTGCTTACTGTTACAAATAATGTTACCTGTAATTTTTCATTTCTATTCAAATGGCCTTTTCTGCAGTGATTATTGTTCTGCTCTTGCAAAAACAAGGGAGTCTGCATGTATGGTGAACGGCTTTGCCATCTGCTCCAAGTTTAGAAACACATCCCTTTAAATGTTCAAAATGACACAAATAATTGAAACACGTGTTCCTTTGTCAGTCCATAAATGTTTATTAAATAAAAGACGTTGCATGAGCATTTTAAACCTGGCATCCCTGGTCTTATTTAATCATGAGGAGATGCATGTTGTTTTTTTAATATCTCACGGGTAGCTGTTGTGGTACCAGTCTTTGGTGCCGGTGAGTCCATTCCAAGCTTGAAAACAGCAGGTCTATTTTCCCTCCAATGAAAAATCAGTGGATGTTTTGAAGAACATTGGGAACCAATGGAAGGACAATGACTCTGTTCAGAAGGTCATGACCTTTATTTGTTCCGAGGTCACAGCTGCAAAGGCTGATATAAAAATGGCAAGTAGGAGGCAATCAGAGTCACGCCGCTCGAATCCAGAATCCAGTAACCCAAAAAAGCTGCAGCCCATGTTTCTCAAATAAATGTTCATGTGTAAAATAAGTGTGCGATTTGGTAGTTTGTTCATTCGTAATTAACTAGTTAACTCAAATGCTGGTACAAAACTTACTGCAGAAGAGTTTCCCCAAGTAATGGCAAACTTTTGAATTAAATGAAAGTTTAGCGATAATCCTGAAGTTGACCTTTACCTGACCACGTGACTAATGGTGGAGCAGGAAAAGCCGAAATCCTCATAGCTGCTTATGAACCTACTTGAGCCATTAATGGCTTTATTGATGTCGTCATTTGGACGGTAAATCTCCTCACCTGCTTATGCCAGGTGTGATCCAGGTGCCACTAAGAGCGTATCACAAACTCGCTGGACTCCAGGACAGGAGTCAACTGTTGCATTATGGGAGTTTCCATTCCATTCATTTCAGTCTATTGCAGAACAAAACCACACACAATCAAACCCGTTTATTTATGAGGGGGAGATACAAATTTAGTAGTTCAGCGTAGATTTAAGATTTCTTTTGTCCCTGTCTAAATGCCAGCAATGGGTTCTGTTGCTCCTGAATTAAGGGGATCAGGATGCAAAGACTGCAGGCAGTATTGTTCATTTGTGCATCTTACTCATCCCCGAAATTTGAGTTCTAATTTGTCCAGCTTTGTTTAGTTGGCATAATTGGACTGAATTAGGTACGCAGCATGTTTTATACCTATAAATGCATGACCATTTTCGACCAGCCTTCTATAGGTGCATGTCCACTCTGCAGCTGTCCAACAGCGGCCTTCTGTGGGTGCATGTCCTCTCCGCAGCTCTCCAACAGCGGCCTTCTGCGGGTGCATGTCCTCTCCGCAGCTCTCCAACACCGGCCTTCTGCGGGTGCATGTCCTCTCCGCAGCTCTCCAACAGCGGCCTTCTGCAGGTGCATGTCCGCTCTGCAGCTCTCTAACACCAGCCTTCTATAGGTGCATGTCCACTCCGCAGCTGTCCAACAGCGGCCTTCTGCGGGTGCATGTCCTCTCCGCAGCTCTCCAACACCGGCCTTCTGCGGGTGCATGTCCTCTCCGCAGCTCTCCAACACCGGCCTTCTGCGGGTGCATGTCCGCT
>JAOYFF010000079.1:1526310-1554341 GCA_025773925.1 Cryptomyrus ogoouensis
ACGGGCCGCCGCGCGGTGGGGCCCGGGCGTGGCGGCGGGGCGGGGCGCCCGGCGGCGGGGGGGGGGGGGGGGGGGGGGGGGGGGGGGGGGGGGGGGGGGGGGGGGCGTGTGGTGTACATAGGATCTACGACACGCACCCAGCCGGGTGGAAGCTTTGAAGATCAAAAGCTAAGAGTGTTATCACCGAAAAGACGTGTTCTAGGAAAGCACGCCGGGGACCGACAGACGCCTGGAATATCGTCCACGTTGGAAGACTTTCTGCTGCCAGTTGTCACTACACCTGCCCGCCAGTCACCCTGCGCCTCCATATTTAGTGTCCGTCGTTGTCCTTATATCTGTATGGCACACAAATCCTTCGCTTTTATTAGAGCATGACTGAGTGTAGATTGTTTCTAAATAACACATTAAACATATTGGTAGGAGTGTAGATAAGCATACCAGGCCCATTAACCCACTGCTTCATGGCTATACAGTGCTCTGTCTCTTTTCATGGCATGTTTTGGCTTAAAGTGGGATCTTAATTTTTAAAAATCTTTTTTGGGGAAAGTGTTTCAGTTTATCCTGACCGGGGTTGAAGCCCCAGAGTCAGGCCAAGGCAGCGTAGGTCACCAGGATTGAGAACACCCTGGATGTACAATTCTGCATGCAGATGCATCTTGGGCGAAGTTGCCAGCCTGACTCCGTGACTTTGGGCTGCAAGAGAGAACCCGTTCGAAATTGGGAGAAAAATGAAACCAACACACAGAGCATAGGTGGGATTTGAGCCCACAATCACAGGGGAATGAGATCAGTGTGCCTCACTGAGCCACCTCGATTATTCGGGAGGTGTTTAATTTGATGCAGCGTTTAGAGGTAGACGCTCACAGGTAATATCAAGAGAAGCACATTTCTGTGAGTCAGACCAGTGTTGCCCTATCAGACATCTTAGTGAGGTTTCTAACTCCTAGCAGGATGAAAAACAGTGGCCTCTTGTTTTTAGAATACCTTTTGCGAGTATTTTAATAGCAGTCTACACTGTCATTTCAGTTTTTCTTTCCCTCTCGTTCGTGGTGATCCTGGGGGCTGAACACCACGTGATCGTGCCGTTATCTGCCCTTTTCGTGAAGTACCACGTGCTCGCAGCAGAATGTCATACATGCGCATCCCCCCGGCCGACAGTAGGTGTCACTGTAAAGCAGTGAGATGAGAAATCAAGTCTCTGACGCACCCAATGGAAACCGGCCAGTTGTGTGATTTCCTAGTGTCGCAACTGCAGGATTTTAACGTTTTAACGATTAATGTATTTTTTCGTGACGTTAAATTTCATTTGGCTTCATAATTAATTGCCTCAATTGCTTCCTTTATAGGTCCCCACAGCACTCGTTCTGCTTGCTATCAGGGTCAGCAGCATTCTTGACTGGATGTTGGGAGAAGCCAGGGATAAATCTTACAATTTATATTAAATATTTTGTGTTTGATTTTATGGTGCAATTTTAACTGTAATAAGCAGCTTTTAAGCACGCATTGAATACCGATAATCATTTGATAATATATGTTATTACTTTGTTATGATTTTAATGATAATTATACAGGAAGGAGAGTTTTTGTCTCAGTAAAAATAAATCAGTAGCACCGTTTTACCAGTCGATATTTTTAAAAATTAATTTTGGCCATGTGCAAGAGGTGTTCATCCTTCCTGTAACCCAAGATTTAGTTTTAAAAAAATGTTTTTTATTGTAATAGCTGCCAAGAAGTAATGACCACAGCTGAGGCTTACTGATGAATGTTTAAATCGTTATTTCCTTCCTGTATTGGCATCAGAATTACTTTTATCAGATAATGTAAGTTACCTGGGGTGGGGCCGTCGGGCAAGTGGGTTGATGTTGATTTTGGGTCAAATGAATTGTGCCGTTTTCCAGTCCAGTTATGGTTAAGTGCATGATTTAACCAAATCTACTAAGATGTAAATAAACCCAATTAATCCCTTGCATTTATCTAAAGGTTTGTGTACTTTAAACAGGCAGCATTTCAGATTTTAAGGTACCACCCACACACTTGGTTATATTACATTTTAAACCTCTTATCACCCGGCTCTGGTGTGCAGGGGGAGGTCTGGCACAAAAACAGCGACATGCAAAGATTACCGAGGAAAGGTTAAATGGTGAACTGCAAACATCTTGAGTCGGTCACTTCGCTACAGAAAAAGAGCTTTTTGAGTTTCGCATACTTTTATCTTTTTTTTTTTTTTTTGCAACGAAAAACATCTACTGACGAACTAAATGAGCAAAGCAGAGGAGTCCATGCAGGACCCAGTCATTCAGTCCAACCAGTCAGGTGGAGTCTCAAAACAGCCTTAGGTAGGCTGGCTAAACAATGCAGAACAATGGGAACGTTTTATCAATGAGATAACACCTGTCACTTTTGCATTATGAATTATGCAGACATTTTACGATATAGTCTGGGTCAAATAATGATTACGGAACTTCCATCCAAATTGGTTACCAGCTCGAATCAGCTTATTGTATTCAAAGCAAACTATTTCGCAATGTTGAAAATTCCACTTTGAGAAAAGCGTTTAACTACTGGAAAAGGGAACAGTGATTTTCACACACGGAATATCATGCAGAGGCGGCACTAGAGAACTAGACTATTTCTAAATGTGTTTTGCAAGACATTTTGAAATCCTACAATGCCAATAAATGGCATGTCAAAATGAAAATTATGAGCTAATGCAAACTTCCCAATGTGCTGTGGTTTGGAAGAAGTGAAAATTTCCTACCGCAGTGATATACTGTCTAAAACTTGCTTTGAAATTTCCTGATGTACAGAAATTAGATGGATTGTTCCTTCCAAAATGCATTTAAAGATGTGTAGAGTAATACAGTAACTGCTCAGATTGTGACAGATTGTGACAGCTCCAGAATTGATTTTACAGTGTATAAAAGCTCTGTGATTTCAAAACAAATACTGACAACCTAAAGCAGGAAGCAGGCACTGGCCATTTGGGTCTTTGCTGCCCTTCTTTTGTGACAGTAAATGCTAGTTTTCTGCCTGTATTGTTCTCGCCTCATTGTCTGACATACTTCTGTGTTACTGCTGCCAGTTAAACAATGAACCACAGGTTTGCAGGTTATTGAGAAACTATAGGAAATGGTGGTCAGTTGGAGCAGCGTGTTTACAGTCTTAAGGCATCAGAAGTTCTCCTTATTGAAGATGAATTTGACCTCCGACTGTGAATGGCTAAGACACTGCTTCTCCAGGGACTTTGCCAGGGCTGGTGGCCCGCAGAGGAACACCCCAACTTTTGACCTGCAAGTCACACAAAAGGCAAAGGCGTGTCTCATTTAGCACCACAACATGGGGATGTTCACTACGACAGCAGAAATTTCACAGTCTTATCTCCAGTTATTTATTTATGTTTTGGTTAAGAAGCCTGACTCAGGACCCGGCTTCCTAATCTAATGAGAACCCAAAAATGTCCCGGGTTGTGTTCCTCAAAAGCATAGTTGCTAATTATGTTAGCAACTTACATATTTGGAACCACAACTGAATGGATCTGACTATGTAAGTCGCTAAAGGAAGCCTTTGGGAAACGCACCCCTGGATCAGACATCTGATTTTATCAGGCTGCCACAGTCCAGTACGTGAACAATTACGGCTGGAGATCCTCTTCCCCTGACTGTTAGAGCAGAGTAACAGGGTTAGCATTGGTTCCTCTTACCCTTTGTGCTTTGCGCCAATGGAGTTAAACTCGCTGTTCCAGTTGGGTTTCCCATACAAAGTCTTCTGTTTTAGTCCAGTGATGGGATCATTTTCTTCTTCGTGGTGAACGGTGAAGTGAGCTGCCTACAATGATACGGAGTAAAACTCAACAAGTAACTACTGAAAGGGCAAGAACACTTGTTAGATGTTGCCTTGGTTAGGTCGAGGTTTTATGTAGCTCATGACACGCTGTTTCCCTGCTTGGACAGCGTCTGTTTACCTCTTTTTCCTTCCACCTGGTCAGATAAATGTTGTAGCTGAGGAAGTCAGTAGAGCCCTTTTCTGCCATCTGTCTCTCCAGACACTGCAGCAGGTCAGCAAACCACTCGAAGGCCTGAGTCTCGGGGCACAGCCAGTAGAAGTAGATCTGAAATGGATCAGCGAAGCCCTTTATTTACATCCAGGAGGGTTTGGGTCCCAGTGTGGCAGGGGTTAGTGTCATATGATTATTATTATTATTATTATTATTATTATTTCTTTAACAGATTTTATTTGTTTGTCTATCTATATATTATTGATTTGTTTGTTTATCCTATGCATGCTTATTTTAATTCCTTTCTTTTAAATGTTTGTAATGCACTTTGCAAACCCTGCGGTTAAAACAGTGCAATATAAAAAAACACTAATCATTCCTAACAACTTCTTAGGGACAAACAAAAATGAAAACCCCCCATCCTCTCACCTTTTTGGTGAACACGTTGGCGTTTTCATGAACGTACTTGTACCACACCGACTTGAGGATGGAGGCGAACGGGGTCACGCCGATGCCGGCGCCCACCAGCATGACCACTTCGTAGCGAAAGACGTCCTCACTGGCAGTGCCAAATGGCCCGTCTACTGCCACCCTGCGCGTCAAACAGCTCCATTTACCTCCAGGGTCTCGCGCCTCCAAATTAGTGCAGCAATTCAAGCTCCGGGGTTGTGGCAAATTTTGTACCATTGAGCAAAGTACTTGAATTACCCAAATAAAGACCCAGTTAATGTTTTAAAAGTTACACTATTTTGCATATTTCTTCCTTTTCTACATTTGTTTCTCAGTACTAACGGATTCAGTAGATGATGTAAATGCCATATCCTCTTTCTGCTGAGCTAGAGGACATTTTGTGGTTGATCTCCCAAGGGTTGCTGCTCCAATGCTCATATTCTTACTTTGGTAGCTTCCAGGCTTCCTGCACCCCTTTCTTGTCACCACCGCACGCCTTGTACAGTCCTTCTGTCCAGTCACCCACGATGCGGATGTGCACGCTGAAGTGGTCTTCTTCCGGGGCAGAGGTCAACGTAAATGGGTGCCACTCCAGCTGGGAGATGGAGGGGCACTGCAGGAAAATGTACTGGCCCACCTCCATCTTGAAGCCCTTCATCCTCATCTGAAGCTCCAGGGTTCTTGAAGGATGCATCACGACCTGTGACAGGGAGATGGGTTTGAGTTGCGAGGATTTCACAACCTTCTTTAATTCAGGAACAAAGACCACACAGCACAGGAAATCTGTCCATGCACACACTTAGCTAAGACAAGAGCTTCAAACTCCAAACGCTATGAACCTCACCTTTGTGATGACGACCTTCTGCTGTGAGCGGATGAACCTCACCAGTCGCTCACATAAGTACAAGAACATCGGGCCCACCACCCACTTCCATGTCTGAAACCAACCATATGGACGATAAAAACCAAGAGCAAAACTGTTGACAGCAGTTCTGTTACAGATGCATCTTCTAGAAAGATCTGAGGGACATCAATGTGCACGACACAAGACCTGAGAGAGTCAGAGGTTTTAGGTGGATAACTAACCATTGGTGGATTTCCAGCAAAATTTGGCACAGGACAACCGGTGCTGTTTTCACCCCAGGTCTGATAGTGCTGAAAGCACTCTTTTGGATCGTGTTCACGGAGACTCTCAGCGGTTTGACCTCGCACAATACGCCTGTAGAGCCAAATACAACAGCGGCACTGCATTACATTAAGCCACAGCTGTATCTCCTCTCACACCACACTCTCGTTGGAACACCTACCCAACTCCGTGGAGTACCAGGCCGATGAAGAAGATGACAAAGAGATGATGAGTGAACCAGAAGACTTCATAATATGACCTCCGAATGACCTCCATGGATGATGTAATCATTAGGATCAGAGCCAAAGTAATGACCACTCCTGTCAGGCCAGCAATTGTGGTGAACATCACGTAAGTTGGATTCTGTTCAAAGATTGTAAACTGTTTCAGTTAACTTTTCATCTACTGTGAAATTTGAACTGTTTTTTTGGGGAATCCAAATGTTATTGAAATGGATTCACTTGCTGATAAAGAGTATTAGCTCAGTGAATGAAAATGTAAGTCCGATATTAGCATGGAGATGTAAAATAGAACTCAAGGAAAAGTATTTTTGTAAAGTTCCTAAGTGGTTCTGTTATGCAACACATTTCATCCCCATCGCAGTGTGACATACATCCTCTGTGACAAAAAGTCACCAATATATTTTCAGACACACTGACAGTGTCATCTGCTCAGGCTGTCACATGCAAGGCAGTGTATCCTAATCTATCATGCTTCGCTAATCATCTGATTGGTCAGCAGGTCGAGAGGCGGGTCTTACGGTATCAGCCGTTCTGATAGGGTTCAGGAAGGATCGATTGTCTCCATTCCCAACCTGGGACAGCGCATAGGGCAAGGTGCTGTTGCTGTCAAGCTGGGCGCCCATGAACCTCTCAAAGTTGAACAAATGGGCCAGGATATGGATTGCTGAGGAAGAGAGGACCAAGATGTTTAATTTTGAATATTCATCCATCCATCCATCCATCCATGCGGGGGCCTGGACTCCATTCCAGGCAGAACAGTGCAGAGGGGATAAGGGGGACACTCTTGATGGGATGCCAGTCCATCACAGGAAACATAAACGCAACCAGTCACACAATACCGGCAATATACAGACACCAGTTAGAACTGCAGGTCTTTGGAAACCAGACTAACTGAAGGAAACATCGGGAGAACATGGAAATTCCACCTATAGGAGCGGAGGCAGGAATGAAGAAAGCGTAAATATATTACTGAAGAACAACATGCATCACTGTTTATTTCAATTAGTGACAGTAGTTAAGATGAATGCATGCTGAGATTCTGACCAAATTAATAGGGGCAAAGTAATAATTAATATGCAATAAATACAAACGAGTTTAAGCAAGAGACAACGTTCGCTGTGTCAAAGGAAATTAATGTTGATTGTAAACGATGCGCAGAGATGATCGCAGGGTTATCTGTGGTGATGTGGTCGTTTGTTATTACCTGTATGCAGCGCTATCATATAAGCTACAAGCTTGTGGAAAGTCAGGTTTCTGTCCAGCTGACGGGCTGCACTGCGACTGCATCTCTGCAAACGAACATGCAAACAAAACGAAGCGTGTGTTTTAATTGTATACGGGAATCCAGCAGGCCTGTATATGTTATAATAATACAATACAAGAAAGCAGGTCTGTCATGTGTTAATTGCAGTAGTGTTTGCAATTTGAGCGTAACAGTATCCTTATAAACGAAACAATATCTCGACCACAACATTGCACAATTACCCGCCACCAATTATTACATGAATTTTCCTGATTGACACATCTGATGTCAGCTGAAGGAGGAACATAATGCCGCACAACTTACACAATATAACAGACACACGTACACACTCACTTGGACGGAGCCGCGGAGGAAGGAAAGCAGATTTCGGCAGACAGGCAGCAGGATCAGCATGCAGTTGAAGTTCAGGCAGGCGGCGGGAGCTCTGGCCCATGGCAGCGCATCCTGTGCAGATCAGAAGCAGAGATCACTTTCACTTCTGCTCGCGGCTAATTTAGGCTCCGCACCTGCGCCCGGGTCCCTCCCAGTCAGTCAACCTCGGTTAAAAATACTTAAGGAAAGGTATAAAGTGCTTTTCACAAAACCGAATTATGAGATTGCAGTACGTTTCCAGAACTACAAGCAACACAAATTGAGATACTTTAGAAAAATCTTCTAACTTTGTTTTTTTTTATTATAATGATTATTAGCCCACTTCTTGCTAGGTCAGCATTTAAAAAAAATGTAATCAGTGAATGCACATCTAAAGTTACATTTTCTTTCTTGGTTATGAATTAATGCCTTGAGTGGTGGAAGACAGACTTACTCCGAGGATGGACCTGGTGTAGAAGAAGCGATCGGTGAGGAAGGCGATGTAGAAGTAGACGAAGAGGAAGGCATTGATCCCCAGCCAGACGAGCTGAAAGAGAGCCCGTTAGCCAAGTCGCGGTCAGAAGAGAGAGGACAGAGAAACAGGCATGAACTTACAATGACAAAGATGGAGAGTCCTTCGTTTTCTATCCAGTTACGCATGGTGAGAGCAAGAGCAAGTGAGTTTACTGAGCCGGGATGCGCAAAATATATAAGCCTAGCTAAGGAGGAAGTGGGAGGAAGACAATTTGGGGCAAGTCCTTCTTGGGGAAGTACCTCACGCCGAGCGATTTCACTGCAGGCTAATCTAGGAGGCTTATCGCCCATATGCATTGATAAAATACAATTACTAGCTGGAAGTACATAATTTAAGGCCTTATTTCACAGTAGCAGAATCATTCCTCAGGTTAAGTGATGGTTAATGAGTAATCTAAAAATTTAATACATACGATTGATTAATGTATCTTACATTGTAGTGGATTAATAAAATTTAAAGTGAACTGCACATAAAATGCACAAATCATAAATTTGTGCACATAAAATGCACAAATCAAAAGTTGTTTTTCCCTCTAAATGTTTGGAGCGCAGGGCGCCATCTGTTGACGGGGTACATACTTAGCATGCCAGTTTCCAGGGGTGGATAGTTCAAGTGCACTAAGTATAAATCTAGACCAGAAAATTATTTTCAACCAATAACCAACAAGGACCGTTTATAAAGCCAGACACAGAGTACTCAGCTAACTGGTTGAAATAAAATCTTGGTCTGGATTTTTGCTTTCTGGATGCAAACTATCCACATCTGCCAATTTCACTTTGTCTCGGATGGGGGCTTGGGGGGCCAGGAGAGATCCTCGTGCAGAGCCTAGAAATTATGGCAACACATGGTCTCTCGCAAATTAAACAGACCCCCACCCACTAACTTACCCCGTAAGACAAGTCACACGAACATGAATGTGTTTTTTATTTATCATTAAGGCACAAGCTAAAAAGCTAAAGTTCAACATCAAAATATGAGAATATTAAATACAGTATAATTGTATATGCCAAATTATTTATGGTATGCCACAATACAGGGACCAGTTCAGAAAACATACAAAAGTTACTTGCATACTTACGTGTATATTTCGTAAAGGGCAGCACAAGGCAGAACCCAAATACACACTGTTGTTACAGGTAACACAGCCTTTTAGCATGATAAAATAATGAATCGAAAGAATAAAATGCTACTCTCAGAATTAAAATGTGAATCAAAACAGTTAATCTTCCTTTGTTAATCCAGTTAATCTACACCACTTGCCCTTCACTGCATTACGGGGGTCCAGAGCCTATCTTTTAACAATGGGTGTAAGTCAGGGAATAACCCAGGTTAGGACTCCAGCCCTTCGCAGCTAATTAAAATGACATTTTTGAACTCTATGAAATTTACTTTTCCTTTCATTTGCGCCAAAAGCCATACGGCATAACATAACATCAGGAAAACAAACAATGTTAACCAAGTAATCAAGCAATGTGCATTTAATTGTATCCTTGCTATATCTTCATAGTATGGAATGTTTTCTAACAATAAAATAATAAGTTTAACCATCAGTTATGGAGAAGGGGCTACAGTAATAGCACTAAGGCCAGGAAGTGCTTTTATATTTTAAATTTACTTGTTTAACATTTAAAGTCTGAGATTCAAACAATTGCACATTTTTTGTTCATAAAATTACATCACAAAATTATACATTCCTTTAAACTTAGTACTAATAAACTGGATTAAAATAAATTCATACAAGTAAAATTCCATAAATAATATGAACAAATATTTCAAAATAAATATGGCTCTATCGCAAAAAATACTTTATATTTTACAATTGCTAAATACCATTTTTAAGTTCTTGGTCTCATAAATAGTGATGACCGCATATCAATAAATCTGTGAGGGAAAACAGAGTGAGCTGAAACAGTGAGTAAAATGGGCTGCGTCTTATCTGAGTCATAATATCAGCCATGTGATAATCTGAGTCATAATATCAGCCATGTGATCAGGGGTGTGTTCAATATTGTTTCAATGCAAAAATAAAATTAGTGAAAAATATAATACAGTTATATTAAACCATAAATATAGTTCAGGATTCGATTTTCTCTATGCCGTAACATATTTATGTCAAAAGTGAATTAATATAATTCTACATTTAAAAGTAATGTTCAGTTCTGGGAATGATAATAGTATTCATGTAACTGCATGCCTTAAAAAAGAATAGAAAGTAATTACATGTTAATTCATGTTGTTTTCTTGAGGAGGAATTTCATCCACAAAGTGCTTTTTACATGCATTGGATGTAAAGTTTCTGGTTCTACAGATCACAGGGTTTTATCTGATACTCAGTGAAGCCGTTCTTGTGCAATTATGTGGAAAGTTGCTTTGAAAAGTTAAACACCATCATCAGCCGACAGAAAGCCGCGACTATATTCTGGGGATGTTGACGCTGAGATCAGAAAATTGCCGAGGATTTGCAGAGCGCATAAATATTACTCTCCGATGAATTTTGAATACAAAACGAATAGGAAATGTCTCTAGATCACATCAGAGGGGGAATCCACAAATCTCCGGTTTCACTCCTAGGATGGTGAGAAAATGGCTTTAAAAATATAAAATATCTCGTAATATGAGAGTAAATTTTGAAGCATAATGTTTCCCGTACCGGCTTGTCCTATGCTGGGCCGCAGGGGGCTGCAGCCCATCGGAGCAGTTAGAGGCACAAGGCAGGGAACAACCCAGGATGGGGTACCAACCCATTGCAGGGCTCAGTCACACACATAACCACCTATGGGGAATTTGGGAACTCCAGTTAACCTCAGCATGATTTTTGGACTGTGGGAGGAAACGCCATGATGACACGGGGAGAACATGCAAACTCCACACACATGGAGTCATGGCAGAGACTCGAACCCAGGTCCCAGAGGCCATGCCACCCCCACTGTATAATTTCCAGAAATGTAAATATTTTTTAAATTAGATACCCATAGTATCTATCTTTTCCCACCTAATGTTAGTGACCAGGAAATAGAGAACAGCCGCGTGTCTCTCAGAATGCTTGGAAGCACCAAACGCCTTCTGGGCCAACGATGCTGTCGCTGGCCTGACCGAGGGGCCACAAGCCCACAAGGACCAGAAAATGTCACATAAAAGCAGCTGGTCCTAGGAAACCATAAAGCTCTTTCTCCGCATTAGGTCATCAAGCGGATTAGAGCTCCTCTAGGGGGCGCTGGAGACCTCTAAAGCTGTCAAAGGTTACAGGACTCAAGGAGGTGGCTGACGTCGCAGAGTCGTGCATGTTGTCATTTTCCGAAGAGCCGGGGTGGCTCTCTGCGGATTCCTCTTGTAGGCGGGGTCCACAGGGTGGGCAGAGGAAGGGGGCGAATCCCAGAATGCCCCGGGAATCGCTGGAGGCTAAGAGCTTCTTGCAAGGGTGGCAGAACCGGTAGAAGATCAGCATGAAGAAGACGGCCACGGCATAGCCAGCCAGCAGATGCAGTACAAGCAGTGGCGCACACACCAGGCGGTACACATCCGTGCGGAAGCCGTACCACAGCAGGAGCAAGGCAGCGTTCTCTAAAAAGCGGATCACATAATACGCTGTCATGCGGAACCGGTTCTGTGACTTGTTGATCAGGTCAGGGTCGCTCAGCTGCAGCTGAACCGCCGACCAGCAGAACATGTTGATGCCGGCGTAGAGGAAGGTGAGGAGACCCAACACCGTGGTGGTCCCAACCCGCGTCAACGTCTTCTCGACGTTTTCTGGGAAGGGACATCGGCTTCTCCAGAACAGCAGCCAGGGGTAGGAGGAGAAGGCCAGGAAGTTGGCGAGCACCACCGGCACCATCCAGGACCGCAGCACGGAGCTGAAAAGCACCAGCACCGCGACCCGCGTGGCGATCTCGCAACTGCGCCACAGGAAGATGCAGAGGTAGGCCGCGGGCCCCACGTCGACCTCGTAGTCGTCGTACTTTATCTTTATGGCCAGGATGTTGCAGCGAAGGGCGCCGTACACAATGGAGAGGAGCGAGATCACCATCAGCACACCTGAAAGGAACGAGGATGAGAGAGGTGGGTGTAACAGACCGAGAAACTGATTTTGGAGCCTCGTGCTCAGATCTGTGAGTAACTAAGGAAATGAAGCTGTTACACATTCAAATATATTTATCCAACACCAAACACAATAGCGATGGCAGGACAGCAGATTAACGGCTCCCAGGATGCTATACGCAGGTGGCTGACTTGAACAGCAGCTTTTAGAGGAACTAACAGGCAGCAAACAAGCAGCACGGAAACACAGGGAGGTCGGACGCCAGTCCACAGGCACACACACGGTGGGTAGTTTACACAACAGCTCAAGACATGCGGGGATCGGCCAGGGTTCACATAACATGCGAGAATGGGAAATAAAACAGAAGTATGTGCAATGATAACAAACACAGGGGATATTTACAATATTCCTGACATGCTCAGTGTCCCCCCCCCAAAAAAAAACATTATATAAAAATTAAGAGTGCGTTCCTTATTTTTTATTGTGAATTCGTGCAACTGAGACCAATTCACTGCATGCAGAGCGTGAGGACAAAACATACATCTAACAAAGACTGTATCAGACAAAATAATTGTATCATATGGATCAGTTTTTTTTTTCTTAAGTTATGTTCAATTGTAAAACTGGGATAGTCTATTTTAAAATTCAAATTCAAAATGAAATTCAATGATGCAAATTGCCTCGCATAACTGGTCTGTTCCCATGTGTTCCAAAACTTAAAACAACTTTTAAATAAACATTTCAGATAAATAAATAATCAAAGTCAGTTACATATTTGTCAAAACTGTTAAATGTAACTGTACAGCATTTCATAGACAACATTCAGTTTTCAAAATTGTCTTTTGCTTCTTAATGCTGGAAATCTAATGTAACACTTGGTGGATGTTACGGTCAAATGCATCTGGCCCCCCTAACAGAACAACTGGCACCAGTCTACCCCCCCCCAGTTGAAGTGGCCCAGAACCTCCACAGCTTATATCACTGAGCAAGACAGCAGGGGGGGCTGGTGCTTACCTCTGCCGGCAGACACGCCTCGCTGTAGCACGCAGATGTACAGCTGCAGAGTCAGTTGGGGGGCAGAGCCCAGGAAGGCCTGGACGACGGAGGCTCGGGAGAAGGCTGCCCTGTGCACCAACAGCTTACCCTCTGCCTGCCCCACCTGCCGCTCCACCTCCTCAGCCGGGCCGCCTTGGGGCATTTGCTTCAGCCTGGTGATGCTGACATACGACTCCTCCACCTTTCCCATGCTCCCATAGATGCAGAAAGCCTCCAGGCACCTGCAACGACAACACCAGCCCTGAGACCTGCCGTGACAATCCATCTGACTGCAGACGTTAAAGAGCGCATCATTCTGTTTGAAAATGACAACCAGTCTCTGCTCAGTAAACAAATTCCAGGCATTTGATAAATGGAATTTGCATATATTAAAACAACTTAGTAGTTAAATGACGCTTTCATTTGTCAGACTCAAATACAAATGCAGTTATTAGTGTCGTCCAGAAGCGACTTGCCCGGGGGTCTTGTTTTAACAGCTTTGCAGCAGATGAATCTGCGGCGCACTTTAAAAAAAAACATCGTAAAGGGCGTGATGCTGATACACCTGCAAGCCTTTGCTATACAATACTAAAGTAAACACAAAGCAGATGTGAACATCTAATCTAGATATCTGTGCTCTATTGCCCTGCGGCACGGCCGCTTTTTGAAATCACCATTGTGTCCTAAGCAGACTCCTTACATTGCTGCATTTTTTTGTCACGCACCCTGGAGTGTATAAATCATTATTATTATTATCAAAATTACGGCCCTGCAAAACTGCGGTTTGTACCGGCGGATCGACGTCATTGTTTGCATTTATTCAGACACAAAGCTTATTTCTGTTAATAAACCGCAACACCCCTACTTCAGAATGCAGGGAGCTTCAGTGGTCACAAGTTAGACAGGAGTGATATTTAGCACCATCCCGATCAGCTGGCTAAACTCTGCAACTGAGTCCGATCGTCTGCTAGGTGAAATAAAGCCTACGCAGTGCAGCGCGCATTTACTGTAGTTTGGCATAAGTCAAACACACCTAAGATACTGTGAAACTGATATAAACACCTGTTGTAATAGTTCCTGGAATGAAAATTGTCTGTACACAATAAGAAGAAACAAAGTTGCTTCTCCCGTGTTTGGCTCTATGTAGGACATATAGATTTAGCAATAAATGTCAAGCAGATTCCAGCGGAGAGTGGAACAGATGGCCGGACCATGAGTGGAGTAATTATGGAGTAACACTCAGCATGACACCGGCCCTTAGCCGATCGGGGAAATTTACAACCAACTTGATAGCAGAGCTCAGGCAGCCCTAATGAAGGGTTACACCTGGCACCCGGCATGAGAAACGCAAGCATGCTGCTCCAGTATCCTCACTTTAAAAAAACAAAACAAAACTAATAACGGTGTCAATGTCTCAGTTAAACTGACATGGAAATACAACACCGGTCTGACTTAAATAAACTACTCTTACTCACCCGCGAGGTGGAGGTGAAACTGATGGTCAGTGCGACCATCTAAACATGAATTTGCCAAGCATTACCACAACACTTACTCGGGACGTTTAAAGTCCTAGGAGATACACAAGTAAAACCGGTTTGGATTTTATAAAATGAACAGGAGCGTGGAAAAGATAATTGATTACAAACTGCCTTCGCTGTACACAGTGATGTTAATATTCTGTCGTTGTTTTTACGATTATTGTGACCGTAACGCAGGTATTAAAAGAAACACCATTTCATTAATTATCCCGCCCCAAAATGCACTAATAGACAAGTTTGAGCTGTATGCAGAATTACCTGTGATCCGAGCGGTGCGAAGAAAACGGCCCATCGCAAAGACCCGCAGCACCCCATGGAGAAACTTACACAGCGGTGGCCGTTTGCTCACGCGTGTCGCCTACCTTACTATAGGTCCCAGCTGCAGGATGTGCAGCAGCAGCACAAACGGCCTGTCCCTGATCAGGTCCCTATGGATAAAAATCAGTGTGAGCTGCACTAGAGCCGACGACACAAGCGTGAAGAGGAGCGTGAGTGTCTGCCAGATCCGGTCCCCTGCAGATTGGTACGTGGTACTGAGGTAAAGGGCAGCCACCGTCTCGGCGATGAACAGAGAGACAGACACAAAGATTGAGCTCGGCAGTCTCATTTCCACAAGGCCATGGGGAAAGCGGGGAGACGCCTCTCATTTTGCTTTATCCATCCCGAGTAAGCGTAACACCTGTTCGCTACGCGGATGCCGTACTGCCGCGTCCTCTGTATGATTCCCCCCCTCTGACGATTTTACCACTTAGAGTAAGTAGGTGGCGCCATCTGAATATGCGAAGTGCACATGTTCTAATGGGCGTCGTTAGGTCCCCGAGTATTTTACCCCCCGATGCCAATATACCTTTAAAAAATAAGTCAAGCCCCAGGTAAACTTCACTTTTTTCAATAGCTAGAAACGCGTCGTTAAATGTTTCAGTCCCCAAGTAAAGCCTCAGCATTCATCCCTCTTCACGACCAATTTTCATATCGGAAATCTTAATTATTATAATGAAATTTCAGCTGTTTGTATTATTAAGGATCCAAAGCATGTTGTGCTATGAGCCGCTGTTTTTTAATATTATTATTGACAACAATAATAAGTAACTGTTTGTTACTCATTAAACTTTATATACAGACATCATCATTTTTACAGACACATTGATGAGAATCCAACACTTTATTAGTCCAAGATCCACATTTTAAATATTCACTAAATCTAAAGTATCATTATAAGCACGCCAATGTCTATTTGCAATCTAGGTATAAACCAGACGTAACAGCCATTCTACTAAATAAATAATCCATCTAAATATTTACAACTTAATATAAAATAATGTAACAACAGCATAATGAAGTTTCAGAACAAATTTCAAATTACAACTAAATGGACTTAGAAGGTTACAGACGTCACATAATTTATTATCTCGTAAATGCTATTATTTTGAATCTAATCAGTCTTTCGGCAATTCCAAAGGCATCTAGCAGGAATTACAGCAAATACAACATAACTATATGATACAAACACCTCATTTGATAAACTAATTATAAGTAATTTAAATATATATTTGTGAATTGTAGAACACAATATTTAAAAATTATTGTGGCCTATTACAAAGCATTCTGCCAAATATATTATAGAAATTGCTTTATGTAACCCTAGCCCCACTTAAACTGAATACCTAACTGCATACAGATATTTTATAATGTGAATTTTATCTGAAAAATGACTCCGCAGCTATTAAGTAATACCAAAACCCTTTTTTAAAAAGCCACTGGGCTTGTATTACAAAGCTGAGTTTTAGGGTTGGCAGGATATGCTAGGTTTATGGGTCTGGGCTCCGTGGTAGTAAACAAAGATAAAGTCCATTTAAACTGGGGTACCATAAATCCAGTAAGTTATCTAGTTAACCAGCAAATCTGGCTTCACGATCCAGGCTCACTTACTGCACTATTCAGGATAGCTGCATAAACGTTATTTGCAGTGACACACTTGGAGAAGTCTCACGGACGTGTACCAACACTACCTCTACCATTCTTTTGGTTGCATTAATGGTGCATTAACGCCTTTTTTTACAGCTTGGGGGTCTTGGAGGGTCAGCACATGGTTCACTGTGAGTCAGTCCAAAACGCGAGTCCGTCACCGTTCATTTGGGGTCTGCATGGTATACCTTGTGATAATTAGGTGTTATATAAAACAGGGTTCTACACACTTTCCATTTTAAAATGCCACACTTTTCCAGACTTGCTGGAGATTAATCAATCATGCACCCCACGGACACCCACGGACCTTGTGTTGAGATGCTGTTCTTCAGTGGCCTCCCTGTGACAACCAGCTCACACTGGTGAATTCATCAAAAACATAAGTAAGTAAATTCAGATTTTTAAAAAATATTTTAGAATACCTATAGTAGGCTTTCAGGGGGAAAAAAAAGTGTAACAATTTGTAACTTGTCACTGGGACTGTACCCCCTCTCTGAAGAACATCCCCAAGAGACAAACAACATTAATGTACCCCCAATGGTACAAAAATGTTCCTCATAGTCTATTTCTGTACCTTAAAAGGTACATTTACCTACAGCTATAGAGTACAGATCCTCGAGGGTGCAGCCCCAGTCACAAGCAAAGATATGAACTGGTGCTGACAGTGTAGGCCAATTTATTGCAATATTCACCAAAACATTTGCATACTTCCTTACCTTATCCAGACTTAAATACCAAAATCAAATTCCATAATTTTCCCAAACTGTCCCCTGCTGCATAGGGGGCCCCGTTTAAATGCATTCGGAGGGTCGTAGCCAAACAGCACTGAGCTATCTAATGGAGGGCACTGCTCTTATTTCCCAGAGTGCCCTCTACTGTGGGCCGCTTGAAGGTAACTTGAGATGCTGTTCACCAGCTTCATGTGCACAGCCTAAGCGGTAAGCCTGGAAAAACATTTTTCCTGATTTAGGATATTTTATCTGATTTTTTCTAACATTCTTCCACCATATATAAAATCACAGTTGCTTCAAAACATCCTCATAATGTTTCTTACTGTGGCAACGTCAAGCAACTACAGCCACTAAGACAGTGAAACAGCTCTAAGAAGTCGGCAGTTTTCTAACGTTGACTTAATTAAGCTCAACACGACGGCTCACATCTCCTGATCACTCCCGCCGCGATCTAGACAAAGACACTGAAGAGAGGGAACTCCGATTTGTCAGGGTGGAGGAGATCCACGAGGAAACAGACCGTACCAGAGAGACCTTCGAAAAGACTGTAAATGCGATTCATGGAACTGGAGCCGGCCTTGAACTCATCACTGAACATGAACTCTCCAAACCTGCGGCAAGAAGAATGGGGAAACATTCGATCAGGGAGATCTGAGAGTCAGAGTATTGTTCAACATTCAAGCAGGTTAAAACAGTACAGAAAATGCAACAGTCAAGATCTGCTCAGAGGGTGTTCCTCAATAACAAGACCGTCCTCCGAACTTCTGTTCTTGAGTATTGGAACAGTGGAATATGGTGTAAAACGGGAACATGAGAACACAAGTACGGTCAAGTACGTGTATTAAGGAACTCCCAGCCTTCCTAGAACAGCAGGAAGTCGGCTCTGCCTTGCCTCTGCGCGCGGTAAATGTATTTGGAGTTTCCTGTGAGCCGGTAGAGGAGCAGAAAGACGTAGGCACTCCCAGCGACGCCGTGACAGATTCCTCGGCCCTTCTTCAGCAGACCCTTCTGCCACACTAACTCGCCACTTCGGATGCAAGTGTCCAAGTACTGCGGCCTCTTGTTGATCAGATAGGCCTTGGCGAATAGGTAGGCCACGCCTGGAAAGAAGGGGGAAGGGAGACTACAGAACAGCCAGACATACTGCACTGAAGAAATCTGGGTTAAACCCCGCAAAGGGCCCAGGTTGGGATCTGAACCAGCAACCTTTACCAGCCTCTGAGCCTGGATACTGCAAAGGACGGCACACTTCCACCCTGTGGCTCAGGACACTGGGATTCTCACCTGGGGCTCCGTGGCACCAGTGTACCAGCTCATTCTCGCGCTGGATAATGGCGCCCAGCTCGGCTGGCCAGTTGCAGCTCTGCTCCTGATTCATCAGGAAGTCCACGCTCTGCCACACCAGTTCCTTCTCCCCCGCCGACAACACTTCCTGGTAAGACAGCAGCATCTGCAGGATGGAGGACAGGCCGTGGGCGGCACCTGCAAAGGGGCACACGTACGCACAAGGGCACACACAGACGGGCACACAGGCAGTGACTAGAGAGAGCACAAAATGCAATCGTGCCCCTTAAAATTCAACATTCACAAAATGTTTCTTGTGATTTCAAAACACTGGTAATATACACAGCTGTTTTGAACTGAATGTTGATTAAATCAATCCAGCTTTAGACATATAATAAACATTTTGTGAACAAGGGGTTTAGTATAAGACAATTTCACAAAAATAATTCCACATTTACTTTTTTACTCCACAACATTCCATTAGAATGGATCAGATAAGCTAAGGGTATTTTATGGTTCATCTCGTTATTACACCTTGATTGATTATAAGAAAAATGGCACAAGTTGGTCATTAAAATTCTGAAAGTATCTGGTCAATTTTCTTTGGTAAAGTGCTGTTAATTAAACTAATACTTAGCACATCTAATTCCCAGACATTCAAGTAAAACATGCCCATTTCCACGGAGAGCAGAGACTAACCATCCCCATCATATATCCTACGGCCGGTGCCATTTTCAAGGTGAGACAAAAAGCATGCAGACACCTGTGCAATAAAAACGAATATCCTTGAGCCTGAACTGGTCTTCTCAGTTAGGGGCCAAACTGTTCGCAAAGCGGGCCGAACCGCCTCCGATCGCGTAACGTTTGATTTACCCTTTTTTATATAGCAGACAGCGAATCACTGAAAATCGCAGCTGTTGGCTCAGGCGGGTCAGATCTGGCTGTATCAGATTATGCTGATGCGTTGGTTTACTTGGGATACGTTGCTTTGCACTCCTGCGCAGTAAACGGCTCGCTGTAGACCGATCTTTTCAGGCAGGGTGCGAAATACCCGTCAATACCCGGGGGGTCCCATCTCCCTATTGTTGCGCAATACCGATCTTGAGACCCCCTTAAAATTTTGCTTTTGAGGCTTTCATGGGGTCTCATGGGTTAATCGGGGGTGTCGGACATTTCGCACACTGTTTTCAGTGATTAGTTAAATTACGGTGGGCTGCGTGCCACGATGGTTTGGGCGGGTAGAGTGGTATATGGATGTCGCAAACAGGAAGTACTCCCAAAAAAATTGAAGGAAAATGTAGCTTGCGATGTCTCCAAAGAAAGGTATGAATGGAGGGACAATGATAAAACGCTGCTGTAGGATTTAGGTGAATGACATGCAGTTATTGTTCATGTTATGCAGTGTTTAAGCATTTTTATGTATTTATTTTGGTTTTGCCAAAATTTAATTGAGCAACCTGTTTTAGTCTCAGTCGGGTACATAATGTTGCTGTTTTCATGCAAACATTGCCGCAATCGCTTTGCTTACTATGGCCTTTGTGTTGGTGTGAAAGTTAAATCTTCACCTCTGAAGGACTTCGTCATCTGGTGCTATCAAGGAAGAGTAAGATCAGCTTCAGTATGAGGACAAACAAGGAGCTCCGCGGGGGACAGGCGCGTCAGCACGAACACGCGCCTTTGGTCACTTTTCCGAAATCTTGCAGCTCAAATCGTTTTGCATTAATGTTCATGTAATTGGCAGTGCCAACGGAGACAGCAGTTATTACTAAAAAGGTGACAGTCAAAAAAATCATTCAATAGGCCTATAGACCTATACAATATATATCTATTTCAGTTTCGATCAAGTCAACACGACAGTTCTTACCCAAATATTCAGTTCCATAATATGAATACATGAGAGGAAATGGTTTCCTCTTCTTTCTTGCGTACTGCTTACCAGACTCGATAATAGCCTGGCAGATAGCTTTTATTTGTTCTGGACTTAGTATCTGTAAGAAAGTAATATACAAATGAAAATTAAGGACAATTAAGTCATGTATAATCTGGCGAGACAATTGTCTGTCACAAATATCTCAAAACAAGATTTATCACATTTCCGACATTCCTCTTAGAATAACTTTAATATTACTCGACAATCGTGTGTATTTGGTGTGGGACTTCAGCAATACCTTAAATTAGCATAGGAGAGCAACACGCACGCAGGCAGAACGCGCTTCGATGGGTGCGCGTTTGCTATGACCAGCTGCAAATAATGAAATATATGTCGTTTGGAGCAGTTGTCATGGGAACTGCTTGTCTTCAGACATCTTTTGCCTCTCTACATTCAAAGCTGCTAAAGTCAGTCAAAGGGGGAATCTCCCGTTTATTTCCAATGGAATAAATATATGTATTTGGGTCTTGGTTGGTTGCAAACTCTTTTTGGGAATACACGCAATGTTAATAACAGAATACATACACACCGGCGCATACAGCGACCAGCCGTCACGCGAATTACTTTAAAGTATAGCGCGTGCGCCCCCTGTCAGTGGTACTGCTACAACGTGACGTACGAGATTTTGAAGGTAGATTGTGAAAGCAGCGTGCAATCTTTTAACCACACCTGAAAATGTCGTGTTTTAGGCACGGCTTGTAATCACCCGTCCTCTTTCGACGGCGTGGTCAGTCAGCATCTTACCTCTATCCCGAGCCTCTGTTTCAGCACTAGAGCGGCGCACAGGTATCCTGCTCTCCCCACGAACAGCTCGTCAGAGCCGCACTCCAGAAAACTGATGGGCGCACACACCTCCCATAGGTTTCGAAATTTCGTCAGGGGCTTGACGAAGTCCGATAAGCCCATGGCTTTGTAGACCATCGTAGCCACGGCGTAGATCCCTGCTCCGCCGAGCAGGAATGCAACACGCATATTTTTGTCCTGCTCCCTATCCACATACTTCACCGACACGTCAATGATCTCTTTCGCGTTTTTCAGGTACGTGTCTCTTTGCTTAGAAAACAAAGGGCATTCTGAGACGTAGTACAGCATGTATGCCACTCCGGCTGGACCGTCATATAAACCGCCGTCGCATTCACTTGAGTCAACTGGCACCTTCTTCATGATCTTCTCTATACTTGCGATGACAATAGGCACTATGGCTTCGTTACCCTGTCCCGAGAGCAAAGCTCCAGTATAATCGGCATAGCGGTTCTCAAAGCGACGCTTGTTTTCCATCACTAATTGAAGTGAATTAACAGAGACAGCAAAGTCAGTGTAATTCTAATAGAAACCCAGTTTTGTTCGTCTTAGTGGCGTATTCAACGTAATCCAGTAAACACCGAAATAAAGTTAGTAAAATCAAAACTTTAATTTCCCGACCACGGCTGACGATGTAAAGCGAAGGAGCGGTTCATTTTTTTGTCAATCAATATATTACGACTGGTGCTTCGGAAGAGACCGGAAATGGTATCACATCGATAACAGTGATTTGTGGGATATGTATTCCCCACAACATTCAGCAAGAATTCCATAATAATCTACTGCTGTATAAAATAGTCATGTATAGACATACGCCGTATGTTTATGCATATTTTGGCCTACATTTAGCAAATATTTCAAATTTAATCACTATTGAATTACATTTAATTATCGATCCTATTTAACACTTGACTTGTTCAGTGGTGAATATAACAGTCAATATTTTCATTAACTGATCATTAATTCACTCAGAAATTACACACGAGTCCACAATAAACAGGTGTTTAATTTGAAGAAATTAAAAATGAGACCATGCCGCGAGATCCAGCAGATGGCGACATATGCATAGAAGTGAACTGTTACTTGAAATAATTTCTGAATCAGTAACATTTTACTCGCGAAGGACAAGATTACAAGGACTGTGTTTTCATGCAGGTGGTGGCATGAAGTATACAATTAAGCATACAATCAAGACAAAGGTACAAGGACAAGAAGCGGAGGCAGAAACAAGAAATAAAGATGCGCAATGATAAATTAACGTGTATACATGAAAATAAAGGTGAGACAAGCAGATGTAGGGAAAAGTCAATGCGAGTAAAAGTTACAGTGGGTGATTAAATATGAAAAGATCCCGTAAGTGACACTGTGCATCTCATGGGTTCTTTTTCAGGGGTGTGGGGGGCTGCCTGAGGAAGACACTGTTCAGGTGCCGATTATCCCTTAGCCTCTGACAGCTTTCACCGAGAAGGGACACACTGGAAGAAAGGAAGACCAGGGGGCGAGGGGGCAGGCGTTGTTTTCTCGATCCTGGCCCTCCTTTATGGCACGTTGTAGCAGTACCACTGACAGGGGGCCTTCAATGACAGGCTATGTGCTCTGAAGGTCAAGCAATCAAGCAACGCATGCAGGTCCATCATTACATCATCTTCAGGGCATACCAGCCACATTCCCTTCTTTTATCCATCTGTTTATCTGTGTCTTTGGTTTAATTATCCGTTTATTTATTGATTGATCATTGCACAGTCACTTTGTGCTGCATGTTTGGCACTTTAATGGTCTGTAGATCCATTTCGCATTTGTCGTTACTAATTACTGTACTGTTTGTATACTGCATTTTTAGCACATATGAATTTATTCCTTGTACACAGCAAGGCTTTTTTTTTAATTAAAGTTGATCTAATATGTTTAAGTATTAGGACCTTGTTTTTTCTCTTTGTCTTTCGATTTGCTGCTGAACGTCGGAATTTTCCTCCGAGGATTAATAAAGTGTCTGTCTGTCTGTCTGTCTGATCTTGATTGGGAAGTACGGACCATCGACCTATACGGAGGATGGAATAATTCATTCTATTACGGTCATGTGTAACTGTGGAACAAATCAGTTGGTCATGTACTATATAATGTCATATTTCAGGCTGCTACCCCACACATGTTCAGAAAAAAGTAAATGAATTTCCACACCAAAATCCTAACATAGAATCTAGGGATTTAATCGCCACAATGAAGCTTAACAACAATAGAGCGATGCTATTTTCACAACGCAAGTCACGAGTAATTGAATATATTAGTGCCGGACAGAATTGTCAGTAAAAATCACAAATGACATGTGAATTTGCTGTGAACTCAAAATTAAATGCTGTTCGGTTCAGCCATCCTTATTGATTCTCAAACGTTTTATTTTATGATTCCGGTTGGTTACAATCCGCTTCATTTCAGAAAAAGATGCTACATATCACGGTTCAAGAATGGAAAGAATGAAAAAACTGTTAACAAGAGCAGCACTGCAGAATGACGACGTCATACCAGACAACTGCAGCCCAATAACTTTTGCCTTTTTGCTCCTCTGGTGAGTCGGATGCTATCCATGGTCCTGAAAGATTAAATTGAAGACGTTCAAGATAAATTATAAACTTTATTCTAAACCCACACCTCAGACTAACAGTTGTTGCTGTCAGTCATTTTCCCTTACACTATTGGGTGGGACATCCATCACATGGCACTTCTACCGCCGATGCGTCATTGTACTTAGCGATAAAGTTAGTTTCATACATTTTGTTCAAGTCAACATGGGCGCCCCTGAGTAATAAGCTATTACAGGGTCGTGATGTGATGTGCTTGTAAACAAATGAGGGACCGTAACGATATTTGAGGCGGTACACTGTGTATACACAGTATAATTGTCGGTGTAATCTAGAATTGTCTGTCTGTATAAAGATTAATAATATGGTTTCTAAAATTCTGTTGGGCATATAGTTATTATGATATTGAACATGACCGTCATCGCCTGAACTGTCATTAGACCTAAGCTCCTTGGGTCTTCGTTATCAAAATCAGCTCCAATTTAAAGCCGGATGCCCTTGACGACATTGATGTATTATAGCAGAGTACCATCACCGTCCACTTTAGGAAGAGTGTGATCGCAGAAAGACTTAGTCTGACAGCGTTAGACTGGTGAGGGGGCCCTTCTGCGTCACTGGGTCGAATTACAGATTCAATCCGTCAGCAGCCTGTTGGAGGTGGGTGGGGGGGGCAGTGAGACAGGCGAAGGTAAGAGAGAGATAGGCGAGAGCGCGTGAGATGGATACCCCGATTACCGTCTGCAAAAGCATTTCCGGCTGATAAATCAAATGTCAATTCTTTCAGCTCCAGGCTAATCTCAGACTGTGCTGTGCTTTACCATGTGGAGCTAATTTAAAAAGTCATTTTAGGTATGAAGTGCATTTATCTAGTTTGCATTTTAATTATTTTAGACGTTGTAACCAGGAGCAGGTTTAAATGATTATGAAAGTAGTATATTTTGTGCAAAGCATTCAGGCGCGATTTAAAATTGGCAGGCATCCATAAAAACGCACTTCAACAAGTCAAGTAAATTGGATTAACAGACGGTTTACGCAAAGGTTTTTCCCTCTTTCATTCTGTACATGTACACTACATTTCTTGCAAAGCATCAAGTTGGAAAGCAGCATTCGGTGTTATACAGAAGACAGCTCCGCTGGACATGTGTGCCTGCTGAGTAAAGATCTTTACAAATAACAGGATAGGCTGAAGATTGAATGGTTTCTATCAATGTCTCCTGGAGTTTGATCCTGTGGCATAATTGGACAGACGGCCAGAAACTGCGATGTTGGTGTTATACTGAAGAGAAAAATGCAGGTCCTCAAGAAACAATGTGCTTCAAATAAAGATTAACTGTCAGGACAGGTGCCCGTCTGACCCTGTCCCATGAGTCTTGTCCTCATTTGGCCAGCAGGTGTCACTGGCCATCCCGTTACCCCCTCTGTCTTGTAGCCCCTCAGTCCCTGGAGTGTTTCCCTCCTCCCTGGCGCCATCGACCATTAAAACCAAAATATTAAATAAGAAGTGAGTCTCGGGCCAGCCTCAGACTCATGACGGGGGGGATGTTTGCCTCTGAGCTGCGCGCTCAGCCCATTGAGCCACACGGCCTGGGGAGCAGGGAAACACACTCGGGTAACACCAAAGCGGGAACTGCTGGCCAAACGGGGAAAAGACACATGGGACCGGGCCGGACAACCACCTACCCTGACTGGACCAAAGTCACTGAGGAATGTTTCAACTTCGTTGAATCTATGCATTGAAAAATTAAGGTGGTTTTGAAGGAAAAACGGGGTCCAACTTGGTATTAGCAAGGTGAACCTAATATTGTGGCCAGTGAGTATTATTCAGTGATTCCATACTGACACTGTAATGAAGTCGTTCTTGAACAGCTAGATGGTTTGACAGTGCATCTGAGCTTACTTATGGCACCATATAGGTCTTGAAAATGTGTTTTTTTTTTCATTGATCGCAGGTCGTACATTTTTCTGCTCCTTACATGAGACCATGAGCCCCACAGCCCCGTACTGATGAGTGACAGGTGATGTGTGAGCCAATGCCTGAGCCCCACAGCCCCGTACTGATGAGTGACAGATGATGTGTGAGCCAATGCCTGAGCCCCACAGCCCCGTACTGATGAGTGACAGTTGATGTGTGAGCCAATGCCTCGTATCCAAGTGTCAAACCACTGTATTGTACCAATTTGCGGTCTTTAGGCGCGAGGGGGTTGGAGGCAGCGGTGTTCCTCCTAGAAATTGTGCCTGTGGTTTTCTCGTAGCCAGTAATTACAGGTTTGTGTTTGTGAGCTTTTGTTCTGTCTATTGAATTGTGTTTCATATCCCCACACATTTCCAGCCAGTCATCGTGCACGCATTCTGTTAGGAAATACAATACGGCATGGCATTTTATCTTCCCATGGACGTATTAGGAATAATTGTGGTAAAATTACTGGAAAAAAAACCTTTTCAATACCACTATCAAAGTACGACTGTAGTAGAGATCTACAGCTATTCTTTTCAAACAATGGCACCATTAACCAGGATGACATTAAGGAAAAATGATCAAGCTGTCATAGTAACGTCTGTACTTCTGGCATTGTGGTCATTGTTTCAATCTCTTTGTCAATTGACAATGACGATAAAGATTCTTTCCTTATCTTATTTAATGAGACTTATAGTGAAATATTAGTTTGTATTAATTACTTTTGTTTTCATTTATATACAAGCATACCTTTAAACCTCCAACAATTATTAAAACTAATAAGGGACGTTTTAATCATGTGGTTATAGTGTTTTGGTAATATGTTTTTAAAGAGATTTATTTGACATTTTTAGACCAAATTTTCAGCGCATTGCCGCACTTATTTCATTTTCATCTGATTTGTTTCTGTGAAAACTCTCATTCATTCATTCCCGCCTGTGCACGTGCCCTACTCCTTCAATATCCCGCTGTAAAATGCGTCTAACGTTTGAGTGTCACGTTCTTTACATAATTGCCAATTAATATGGATGTGTAACTAACGGTGGATTTCGGAATTAAGTGTCTGTAGCAGAGGCGGATGTGAATTTTTTTTGTCGCTTCATGAATCTTGTTAGTGCTCAACGTCGTCATGCATCGCAATGAGAAATCCGTCGTAAATACAGAATGGTACGATATCTCAAGTATATGAAACAATATAAAAATATCGATCTTCCCAGTAACTCGTCCTTAACTTCAAATTCATTTGATTTTTAAACTCAAAACTGCAAACAGCCTCAAATCATGTATTTCTGTAAACATATACAAATCACCGTGCATCCTTTTTAGTTAACAGTTAAAGCCTATTTTCTCTATTTAGTCGGTAAAAAGCACACCCTGTTCTGGGTATACCGACGCTTTTTTTGTATTATGAATGTTCCTCTTTGAACTCGCTTATATGATCGAACTCTCACGACTCACACTTGACATTTATTATCAGTGTCACTAAAGTTCACCCATTTCCGCCATAAATGCCAGCAGATAATTTTCCGTGACATTAACTTTCCAGTTTTATTCTCACTTTGAGTACCAGAGTGCTTCATCAAGACATTGCTTAATTGCACTGTATTTCCTGCTCTAACTGAAAAAATATCCCTCCTCAAATTATATCTGTGTGGTGGCTGATAAGTGCAGAAAAAACTCAGGCAAAACAAAAACTCGATGCAAATACAATAACAGCACAACTGAAGTTCCTGGGGCACAATGACACGATATAGATGACTGAGGCTGGGTGGTATATCGAATGTTTACAGTGTATTCATATTTTTTGCAACCGAGAAAGAAGATGGTACAATACCCTTTATATCAAAATACTTTTATCAGGTGTTACAATTAGGACCGTATTAAAAATAGTAAATGGAGACCAATAATATTCCTTCCTGATTGTGAGAAACCTAACAATTAACTCCATTAGCCCAGGGCCCTTTGTCCATGGCTGTATCCCAGTTCAGGGGCCGCAAAGTGCAACCTAATAGATCTTTTGCAGCCCAACCTATCCCGAGATTCACTGAGTGGGTTTTTAGAAGGATGTGGCCAACAAAGGCCATACTGTCTGGGTCCTACAAAGGATGTGGCCAACAAAGGCCATACTGTCTGGGTCCTACTAAGGATGTGGCCAACAAAGGCCATACTGTCTGGGTCCTACTAAGGATGTGGCCAACAAAGGCCATACTGTCTGGGTC
>JAOYFF010000079.1:1557017-1569435 GCA_025773925.1 Cryptomyrus ogoouensis
ACGGATATTTATCACGTTATGGGGACATTATGTCCCCATAAGGATAGGTAAACCCGCTCGCACACACACACACACGCGCACACACACATGCATACACACACACACACATGCACACACACACGCACACACACACACACACACACATACACAAACATGCACACACGCGCACACACACATACACAAACATGCACACACACACACATCACCCCCACCAGTGCTCATGCCAGGAAAAGTTCCAAAGAATCATTTTTTGTGACCCAGATTGTGATTGTTTGTCCATCTCCAGAGTAACAACACCATAAATAAGCTGTATCACTGTTTCCCCGTTCAGGCGCAGCATGTTTTGTGCTGTGATTGTGTTCCTGTTAGTCACAGTTTTGTCCAGTTCCACCTGCAGGACCAGGTCAGGCTGAGGTCTCCTTTTGTGATGTGCAGGCCTTGCTCGTACGTTTTCCATGTGATGATGATTCTTTACACCGCGGCTCGTCTTCATGAAGGCTGCACGCTTTGAGGTTCTGCTCCCCTCTCTGCGGTCTTAATGGCTCCGGCTGCATTTGAGGCCCTCAGACACCTTAAATGCCATCTTAACTTTCAAATCACTATAAGCACTAAGAAAGGTTTTTCCCCAAACCAACCAAAGCACCTTCAGCATCACACCCTTCCTTTACATGTCTCTATGGCGACAGCTCAATGGATATTATCTTGAGTATAATTCTCTATTGAATGTTGTGTTTTTATAATCTCCCCTGACTGTTCGTTGACCGTGTATTAAACCAATGAGACATGAAATAAGTGATAATGGAAAAACAAGAATAAAATGTTCCTGCAAAACAATAATGCTGTACTGAAATGATTCTGGTTGCCATCTCATCGCTGACTGCAATTCTACCTAAGCAAGCAACAGAAGAAAACCATTGTAATCTTCTGAATATAATGCCTTTTCTGCATTAGTTTGTCTTATAGTTTCTTCCATTTTTTACATTTTAGAATATATGTCTTTGAATACCAGTACTTTGTTCTCATAGAATTAAAATGCATAAAATTAATAGCCGATCATACTATGGTCAGCACATGAATGAAAAGTCATTTTTCTCCCAGTGAAAGGGATTTAAATAGCGAAAATAATTCGTGCTTCTTTTAATATAAATGGTACTGAGTGACGTTTTCCAAATGTTATTAAAGGTTCCGTTGTGTTCTTGTTAATAAAATGTAGTTCATTGGCATATGTGCAATTTAAATTAGGTAATAACGATGTTATGTTCAAGTTCACAAAGTAAATAAATCATAAAGAAAAATCTAAAAAATCTCGTAATCGCTACTAGTAGTGTTTGGATATCGATGGCCCTACATCTCATTTACTCAGAGGAAAGAGAACTCCACTACTCAGTCTGCTCCGGGTTTTGGGGGGGGGGGGGTGGTGACATGCGAGTGATGCCGCCTCACTGTGGTCATTCAGAACTCGGACTGCAGCTGCATTAATATACCCGATTGAAGACGCGGCTGTACGATCTCTGGCTTATTACTGCTGTCCGCAGGAAACGGGTCCCGGCGTGGAAAAGTAACGGAAACCGGAGAGACACGCCTGATGTGAACTGCCGGCAGAAGACTAAGTGCAACATGTGTTTGAAAATGGATGGAGATGACCTTTATTGGCAATTAAATCACACCACAATCAAGTTATAGGTAATATGAACCACTTCTTTTAATTTGTTTAACAACTTTAGCACCTCGCGCATAAAAATGTCTTTGGAGGAAACTTTCGTTTTCGCTCCGCAAGGAGAAACCGGCTCTGACCTCAACACATCATCTCCGAAGTCTAGCGAACATCTTACGTGGCATCCAGGTACGGCGATCGCCGCAGCGTACGGACTCGTCATACTCGTCGGACTCATCGGCAACATAACCCTGATCAAGACTTTCTGGACAGTAAAGTCCATGAGAAATGTCCCCAACCTCTTCCTGTCCAGCCTGGCAGTGGGCGACCTGCTGCTGCTGCTTACCTGCGCGCCTGTCGATGCCAGCCGCTACCTCGTGGACGAGTGGCTCTTTGGGCGGGTGGGCTGCAAACTCCTACCCTTCATACAGTACACCTCCGTCGGGGTCTCCGTCTTTACGCTCACGGCTCTGGCTGCAGACAGGTAGGTTAGTTCGGTGGGTTATGAGGCTTGGAATGAATGGAGGATACATTGTTTGGATGTTAGTTAGACGCTAGGCTGTTATTTCTCAAGATATGAGAAGCAAAGACGAGAACCGGCCGATGGACTGAAGCCAGCGCCGTACATTTGTTTACTATGAATAACGGGGATCATAAAATAAAAAAATGCTACAGTTAATGGAGAAAGCTGCCGGATGTGGTGGGAAAGGGTATAAAATAAGCTGAAGATTGAATTGAGATGTTTTGTGGATAGCACTTTGCTTAACGGGGCACACATACTTAGTAATAACTCAGTTACTACTGAAGTATCAATCATGAACAGATATAGTCGCTACCTGAGAGAAAAGATGCGTCATAATTCATAAATGAAGAAACATGAGATCAGTACTTCACTTGTGTTATTCATTACTTTGTCCTTCAGCACTTCACAAAGGGTTACAGAATTAACAGATATAGTAACTAATATTTATTAACTTAATTAATACCCAAGGGAAAATTAAGAAAATAATTTTCATGTAATTAACACACAGATTAGCTCCACCCCGTCTCACATCTGTCTTTCAAAGGATGCACAGTAGGTCACAGATGCACAAAGATTAAACTTTCATTTACAGCTGTGTCATACTTCCTGTGTTTCCAGATACAAAGCCATTGTCAAACCACTGGACATGAAGACCTCCAACGCCACAGCACAGATATGCATCCGAGCTGTGTCCATCTGGATTTTTTCTATGGCTCTTGCCATTCCCGAAGCCATCTTCTCTGATCTTCACACCTTTAGCATCTCCAAAACCAATGACACCTTTGTGACATGCGCCCCCTATCCCCACACGGGGGACCTACACCCCAAGATCCACTCCACAGCCTCCTTCCTTATGTTCTACATCATTCCACTCCTGATCATTTCCATCTATTACATTTTCATTGCCAGGAGCCTGTTAAGCAGTGGGTCCAACATACCTGTCGAAGGCAACGTGCAGATCGCGAAGCAGGTGAGCTGGCTCCGTGGGAGTGGGCTGGAAGGTGTTTGGAAAACCAGAGTATAGATTAGGAGTGACTTCTGTACATTCCTCCTTGTGGGGGCCTTTCTTGGCTTCTGTCCTGACATTTCAGAAAATCATTTTAGTGCTTTGTTATTTCTGGCATTTTAATCAACACGGCCAACCACAAAACACATTTGTTCTCATAAGGCTTCTTCTTTTGTTGTTGTTGTGTAACTTGTGTTGAATGTTGCTGCACTTGTAAGCATCTGTTAAACAAGAGATCTTATCTCAACCAGGCCACAGTAGAGCTCTGCAGTTGTCTTGAGTGCAGTAGGGTTCTCATTGGCGGGTGAGAGAATGGCTGTTTTTAAATATGCATATTCTATCTGCATATCCCCTACTATACAGCAGGACAAACTGTGCTGGGGGGCTTTTGAAAGGCTCAATGTGATCACTGGGCAAGCTTCCCCAGGTGTGCTGTTAGAGGAATTTGGAGAGCTTCTTAATCATCTGCATAAGCTTGCTGCCATTGTTATATTTTTTGGGGCTTTGCCACAAAGCAACACCACTAAGCTGAGTGTGGGAAGCAGTTCTGTTGTTTTCCGCCTTTCGCACATCCCCGCCACTTGGCCCGAAAGCTCTGGCCTTACACTTCCTTGGGGCCAGGCAGGTGAGCGATGTGGATACCGCTGTGGATACAGGCAAGTGAGCGATGTGGATACCGCTGTGGATACGGGCAGGTGAGCGATGTGGATACCGCTATGGATACAGGCAGGTGAGCGACGTGGATACAGAGAGGTGGGTGATGTGGATACAGGCAGGTGGGTGATGTGGATATCGCTGTGGATACAGGCAGGTGAGCGATGTGGATACATTCCCACTGAAAACAACCACAAACTGCTTTTCTTAGGCTGTTTGAAATCAAAACCGTCCATCCATTAAGCCTGTCCCTCTGGTGATTTTTGGTGTAATATTTTCTTTAACTTCCTCTCCCAGAATAGCGACGAACATAAAGGCAAATGACAGACCACTTCCCTGAAACTGCAAAGCCGTGGGTCTGCAGTGCTAACTACTGAAATGTTTGATTCCATCCAGCCTCTGAATCCCTTAATCCAACTAATTATCTCGACTGAATCCAATTAAATGCCTTTCTGAGCTCTGAATTGTACAACATGAGCCGTCAAACTCTGTGGGTTTTTCTCGCCAGGACATGGTTGAACATCCAAGAACGCTGGAATATAAAGTATGTGTCTCAGAAATGGCGTATTTTTAACGGAAAAATACGAATGTTTTAGTGACTAGTATGAGATCCACTCTAGTGAATATGATTTACGCTTAAAATTTCTAGTTCGACAGTGTTTATGATGTTCTCCCATGTCTTCGCTCACAGATCGAGTCACGCAAGAGGCTCGCCAAGGTGGTCCTGGTGTTCGTGGGCCTCTTTGCCGTGTGCTGGCTTCCGAATCACGCCATCTACCTGTACCGCTCCTACCACTACCCTCAGGTGGACACCTCCCTGGCGCACTACATCTCCAGTGTGTGCGCGCGCCTCCTGGCCTTTGCCAACTCCTGCGTCAACCCGTTCACCCTCTACCTGCTGAGCCGTGGCTTCCAGAAGCAGTTCAACAAGCAGCTGTGCTGCGGGCGGACGCGGCTCTCGCTACGCCCCCGCAAGGTCGGCCGCAGCAACACGCGCGTCACCTCGTTGAAGAGCACCAACCCGTCTCTGGCCAGCTTCAGCCTCGTCAAGGCCAGCCTCCAAGCCCAGGATGGCACTGCCAGAAGATGATTCCATACAGGCTTAAGAGTTAGGAGCTATAATGGCCGTGCCCAGAGGGAAAAGCGTCTGATTGGCTACAGGCAGTGTCAGACTGTGACAAGCTGAAAGTAGATTGGTTTTCAGTGAGGTTTTAGCATAGCCTGTTAAGCTGGGCTACATTGTGCTTTAGTGCATCACAACTCAACATCAGAGCCTCAGTAAGAAGAGGCAAACAGGATCTGGACATGGGAGATTTCAATCAAAGACTAGGAGCTAATATGATTCAGACAGCCAGCGAAGTGGTTGGGGGGGGGTCATTTATAGCATGTTCTGATTTAATTGACAGAGTAGTGTTATTAAATGTAAGTAACGGGGAGGTTTGACCTGTGCTCCTGTGTAAATCCTACTATGAGGCGTCGATCTGCCTCCTGCATCCTCCACAAAGCGACACGAAACCTCTAGCGATTAAAGTGTAACTAAACTTTAAGTGTTTGTTATGTTTCAGTGTCTCGTGTTTGTGAACAATGTCGTGAAAATTTCCTAGTGTTAGATGCATGTGCAGCATTGTATGTATATGTAGTGTTCATCATGGATAAAAGAACATCACTGATTCGCCGTTGATCCCATGGGCGAGAGGCAGTGTGCTGCATAGCAATGTGAGGGCAATGATCGTTTTACACGCTGAGCTATTTGGATTCTGGAGTGTCCCAGTTACATTCGGGAACATGTAATCCGAGTGCGGCTCATTAACAGGCCTCATAAACAGCCGTGGTGACTCTGCTCTGCTGTCTTTGCTGACTGCAAGCCACGGAGCAGCTGTAGGTCCCGGCTACACATTAATCTTCAGACAGAGGATTATTTTTGGGCAGCAGCTACTGGGCTTTTAAGATGGCATACATTAGCCGTCGCCGAAACGCAATGCGGGATTGTGCAAATATGACTTAGCCGACCTCTCACTGAGGCCATGCATATGAAAACATTAAGCTGCGCACACGTATACACACGCAGTGTTGGGATGCACGGTAACTCACCCTTTTATAAGCAATAAAAGGAGAGTAGGAAAGCAGATTAGCGACCTCTGTGCTCTTGCTGTGTTAAGACTGCGGGGTACGGTCTGGCTGCAATGCTGCATTTCCAATCCAGGCTGCGTTTTGCTGTCCAAGCCCTCCGGCAGTCTACCGGGAGGCTGTCAGGAAGACATGGCGGGCCTGAGAATGGTCATGAGGAAGGGGGGGTGGGCTGCCAGAGTCTTTGAGGGGGGGCGGTTTGTGGCTTTGTGAATGACGTAATGGATACCGGGAACCAGTGCATGAGGGTCCAGTCACCCGGAGACTAATGCGATCCCTGTGTGACAACAAATGGCTGGAGAAGGAGGACACGCATTTCTTTAACACAATGAGAGAACTTATTTTTTATAGGGATCGTTCAGAAATGTCAGCGTTTACATGTTTGTTTGCATTTACCGTGTAAAAAATGGATGGATGGATGGACCTTTATACATTCATAGACACCCCACCCTTCCCAGAAATTGTCAGCAGCTACCTGACGCCCACAAATTATCAGTCATCTCATTTACAGTCATTCCACTACTCAGCGGATCCCCCCCCCACCCTCCCGCTGCCCCCACAAAAATGTTCATCTCCCTGAAATCAATACCCCTGCAGTGGGATGTGTGCATTCCTGCTGTGAAGGGACACAATATTCATAGTTTGTTAGTATTTATATTTTTAAGTTTAAAAAAATAAAAGCAAAAGGCCATATATATTACATTTGTTCCTGCACCATAGTTTCATGTGTTTTACTCAGATAATTTTAAAGTGTATGACTTCATATTGCCTGCTGTTTTCTTTATAAATAACCGTTCCAAGGTTTCAATAAATCACTACCATTGCGGTGTTTCCTCCCACACCAGCTGTTTGCAGTTATTGCCATAGCAATGGCTGCCACTTTGAGAGCAAGAAGATCGATCTTAGTCAGGCCTTGATTTAACTGATGCTGCCGTGCGCTCCACTCAGAAAGGCGCTTATTTGGTACAAAATGATTTTGGGCTCTTCTTGCCATCTGAGGGCTGATTTGATCTCTGTCTCCCAAAAGCCCTGCTGATATTTTAGTGTGACAATGTAAACCTGTAGTTTTTATTAAACATGCTGTATTTGTTAATCTCACAAAAGAATAATGCAGTTCAGTTAATAAGTGTTTGTTATGTTTCAAAAACTCTGAAACCTGTGCAATGTGTTAAGGATATTTTGTGTCTCGTAAGTAACCTTTGGCTTTTGTAATGATGTAAATAAAGTTTCTTGTCTCTGTTTAATGTTCTCAGTAATCCCTAATTTTTATTCATACTACAGAGCATTTAAGAATTTTTATAATAACTCCAAAGCAGTGTTGGGCATTTCAGGTCCAGAAACTACCAATCCAGACCAAGATTTTGTTACTACCAACCAGTTGAGTACTCTGTGACTGTTACTCTTTAGGCTCACCTGCTTGGTAGAAACAAAATCTTGGTCTGGATTGGTAGTTTCTGGACCTGAAATTCCCAACACTGCTCCTAAGTTCTTTATTTCTTTAATGAATGAAACACTTCCTCCAAATTCTCTATTGTCATGTCAACTTCACATATAACTCCCACATATAACTATGAAGAGGGACTTAACATACTGAGTATGATGATTTATTTGAATCATTTTAGAAGTTTTAACTTTATTTAAAACACAAGTTTTAAATAAACAAAAGATTTACCAGGTGTCCTTGGAGGTTAATGTGAGGCTTTTGTCTTTGGTTACTGTATATTGTTGTAAAGTATACAAAAATAATACAGAAATATGTAATATCTAATTAAATGCATACAAGGATATGTGTTAGTGTAAAAGATATGGAACAACATTTGTTTATGTAATGCCATCATAACTAGGCAGGAATGATCTCTAATTGCACACGATGATAAAAAAATGCAGGTAACATAGTTGTTTAATGAACTGGATGCGCGATTCGTTTTTGGATACCGTCTCTAGGAACAGAAAACAGCAAAACAGCCTCACTGGCTAATTGACCACAGTATGTACTGCCTCAAACTGAACTGATTGTTTATTGATATAAATAACACAACCACCCCCCCACCCCACCCCAGGCTGGGTTTTTGGGGGGGGGAAGGTTTCCCACAGAACTTGTTTATGAGTGTTTTCCGTGATGGAGAGGATGTTAAACTCCACATGCCTAGAGAAGATGGACGACGCTGCGCCCTCTTACTGGGACAGACAGCTGGTGACGGACAGCAGTGACATCCTCAGTTTGGTTCTCACGGCTGCATATCTCTGGAGGACCCTTAAGATGGTGCCTCCCTGGCCTTCATTAAGTGCAAGAGCTCAGGAGAGAGGGGCATCATGGGAAACAGGCCTGGGATCAACCATGGGTCAGTTCCACAGTCTGCTGAACAATGGATCGAAATGGCAAGCACATTTTATGTTACTTTAATCATTTGTGTTGACTGGAGTTAGATTAAATCTCCCCTGCAATCAAATTTTCTTTGACTACAAACTGAGTAATCATGTTCACTTCACAAGAGAGCAAAAACGATTGTCAGATTTTATTAATTATATACAAATATGTTTCGTTAATGCATGAAGGCTTTGCATGAAGATAAAGTGGACTAAAGAATTAACAGGAGTGGGGGCCTAGACCACTGACACCGTGCGAATGGTCCAATGCACTGGCCAGGCAGTGACTTATGAGTTTGCAGCCAGTCAACTTTCGTGCAGTCATGTCTGTGAAAGATCGCTACGGCGATGTTCCCACGGGGTCTGTCCACCGTCCAAGCTGACCTGCGCTGCTTCCAGCACACGACAGTAGGGATCTGCTGCCACAGTCACAGTTAGTCATGGTTAGAGGTGGAAAGTTCAGGTCCAGAAAGTACAAATCAAGACCAAGGTTATCTTTCAACCAACCAGTTGAGTATAAAGAGTCACAGTCACAGAGTCCTCAGCTGGTTGGTTGAAAGATAACCTTGGTCTTGATTTGTACTTTCTGGACCAGACCTCTGGTCATGGTTATATGTTAGGGACTGTTAATTACAGTAACCATGGCAATGCCACAGGTGACAATCTGCTAGAAACATGCTGGTAGCAACAAGGAAAATGTTAATTAGGCTTTGGATAATTGTTTTTTTGACCAATTTGTTTACCATCAGCTGTTCTCTGACTAGGTTTTTTTGTTCTCTTGTTTCTTGTTCTCTTGTTGGCCACCTTCCCTCCAGGTCTCGCCTCCTCTTTTCGCCATTTAGCCCTAATCTGTGTTTCTTGGTTCTCGATCTATGGCTTCTGTACCATTGCTTTGTTCTGGTTTCAGTCTCTCGGTTCTCGACCTTCTGTTCTGTCACATTGGGTTAGTGTTCCATCTTTTGCAGAGAGCCTGCATCACAGCTCTGGGCGTCTCGTGCCAGTCCGGTATAATGTAGCCCGTTAGAAATGACATTTATGGAATGAATCGAATTCTGCATGGCACAACAACACAGATATGCGATACTGGCATCCTACAAAGGTCACCGCGTTATCTAGGCAAGGCACTTCTATTCACCATTGATTTAAAAATCTATTTTCCAGACAGTCGTTTCCCCAAACTGCTGAGATACATCATGCATCATCAATACTTACGTGTGAAGGCATCGCCGTTTTCTGTGGTGCCTGTGGCCATTAGTGATTACGCCTCGTAAATGGACTCCTTACCGACTACGTGGGCTTCCACTGCGGTTCCATATTACAAACATCTGTACAGGATACACGTCCCTGAAGCAGACACTTCAATGACTTTGCATTCAGTTACCTGGTTGACAGTTTTATTTAAAACAACACTCTAATTTACCCATTAACACAGCTAGATATTTTCCTAGAACAATTCATTTTAGGATCCATGGGAGTAAATGTGAACACATAACCTTACCCCGTGCTTCATTTACACATATTTTTAACGACTGGGAGCGGCTTGGCAGCCGTTCGATGGCCTGGCCTTGCTGAAGACGACCCCCAGAGCAGGACGCCTACTGGATCACAGTGGCTTATTGGCTAGATGCCCCGCAGTGCATTGTACGCACCTTCCGGCTGTCAGGGCTCGTCACGATATTTTATTCATTGAGCAAAAGCTGCAGTGATCTTAAGACCCCCTTCGTTTTTGCTTGTCCCTGTTACTTTGCAGACCAAACTAGAACACAACACATAACATAAGAAGACAGACAGCCCACAATTTTGGATTTACAGGGAAACCTAAGAGGTGTGTGGTATAAAATGAGCCCTTTTTGAATATTTACACGTCGTTACGTAAATCTACTTCTCAGAGGGTCTTTACTGCCAAGAAATCGTTAGCTATACACCAAGCACTTTACGCTAATATTGACGACCTTCTTCTTCCTGCTACAGAAGGTTACTGCAGACTGCAGCGTCACCCATGAAACCGTCATGTTTTACAGAGCTGAGGCAGAAGGAGACCTGAGTCTCACCTGCAGTCTGACACAAAGAATAGTGGTTTAAGTGCTTTTTTCTGTGCTGTTATCTTATGCGGCGACTGGGAAGATGGAGATGGAATCATTCAGAAGTGACCTTACCTGTGAACCAAACGTGATCAGTCATTTTTGCCTGCTGTGACCGTGGCTGAATCTCTGGGGATTTTTCTCCATCTGAGAGGCCATCAGTCATGCCTGTTTCAGGGCCTTCTGGATGAAAAGCACAGGCGGTCTGAGGGTGCTAGCGAAAAGCCACACACTGGAGATCTGTAGACCTCCTCTCATTTTTCAGATGTAATTTGCCTTTGTCTTCATTTTTACTTTTCTGCATTTTCTAAAAGCATGGAAATGTTTGAAATTGTTGCCCTGTGTGTTTTATTCATTGTTGTGCTGGGCTGTGATGCATGACCATCGAAGTACAAAAGTAAAATTGTTTGTAATTCTCGCCATTCCATTTAGGACCGATTACCCACTTCGTATCTGATGAAGTTCGCTGCTGAGAAACGTCGTGACACGTCATAACCCGGCGTCTGCCAAGGTCCCAGCTGGCTCTGAAAGCAGCGGTGGAGCACATTCTTCAGGACACAGTGAAGTGCAAAGCGACGCTCTTCTGTGCATCTGACTGGCATCAGATAGTGTCCAAAATACCCGGACAGGATGGATCTGAGCCATCAAGCTGTCTGAAGAGTGTGTGACTGGAACCAGAGTGACAGAGAGAGGGATCTGCGAAGGGGCGAGGGCGGTACCTCAGAGGGTAAGACTGACTGGCGTCAATGCTGCCCTGCGAGACCTTCAGCTGACCTTCAGCTGTGCCATCAGCGGTTCATCTATCGCAAAACACACCAAGGGGCTACTGAAGGAAAAGGTCAGAAGTGGTGTAAAGCACTCAGGGGGACAAGGTGCGGACGTGTCTGTTAGAATAAGAGCAGGCTAGGATACCTGCGGCTCCAAAAGGTCACACACGCAAGCACAAAATGATCACGGAGTCCGAAGGACTTAACAGCCCACACTGGCCAGGTCAGGCTGAAATGCTGAAGTCCATCTGTGAAGGGACACAATATTCATAGCGATGGTATCAGGTCCCACCCGTGATGAAGGCATCGTGTGTTTATGCATGAGTTTCCGCTTTGCCACAGTGTGTGAACGGTCAGCCTGAACAGATCACAGACAGAGACGATCCTGGTTGTTCAAGGGCGCTCCCTTGTGACTAAATTGGAAAAATCTGAGATCAGATTCAGCCTGGCAAACAAATAGTAACTGTAATGGTCTGAATGCCCTTTATACAACCATAATGCACAGTATGCGGACTAAAATAGGATAAAAGCCATTTATGCTTCATCCACAGAGGCTGTCGCTAGACTTAATGACTCTGTAGAGCCTCTTTGGATAAAAATCAGCAGATAAAAAACAAAATGTTACTAGACAATTTTAGATGTTTAGATATGAAGGACTAAAAAAGGAACCATAACATGGAGATAAACACAAAGATTCAAGACTGAAAAACATAACTAAAGTACTTTTAGTAATTATCCACATTTATGAAATGGCAGCGCTGAGTTAACAGAGCGAGTGCTTCAGAGTTCTGCAAAATGTCCTCGACTGAAAACACTTGGACAATTTTGGTTTTAGTGGTCACCCCTGCGAAGGTCACTGTGCAGGTGCGGTTTTAAACCAGCCTGCAGACTGGCTGCTACCCTGTGTTATGGTGCTGTAAAGCAATGAATCCAAAGTGTTCAGCAAAATTCCAAGAACACAGGAAGGTGTCTGCAAATGGGAAACTGACTGGACTTTTGTACAGAAACCTTCCCCTGTCAGTGTGAGTGATAACAGCCTCCATCTCTGGCTCTTCCCTCCATCTTCCCTTTTTAGTTTATTCCATCACCACCAGGATTTAATTATAGACAGAGCCCAGTGAAACCCAACTCCGCCTCCTTATGTCCAAATCGCACCTTTCCAGAGCACAACTCCGCCTCCTTATGTCCAAATCACACCTTGCCAGAGCACAACTCCGCCTCCTTATGTCCAAATCACAC
>JAOYFF010000079.1:1569535-1584292 GCA_025773925.1 Cryptomyrus ogoouensis
CACAACTCCGCCTCCTTATGTCCAAATCACACCTTGCCAGAGCACAACTCCGCCTCCTTATGTCCAAATCACACCTTTCCGGAGCACAGCTCCGCCTCCTTATGTCCAAATCACACCTTGCCTGAGCACAACTCCACATCCTTATGTCCAAATAGTGCCTTGCCAGAACGTAGCACTGCATCCTTAACCTTGTGTCCCAAAACTTTGTAAAAGGTTCAAAGTGAATGGTTTAATAAAAGGTCAGTTCTGTGCTAAAAATCATCAGCAGCAGCTTTAATATTAATTTTCATTAGTCGCTTTGATTTCTCAAGTGGCTGAGATATTCCTATGACGCCGTGATTTCTATCCCGTGTTTTTGTATTTTGACTTGTTTCACTTACCGCACCGCTGCCAAAATGTAACTTACTAGCTGGACTCTGTTAGACATAAACCATGCGTAAGAAGAATAGTATTTTTATGCATTTTCACAGGAACATTACACAAGAATAAGCAGGACTATTTAAAAATCATTTACAGTTGTGTTCAGAATAATAGCAGTGTGTATAAAAAGGTGAATAAAGCCCAAAGTCCTTATAATAGCTTTTATTTCTATACATGTAAATGCATTGGGAACACTGTACATTCTATTCCTAATCAAAACATGAAGAAAAATTATCAAATTTGTTTTAAATTAAAAATTTAAAAATTTTACAAAAAGGAATATTAGGCTGTTCATGTCTGTAACTGACACCTGTTTTTTCACAGATTGAATTACCTCACTAATTGAACTTCACAATGCTATTAATTTGAACAGGCCCCTTTCAATTAATGGTTCGATTACACAGAACCAGCAGCATGCATGTCATGTCTATTGGTTTTCTATTATTATACTACACCTACTAGCAAATTATCTGCCATGTAAAAAAAGGTAGAAAATGAATTTCTACCAAAAACAGTGACAGATCAGGTTAGTGACGTCGGAATGTTATTATTTTGAACACAACTGTACATGTTTCAAAAGATTTCAGTACATTTGACTATGCACTATGTACAATAATCATATCAAATAAAGATAACTTTTGATCACATTTTTAGTTTATTTTATATTGCTTTAAAATGGTAGCTATATGCTGATACAGGAACATACTGCATCGTTAATACTGTGACTATAAAACATAGGATTAGTATGGAATTAATGTTCAGAGTGGCTTATTCAGCATGCCCCCCCTCTACTTTATACCCGACAGCCCCCCCCATGTCTCTGATTCTAACTTAACCCCTGATCACCACCATGTTTGTATTAGTTAACTAGTAGGTGGTGGCCGAAGGGGGCGCCGGGGGCTGACTCCAGGGTAATTAATCAGCTCTTACAATACTAAAAGTTTAATTACAATTACATTTCACAGCTAGAACAGACATTAATCCTACTTTAATGTTACTGTACACTGCCAATTGAATACATTTTAAAGATTATAAACATTCGTTTATGGTCAATTTAACATTTAATTGATGAAGGAGCAAAAACAGAAAAAGTTCATTACATAAGCAAAAAAGAAAAAGACGGCGCAGAGGTTCCTGACCCGTGTCCCAGAGGGCTGTGATCCGAACTCCCTGGGTCAGGCCTAAAGAGACCACAGCTCACCAGGGGCCAGGATGAAAAGCAGACAGAGATTAAATCCCCCCCCAAAAAAGCTGTCGAAACATGCAAACGCAGTTATGACAGTCCGTCCAAACATTTACAAAATATGAGATGGAGCCCATTAACCAAGCAAAAACTGTATTTACAGATGAGATGAGATACAGGAAGATACAGGAGAAGCAGAAGTATGGATGACAGGTGGGGTGGGGTTGCCATAGTTACCTGTAAAACAGAAAGCTGTACAGGTGACTGGGAAGGCCGAGGTGGGGGGCCAAGTGCAGACGCACTGAACCCAAGACGTGGCGGATGCGAAGGCGACACAACTGGGAGAGGGCGGGGGGGCCTACAAGGAAGGAAAACCGGGGGGAGACAGGAAGTCAGAGGGACCAGCCTAGTGTGTGTATATGTGTGTGTGTGTGTGTGTGTGTGTGTGTTTGTGTGTGCGTGGGTGTGTGTGTGTTTGTGTGTGCGTGGGTGTGTGTGTGTTTGTGTGTGTGTGTGCGTGGGTGTGCGTGTGTGTGTGTATATGTGTGTGTGTATGTGCGTGTGTGTGTGTATTTGTGTGTGTGTGTATATGTGCGTGTGTTTGTGTGTGTGTATTTGTGTGTGTGTATGTATTTGTGTGTGTGTGTGTATTTGTGTGTGTGTGTGTATGTGCGTGTGTATTTGTGTGTGTGTATGTGCGTGTGTGTATTTGTGTGTGTGTGTGTATATGTGTGTGTGTGTGTGTATACACAGGATCTCACGCTCTCTCAGTAGTAGTCCTGTCTCCACCAGGCTAAGGGGCATGGCCAGCTCCACAGGCCGCCTCCCCTCTCCATCCCTGCTCCACACGTCTGCCCCATAGTCTATCAGTAGCTCCACCACCTGGACATCTGTCTGCCTTGCTGCGGCATGCAGCGGGGTGTCCTGCCCCCTCCCCCGACAGGCGTCGGCTCCTGCGCACATAAACACGCATGTGCTCTGTGATCATGCCAAGCGTGCCACCGCAGGGAGGACAAAGATGTAGAACGAGGTCAACAACTGGGGCACCCATGAAAGGAGCCAATCAAAATCAGCTTTTCAACCAATAGAAACAGCAGGTCAGCAGTCAGGAGAGCTCAAGTTAAGGCTGGCCTTTGTCATGACTGGACTTTGATGATGGACTGGGTAATGCCACCATCTAGTGGTCTCTAAAATGTCTGCGTTTGAAATACAAACCTAACTGCAAGAGTCTCTCAACACAGTGAACCTTCTGAGATACACAGGAAATGTACAGGGGGGTTCCAAGCTTCGGGATCTCAAGATCAAGGTCCACCCCATGGGCTATTAAAATCTCCATGCACTCCCAGTGTCCTGAAACAGGGGATGGGGGACCCCAAACATCAATTTAACAGCATAGAATCAGACAAAATGCTAAAAATAAGTAACAGGTGACCGGCAAGACCAAATTTTTTGGTATTTTGATTCACAGTGCCATGCAGAAACCATATATAAGTTTTAGGAAGAATTTCTGACATTTAACTCCTAAGTTACTCAGGCTTATAATACTAAAAACTCTTAGAAAGATTTCTGGTGATCCCACTGGAGGGGGTGGAGCTGCAGGCGATGGTCACACCTCTCTGTGCAGCCTCATGGATAGGAGATGCCACCAGAAGGGCGGAGCCGTGGGTGGGGTGGAGGGCGGAGCCGTGGGTGGGGTGGAGGGCGGAGCCATGGTCCAGCAACAGTTGAACGCAGGCGGGGCTGCCACCCCGGCAGGCGCTGAAGAGGGGGGTCACTCCGTCGATTGTGGTCGCATTCACCTACCGGAGGTGGGAATGAAAAAGCCGTTCAGATTTGACCATTAGATAGTGGTGGGGAGGTTCAGTTCTTCCTACACTCACAGCAGCCCCCTTCTCCAGTAAGAACCGGGCACATGAAACTCGGCCTCCGAGGCAGGCGTCGTGAAGGGGAGACACCTTCTCCATGGTGACGATGTTCACGCTGAAGCCCTGTCAGAACACGAAGGACAGAGGAAAACTGCTTCAGTAACTGGAAGCTGCAAGTCAGAGTCACGGAAAGGCTGCGTGAAGCTAGCAAAAATCAGTGTTATAAGAGGCTGAATGGAAGATTACAAATAGGCACGCCCTGGCCACCCCTCATGTCTGCCCATGTGGAAGGACCCCACCACACCTGTGCCACTAGGGTCATGAGAGCCAGCAGCTGGCCATGGAAAGCAGCTTCATGGAGGGGGGACCTGTCTGCCCAGGAACCTGAGAGGTTCAGAAAAATGCCATAAAACCATAAAATATTCATATGCATATTAACAATGGACATAGGTATTGAAATCCGCATTCTGGTACTGTGTATGGCCATCTTACAAACTGGGCAATTTTCCCAAGGCTGAAAAGATTTCTGAACAATGCAGTCAACCTCAAAGAAACACCGGATACGCGGTTTTCTGACAGTGGAAGCTTTTTAACCGTGATTTTTTATTTCAGACATTGCCTCTAAAACCTTAGAGAAACCAGAAGTGCAATCCACCTCAATCCACCGCACAGACAAGTCCATCTGGAACAAACGTACTGTTATATTTTAAATGACTCGCAGAATGTGGAACCATTACTTCACATGATAAAATATACAAATGTTTTTCGCTTCAGTGAAGCAACACTAGAATATTGGGTAACAGGTGTTTCAGAGTATTAAAAACCGCAACAGTTTACCATGTACGTTGGTGTCATGCTTCTATTTCCAGACCTTGTTTTGCTTCGACTCGGGGAGCGTTACGGACCCCACTCACCGCCCTGGAAGGTATGGCAGATATAATTCCCGTAGAGGTCGTATCTGGAGTGCCAGGACAGGGCCGTCGTGCCGGCGATGTCGTGCCTCCTCAGCGACATGCCGCACGCATGCTGGCCGGACACTGCTTACCGGCTGCGTGGAGAAGTCCAGCAGGCTCCCCTAGCCGCAATTGGAGATGTGCCATCCTTTGGTAAGATGAGCCTGATCAGCGACCCCTGACAGGCGTGCTTGGCGATCCTGGTCTTCAGAGTCCCCGGGTGCACCGCTTCAGGACGCGGCTGATCTCTTTGCGGATTGCGCTTTATTATATTAATGCAACTCGTCTGTTTACGCAGACTAGCGTTACCATAATGAAGTTATAAAAAGTCTTCCACAAATTCCTTTGAAATGACCAACAAAACCACTGTACTGAAGAGAAGCCCTTTCGTGCAATATTTTTAAAGTCCACGATTTATTTAAAAAATACCACGATTTGTACCAGCAGAGGACATACTTCATTTTTTTTTTTTTTTTAATATTTTGGTACAGTATCAGAATCATTGTTGCTTTCATATCACAACCACCTGCTCAACAGCTTCACCTGGAGACTTTAATAAACAATATCAGATCATATAACTACGATCCACATACGTTCACAGTTTAACTTTTTCTACTGTAAACAGTTCAGGTTGAAATGGGAGGGTGGCATCAAACACATAAGGAAAATTAATTTATAAGTGCAAACAGTACAAATGAATCAGGAATTTATATGAAAATAAGTACAAAAGAAAATGGCTGAAACACGATGCATCATCCCAAAGAAATGAAAGATTATGATTACGCAATGGCAGCAACGACAGCTTAGTTTTTGACCATTCTCTTTTCGGAAAATTGCTTTCGTGAAATCAACACATAGATATTCCATGTTTTTTTAGAAACACGCGCCATGTTTAACATTCCAGAAATAATCCCTCTATTAAACGAACCCTTTCCTTGTGCTTTAGGCGCCACATATGTAATGCAAGTATGTCAGAAGGCTGTACCGCAAATGGTTCAAAACTGGTGAGGGACCCGTGACCGCTAGGGGGCGATGAGGCTTCAGTCACAGTGCATACGAATTGTAGCATTACACAGCTTACAGTCGGAGTGGGGTCATTTAACAAAAATCGTAGACATTCTACAGGGCTGTAATGTAAACCGTTTTGTAATGAAATACAATGTAAAACAGAACAGATTCCTCGGTAGAAAAATACATATGGAAAATAAACATCAGTGCAAACGATCCTTCATGGACTTCGTGACTAAATTAAATTAAAATCACACTAAATCTCTTCCATTTTTATACCTGCTGCTGTTGCAACCAATGAATCAGTATATCGAACCTCTTTACTGTCTTTAAAGCGAAACAGCACCATCACCGCAATTAGAATTGGCAAGAGGGATTTTTAAATGCAAAAACCACGTCACACACAACTGCCTTTTGAGTTAAAAGGTTGGTATATTATTTAAATTTTGCAGTGCAATAGTATTTTAATAGTAGGCAGCCATGTCCAGTACAATGTTCACAGTAATTCTGGCTGATATTAAAGGAAATGGAAGTTATTAAGATGTGAATCCTTGATGTAATTGTCCCCACAACCTGTCTCGTAAACTTGGCCACAGCGGTTTGTCCAGTTTCTCCCAACTACCACAGGCTTTCTTACATTACAAAGGAAAAAATACAAAAGTGAAAAATCCAAGCCGCTATTTTGGGACCCAAAAGTGTATTAATAATCACAACACTGAGGTTTCATACAGGAGATACCCTGGCATAAGGTTAAGCCCTTTAATTCCTGCAAAATATAAATAACAGCTCATTTATAATGAAGGAGCTGCACAAAATCCCTACAACGCTTTTGTAAAAGGTTTTGATCAAGCCCCATAAAAAAAAAACCATTTCCCTTAAAAACCGTTTTTAAAAACATGATACGTATTAACAGGCAGCATAGCAGTCATAGCGGTTTAGTGCTCAAAACCAGACAACGGCGTTAACTGGACCCCACACTCTTCTGGTACTTTGGCCTAATGTTCTTGTCCCTGCTTGAGTTCTGTGTCCATAGCCCCTTCGGGCCAGACGCATCCATGGCGACGTCGATGAGCGAGTCCGGAACTAGCCACTGCAGCAGCAGCAAGAACAGGAAGTCCAGAACGGCGACGAAGGCAAAGATGGAGCCTGCGACTGGGCCGCACCGTGCCCTCAGCCGGCGGAGGCGCTGGTCCAGGGGCAGGACTCTCTCCGTGGCGATTCGATCATAGACCTGCCAAATCGAAGCAGAAGTGACTGTCTGTTATCAGGCACGGGGGTAGATACAGCCTATAGCTCCGACAGGATGTGAAGGGGACTCCACATTTCTGTGCCCGTGATCGGAAGGTCACCAGTTCGAACCCGACCTTGGCAAAACAATCACATGTCAGTGGTCCCTTGAGCAAGGCCCTTAACCCCCAGCAAATGACAAAGGATTTATTATTTAATTGTTGTATCACTGGCTTAAAATAAAATAATAACAACAGTAGGACAAACAATTAATTCAAATTAAGCCCATCATACTCCTGGTATCAGTTTGACAATGATAAATACTTCAGTACCTACATTTTGAGACCATCTGTGAGGTTAGCGAGCAGTGATTTAATAGTGAACCAGGACACACATGACTACATTCACATGGATACATGGGCGGGGTAACATACCTTCTCGGTACGCACCGCTACATTCATCCACGTGTAGAGTGTGCGCACACGGGCGTGGACCGCGGCGGGGTGAGGCGCCGTGCCTGCCCGCTGCCGGGCAACCACCATCTCCAGGCCCTCGCAGAGCGAGCTCACAGTGGGATCACACAGTGTGATGAGGTCATCAGGGAGCACCTCCGGGATTCCCCCTACGCGGGTGCTCACCACCTACGGTCACACACACGTGCAAAAATGATCATATATTATCATGTGGCCATAGGGAGCTCATTCTGCTAGCCATGAGTGGATACATGGGCGAAACACAGGCCATATACCTGCAGTCCACAGCTAGCACCCTCTACGATGGCCATGCAGAAGGCCTCCGTCAGCGATGTGTTAAGGAAGATGTGGCCTTGGACTAAGACGTTCCTCACATCCTTATGCTCCAGAGCTCCAAGGAGACGGACCCTGGACCATGAATATGGATCATGTTAAAACATGAGAAGCTACACCCTCTGCAGGGGAAAGTAATCCAGGGCAGTGCTTCCTAACCCAGTCCTCTGGGACCCCCAGACATTCCACATTTTTGCTTCCTGCCAAACAGTCCACATTTTTGCTTCCTGCCAAACAGTCCACATTTTTGCTCCCTCCCAGCTCCCTGCCAAACAGTCCACATTTTTGCTCCCTCTCAGCACCCAACCAGACAGTCCACATTTTTGCTCCCTCCCAGCTCCCTGCCAGACAGTCTATACTTTTGCTCCCTCCTAGCTCCATGGACTGGGTTGGGAAACACTGATGTACGGTATGGTTTGCGCTCTCCCCTTTCCCACCCTACCTGTCATGAAGCTGGTACTTCTCTCTCACCTCCTCCAGTACTAGCCGTTTGGGTCCCTCTCCACCAATTAAAAAATGTAGATCAGGGTATTTGAGGCACAGGTTGGGTATAATTCCACCCAGCAGGTCTATTCCTGTAATAAGATCAGGAGACCATGTTATGATTTATGTATGTAGAGATGTGTTTTGAAAAAGGGGAAGTGTTTAGAATATAGCCTCACCCTTCCTGTAGACAAGCCGGCTAACCACAACAACTGTTATTTTGGTGTCATCCCTTCTGGACGGGTCTGGGGTGAAGTCTGAGGGGTCCACGGCATTGGGAATGACGGAGACAATCATGGGGTCCAGGGCAGCACGCAGCACGGTGTTCTCCTTGCTGGTGAAGGAGACGCAGATGATGTGGTTGGTGTCACAGAGGGACACGGTCAGTAGCTTGTTGGTCAGCACCGAGCTCACGTCGGCAAAGCCGAACAGCGAGTGGTCTGTGAACACTGTGGTCAGACCCATGGTCTTGGCGTGGAACAGCGAGTCGTGCGCCATCGCTGAGAAGGAGCTGTGTGCGTGGACCACTGTGATCCTTTCTCGGACAAAGACACAGCGGAGGAGAGGTAGGCTGTGGAAGCATGTGGTAGCTGTGGACTGGTTGTACATCACCTGCAGTGGCAGGTAATAGACTTTGAGGCCGTTGGTGAGGTACCGGATTCCCTTTCGGTTCCCATACGCGTGGGTGACAATGACCACCTTGTGCCCCTTCTTGATCAGACACTGCGAAAGCTGGTATATGTGGCTTTCAACGCCGCCCATGTTCGGGTAGAAGAAGTCGGACACCATGCACACGTTGTGCTTAACGGAGCCGTGCAGACCAGCAGCAGCATCGTCGGAGGTCCCGCTGGCCAGGGTGCCTTTCAGGCTCGCCCTCTTTCTCTGTCCCATGATCCCGATTTCTGCCGGTGCCGGTCCAAAAGGCGTTGGTTACAGTATCGTTTTGACAGCCCTGCAACACCCATTAAATGTCATCAGGCTTTACGAAATACTAGGCGTTCACGTAGACTGCTAAAAGTCTCCGTAGTCTGGCTAACAAAATCGAAGATGGCTATCTATTTCACATAAGTTTCATGAACCGAAGACAATGTTTTAACAATTTAACCAAACACCAAAATTCAGCATTAACAGTCTATAGAAAGTACGCGGGGTTTTATTTCACTATACAGCTAAAGATGAGAAATCTGCCATAGTAATGAGCAAACAACGCATCGTCCAGCGAGACAGCCCTTACCAAGTTAACGTCGTTGTATGTTTATTTCCATAGCAAAGCCGAATTTTCTCCTCCTACGCGAATTCTCGTTCAGATTATGATCTAAATGAAATGTCCATGTGTGTGTAAATAACTCATCCGCACTCGTCATATCTCTCATCCTGCATAAATCCAACCCTACAGACTCATTTCACTCCTTGGGGGAAGCCGTGCTGGATATCGCTGCTGATTTTCCGCACTGTGACACAAACAGCGGCTGCTCTGTGTCCGATCCACCGCGGATCGAACACGCGGAAATAGACACGGTCCGGTTCATCTGCAGGATCCTTCCGCCTATCCGTAGTACTTCCGCAGGTCACTCGCTGCAAGCTGTCATAGAGCGAAAATGCGATTTCGTCGTCCTAGGCGTTGTCAGATTTTTTTTCCACATCGGCGAACAATTTCAGCATAATTTCTTTAAAATACCCCACTAATTTTATTGAAATATATCTAAAACAGCATCTATATAGAAATGTATCAGAGGTATTATCGCAGTGATCCCTGGTGGTCTAGTGGTTAGGATTCGGCGCTCTCACCGCCGCGGCCCGGGTTCGATTCCCGGTCAGGGAATAACGGTTTTCGTGAAGAGGATTTCAGCTTGGCAATTAATTGTGCGAAAGAGGTGAAATAACTAAAATCAAACAACCAACAAAATATTTTATTTACTCAAAATTAAATAGGGAAGCTTGAAGCATTATAAAAATAACTTTAATAAGAAATATACAGGTTTTTTTCAGTGCATAAATGACATTCATATGAAGAATTTATATAACAGCACAATCAACAAATGTGTGTTAAATAATTTAACACGGTCATATTCTTGTAAGTCATCAATCTGTGTAATAAAATATGCATAATACCATTTAAATAGCCCTATGAATAAATAAACAGTCTGTCTTTGTGTTTGACACCCTTCTTTCAAGCCTTGTAGAGACTGAGGGGAAAAGTCACTTGCAGCTGAAATAAAAAAGCTTAATGTAAAAACTCTACAGGAATAAAACAGGTGTACCAAAAATACTATAGCCAAAAACTAAAAGGAGCTACATGAGAGAAACGTCATATTTAATTTAATTGAATGACAGGCAGGTATAGAAAATGGATGGGTGAAAAATTGTAGAATTGCAACAGCAGCACAAGGACTGTTTTTTTACAGCTGGTTTTGGATTGCAAACAAGCTGAAAAATGTTGTGACGCATGAATAAAGGTACTCGAAGGGATGTTACCTGCACAAGACTGAATTGAACCGTCTGCCTTTCTCCAAACAGGAAGCAGGATTTAAGCGGCAAGTGTGTCTGAGCCTGGTGCTGTTTTTCACCACGCAGTCACACTGATCGATATCAATTTCACAATCAGACATCCGATGACTGGCAGAAAATTCTAGAAGGGAAACAAAAACGAAAGGAATCAACATCCTCTCATTAAAAACTCCAAAAGCTTCCATCGGACTGATACCAGACTCGTAACATCTCCTAACATTGCATGAGTGACGTAGAGTAAAATGTAACTTCTGTAAGGACCAGATGTGCAACACCATATAGCCATTAAGAATAATGTTGAACGACATTAAGGGTAATACTAAACAACTGTGGTCATCTAACACCGGTGCAGTTAGCTACCCAGCGCTCTTGAGCGGAGCACACCGTGTTTGCTGGATGGGTATGGAACACATCTGTCTGATGTGCAGTCCCATATCTGCCCACTTGGGCAAAGCCTGCTGGGGCCCTCGGAACCGGAGCTGTGCAGAACAGGGTTGCACCTGCAAAGAGCCACAGCTGTACGTCAGATACCCTGAGTGCAATATCAAATGCTCCGACGCTGATACCCTATACTTTGTTGAATCGAAAGACACAGAAGATCATTAACCTCTAGGAACAATTATTTATCCTTTAAACAGTTACTTCCTTCTTCTTAAATGTCAACTGTGCTGCCTCTTTACCTAATAAACTATCCGGTGAAATGCCAAATATGTAGCATATATTTCGTTTGATGTGATGCTGGAATGATAATGACAACCTGCATTTTCTATGACCTCCGGACCGCTGCCCTTACCCGCTTCGTCCCTGGGTGGGAACGTGCCTTCGGATGAGTGCAGGCTCCATGCACTTGCACTCTGTGTGATTGGCGACCTTTATCAGCACTGGCTCTGGTCCATATTTAAACGGTATCACCGTCAAGAGCTGTGGAGGACTGAATGTTACACAGCATCTGACAAAAAAAAATCTCCTTCACAGGAATGTCACTAAATCAAAGCCCTTCAGAGGAGAAAAGACACACTTTTAGGTCATACAAATACACATCTGAAGTTCTCAAATCTGTCATGTCCATTACTGTCAACAGAAGGCAATTACCCATTAAAGCTTGTTAAACAGAAAAGAACTCACAGTTTTGTTCACATAAGTCATGCTTGTGTTTTTGCATGATACACCCTCCTTGTTGCAACAGCCGCTGCACCTAAAGACGGACACGCATGGCGGTTTGAAGAACATGCTGGTATGGGTGCCCAGCTCCTTGGCTACATCCACACACGTCTCCCTGGGCATGCACTGGGTCTTCTGCCACTCCTCATCAATTGCTGAGACACATAGATAACAAGGTTGTGGGTGCAGCACACAAATGAATCAAAGCTGCAGCCATGACTAGTTGAAATGATTTAGCATCTTTTTGCTTTTTGCACTTGCATATTAATTGATTCCTTGGCGCTTAATCTACATGAACTGGCAGCTCGTCACCTTGCAGGATCTCCAGGTTGTAGGTCGCAGCAGCGGCCGCGTAACGAGTGGATCGGCGCGAGTCCGTGCTCGCGGGAGTCTCGAGGTTCCTCAGCTTGAGGCGGCACTTCCAGAGCTTCCAGTCGGGAAAGTCTGTGAGCATCAGCAGCTCCTCCAGGCTTGAGGCCGACTTCACGTCCCTCTCCCACTTTTCCAGGTTCTCTGTCTGTCAGGGGGGTTACAAAGCTCACATTCTGAGGCTTGGACTACGGCTGTGGATTCAGAAAAACGAGTAAGCACGATGTACGTCGCCATAGCAATTTGAGGAAGCCCAACACCTATCTGACAGAACATCTTTAATAAATTATTATTTATTGGTTATTAATTAATAATAATTAATTTAATTAACTAGTTTTACGAGTCAAGCCACCAGTCAAGCTTTCCGTTTTAGCAGTGACGACCACCACGTCATCCATTCTAACGCGTTAGCGTAGTATTTTTTTTTTTTTAGAACAGTTAGGAAACGAGTAAATTGAAAGTTGAGTGGTTTTGACCACATAGATCGAACAAAGAAAAGTGGAAAAACTTGTATCTCACTTGATATTTGAAAATTATCTGCGTGTATTACAGCGTTAATTCCTAGGGCTCCACAAGAGGGCGTCACATTCCCACGCCGTTTAAAATACATAAAGAGCATAACATATATATATTGCGCACTGGAAAATTTACTGGAAAATTTAACACATATATATATTTTTTTACAAATCTACCAGTCTAACAGTAATCATTCACTTAATGCAGATTCAGTTGATTTCTTGCATCTGTAACAGAAAGTTGGCTTTAAAACTTGGAATCAGTGCAAGCCCTTTTCCCTACTTATGAAGAGGGTTTGGCTCAGTGCTGGGTACTTTTCAGCCACATATTATTGTAAACAGCAGGTAGAAAGTTTTGCATCTGCTGTGAACATCTGCACATTACAATAGACAAAACTTACTCAATTTCGGACCTCCACATTTTGCGATTGCTCCTGTTCAGATGGAGGAGCTGGATCCGTGTTGTCAGTGCCTTTACCAATCATGGACAGGCGTTCTACCCTGACATTTGTTCTACACAACAAAATAGCATCCAGCTCAATTCGCCGGCTGAAAACAGGGCTTGCCTTGACTTGATTCCAAGCTATTCCATTTCCTTACATAAGACATGTTAGGATAAAGTCCTGGGACATTCCCACACAATGAGGACCGGATAGAAGTGTGGAAGCTGAATGGGTTTAATGATGAGATTGGCAGAGGCAGCAGTGTTAATGGGGGGATAATCACCAAGCAGCTAATGAACTGCAGATGTGCACGGGTGCTCTGACGTCAGACCTTCACAATAGGCAGTGTGCCCCACACCAGTGCTTTGTCACATGTTGGACACCCCGCCGCTATTTTCTGCCATGATTTTATTGTGCCCCTCCACTGCATTTGTGATATTAGATGTGTAAAAAGGAGCATAAAACACCTACAATACTCCATCCCCTGGGGAGTTCTGTTCGTAACGGCATCATGGCCTAAAGAGGACGAAGACGCTGATTTCTGGTGTATCCACGAAGATGTGCCTTTGGGTCAAGTACTGAGCGCATGTGAGACGAGCAAAGCGCAGAACATAAGGCAAAGCAGGTTGGCCTGTGATTGGGGGCAGGACAGGATGTCGTGAGATGTTCAGCTGGTCTGCTGTATTCTTCCCGGCCTACACGATGCATGAATCTGCTGATTCATGTGCAAGGGTGGTGCAGCCTGCTTCCACTTTAACCAGACGAAGTATGAGGGGGGAAGAATTTGAGGATTAAAAACAAGGGAGTTTTTCATTTGTAGTTTAGCCTAGGAGCAGGCAGAAAGCACATTAATGGGATGTAGTGTGGCGACTGCGGAACAGAGGGCATGCAACTCAATGTCTATGAACCCAAAAAACATCATCCTAGTCAATCCACAGAGCTGCACTTCCTGTCCATAAGCTAAGGCAGTTCCTGTTTCAGGCAAATTGGCGACCCCCTCTCTGACACTGGCTCCCCTTTAATTCAATGGACATCACATATGTATGCACCACAAAGGCCTGTATACCTGTAATACTCTTTTTTTGTGAGGTGTATTGATTTCTCAAAGATTATTCTTTTGTCCCCAGTAATGCAACCTGCTTTTTCTACATCCATCCGTATATCCATCTTCCAACCACTTATTTTAGTCAGAGTTAAAGAGTCTGTGCTTTTATTAGTTTTCTCAGTGCTGTCATTTAGAGTATGTTATGTTCTCACGTTAACAAAATTATAGAAAATTAGTAATCTGTGCATATATTTTTCCTTAGAAGGTACTGTAACCTTTTAAGCTATGTTGGCTGACCAGTTAACACTGGGGTTGGGTTACAGATTATTGTTACTGTTCCATATTAGCGCAGTGACATTTAATCTTTATCATTCCTCTGCTATCTTTGAAACCTGTGAATAAAAAACCCTGTTATGAAGACAGAACCATATTCTTGCTCACCAGCCATCAAAAAACAGGACAGATGACTTACTGTCTGAGTGCTCCGGAGCTCGCCTGTCCCTGCCAATCTCACATACAACACCAGCAGATTCATCACCAAAACCACGGTGTATGTCTTCATCGTTCCTGGAGCGGTCTGGGCTGGGACCAGCTGGAGGGGCAGTTACATAGCCACTGAGAAGGGGAGGAGTGGGCGGGGGTTGTGTGGGCGGTGGGGGGGGGGGGGGGGGGGGAGGAGGGCATGCTGATGGGGGGGGCCCCCAGCAGGGGAAACCAGGGGGGGGGGGGGGGAGGGGGGGAAGGGGGGAGCAAGGGGGCAAAAAGGAGGGC
>JAOYFF010000079.1:1599845-1638661 GCA_025773925.1 Cryptomyrus ogoouensis
GCTGGGCTGGGCTGGGCTGGGCTGGGGTGGGCTGGGTTGAGCTGGGCTGGGCTGGGAAATGTAGGGTTGCCAGCTCACTATTGTGGAGCTAAGTGCAAGCCTTGATGCCACTTTCAGGGAAGGGATAGACTGGCGCTACCCCCCATCCCAAAGGAAATGAAGAGCTCACCAAGCCTCGCAGACACCTGGTGCAACAATGCCACCGAGCCCGACCTCGAACGAGAGACAGACGACAGGTGGAAGGTCAAAAACGCTGATGGGTAAAGACGACCTTTGTGCGCACACAAATATCCCCTTCTGACTGGGCCTCATCTCACCAGAGGAAGTGATGGTTGGAGTGAGACTTCCCAGTGGGTTTCAAACCATTGTGTATTTTTAACAATGTATTTCATGTTCAGTACTTTGCTCAAGAGCAGAACATGAGGGACTTCAGTGGAAGTTCCATTTGTAATTCCACCCGTAATTGCATGTTAATTGCGATATAAGGGTGCACACTGGTACTGTCGCTTGTGGTTTGACGGCGAGCGAGACTGTTATTCCATGATGACCCTGAAAGTTTTGAGGTAAATGCTTTGAAGCTTATTTCTGAGTCACTGTTGCTTTCCTCAGTAACCATGGTGGTGTCGCGCCTTCATGCTTACAAGAGGCTGCTCTGGATGGAAACTGCCTGTGGGTGAACCTTACCTTATGAGCTCAAATGGCCAAAAGGCTTGCGGTCAGTGACATATGGCACTACAGAGAAACATACTCTGATTCTAATGTGCTTTTTTGATTTAATTACAGCACTGAGTCAAGGAAGAGACTGACTAAACGATCTTGTACGGTAAACTGCCAGTGAGTAGGAAAATCATGGCCGTGTTTTGTAGAGAATTTAGTTAGTTACATTACTCAGAATGGGTTTTGCGATGCTTTAACTTTACAGACAAAACAACAAACCCAAAATTGACTTGTCAGATCGTTCCATCAGCTTTGACACGTAAGTCTGTGATACTGCTCTTGAACATTCAGTGAGGCCTAACATCAGAATTAAGATTTTAACAACTACATTGTCAGTGACACACTGACCCCTGTGAGGAGACCCTGTGTCATGCTGATCATTTCACCCATGTGGACAGTCATTCAGCAACCCAGCCCCTCATCTTCCCTCAGTCTGACAATGTGGAGGACTACTCGTGAGTATCTAAACTCTACCCTTTCCTTGGCCCTCTTAAGGTCAGGTTGATGTATTATTGGGTCTCATCCAAAATTTTGACCCGGCAGGTGGTATGGAGGGAACATGTCCAGAGTGAAGAGCGAGACACTCTTGCAGCAAATGGTTTGTGAGAACTCGGTCCTGCGTGCCTATTGGTTAGCCCTGCCGGTGATGTCACAAGGGGCCCGGGAGTGTCGTGATTGGGTCTCCCCTCTGTTTGTGTGCAGGGGAAAGAAGGGGCCTTTCTGGTGAGGGATTCCAGCCACAAAGGGTCGTACACTGTGTCATTGTTCAGCCTGGCACTCAAGTGAGTACAGAAGGAGGTTCAAAAAAGGTCATCGAAACCCATTCATATCTCATACCCGGAAATCCCACTGATGTCACATTTTGGGTCTTTTGGATGGCAGTAAAACAACAGGGACGGTTCGCCATTACCTCATAAATACCACAGATGACAAGCAGTTTTACTTGGCGGAGAATCTCGTGTTTGACTCAATCCCTAAACTGATCGCATACCACCAACTAAATGGAGCAGGTGAGTCCCCTTAAACACTTCCTAAACTTGGTCCCAGACTTGACCTCTGCTTTTAAAAACAAAGTTTTTAAACACAGTGTAAAAATAATTCCTCAAACTCTGTAATAAGAGTAACAGGTGTAGCAAATCAGTAAACTCTTCCTCACTGCTCTTCACTGGAAGTATACATTACAGTACCATTCAATCCTTGTAGATAGATGGCATTTCTTGACTGTTCCACTGAACGGGCAATGTTTTCACATCAGGACTGCTGACGAGATTACGACACCCAGCCCTAGGCAGTGATACGATTCCCAGTTCAGGCTATGGTAAGGCAGAGCTATACAGAGGAGACCCAATGAAATCATGGCTGACACAACAGTGATAGGAAGTGCTACCGACTTCCTCTTTGTTGCATCTGGACAGGTGACTGGGAACTGCGCCGGGAGGAAATAACTCTGGTAAGGCAGCTGGGCAGTGGACAGTTTGGTGTGGTCCAGCTGGCTTTGTGGAAGGGGAGGTGTGAGATCGCCGTCAAAACAATCAAGGAGTGCTCCATGTCCACCGACGAGTTTATCGAAGAGGCCAAGATAATGATGCAAGTCTTTTATTCTCCCTGCTGAGATAATCAACATAACTGTCTACTGTCTCCTAAGAGGAATGATAATATTGAACTTTACTCCAACTCACCGCCAAGAGAAACTACAGAGAAATTGCTGTACTTCTATTAACATGTTGGTTTGCAAAATGCTTTAATTTGTTTGAGTTCATTTTAGTTCCAGTTTGGATGTTGCTTTACCATTGCAGTTTCGTTTTTCTCATATTCAAACTAAGAAAAGTTGGTGCCAGATGGGTTGAAACCTTTCACTGAGGGTTATTCCCGTCAGAAATGAGCATTTACACCCCCTGCCTGTCGCTTCCTTCGGAAGGAGGCTGAAGCACCCCAAGCTGGTGTCCCTGCAGGGGGTCTGCACAGATGCGTACCCCTTCTACATCGTGACCGAGTACATGGAAAATGGCAACCTGCTGGAGTACCTGAAGACCCACGGAGACGAGTGTCCCCCCTCCCGGCTCCTGGACACCTGCCTGGATGTGTGCGATGCCATGTGCTACCTGGAGAGACAGCAGTTTATACACAGGGACCTGGTGAGATGCACCAGGCTTTGGGCTGGCATCCTGTCTAGGGTGTACCCCTGCCCTGGGCTCCCCAGGACAGAGTCTCGGCCCCCTGCCACCCTATAATGGACAAGCTGCTGGAAGACGGATGGATATGTGTTTATTTTAATCCAGTATTTCAAAATAACAAGACAAAACTCTTTTCTCTCACAGGCTGCAAGAAACTGCCTGGTGCACAAGAATCTTACTGTTAAAGTGTCAGACTTTGGGATGGCCAGGTAATCGGAATGAGTATCAGAAAGGTTTCCTTTAATCAGAAGCTCAGGCAGAGGCCTGTTGGATTAAACTGCGCTTACAGGAAATTCCAGGTGTTAGTAGCATCAGGTTAACAGCACCGGCGCACGTCAGTGGCCTTTATTTCTGTCCCTGCCGGAAAAATCTTTCTGAGAAATCCACCCTCTGAGAAACCTCTGATGTCTGAGTAGGCTCTGATTTTTCATGTAGGTATGTGATGGATGACCAGTATACAAGCTCAGCAGGGACCACATTCCCAGTTAGGTGGTCTGCACCAGAAGTTTTGAGCTACACCAGGTTCAGCAGCAAGTCTGACGTCTGGGCTTTCGGTGGGTGACACTGGTGAATGCCTCCGCACTTTTAGCTTTGCTGTAGTACACAGGATGCAGGGACTCTTTGTGAAAGCAGGACAGCTGCATTGTATCACATATCCCTCACCTAAAACAGGTAAAACAAAGAAAGGTTTGTGGTCTACCATGGCGAAAAGCGGCTGTGCGCACCTCACATTAATGCTTGTTTCATCATCTCGGAACCGTCCAGCAATCCAGGGACAGGGTACCTGCTGCTAACTGAAAGACAGCTCAAGTTCCAAACGTTACCGATAGGTTAACCTTTATGTAGAAGGTCCCCTTCCTCACAGCTCTGACTAATGGCTACTGGTTCATGTATTACCTGGAGGTCTTCCTACATGTGACACAGGGCTGGCAAATAAAATTCACAGGAAGTCATTGCAAATGCAATGTAGGCCGAATGTCACAAAAACAGGCAACCACAGTATGCTGGACAGTGATAACTATTACCTTTGTGGTTGTTTCATCTATTTGGTGTTAGATTGTATAATGCATTGGTTTTGCCTATTAAAAATTCACATAGCATATAGCTATAAGACGACTGAATCAATTATAATTGGTTAGCATCAATTAAAGCCTTAGTTGAACACAATAGGATCCATTTGCTTTGGATGTAGCAGGTGCTCGTGTTTGGGAACACTCTGACCATAATGGTTCTCTGCTGGTCACAGGCGTGTTGATGTGGGAGGTGTATACCCTGGGCAGGCAGCCATACGAGAGCTACGACAACAAGCAGGTGGCTGAGAATGTCATGCAGGGTTGCAGGCTACACAGGCCCCAGCTGGCCAGTGAGGAGCTTCACTGTCTGATCTCCAGCTGCTGGTATCAGGTGAGGCCGCGTAGTGTAGACCAGCACCCAGACGGTCAGTGTGGATGTACTTGTTCTCCTGGTGAGTGCAATCATTTCAGCCATGCCTTTCTTTCAGAACCCAGAGGACAGGCCGCCATTTCATCAGATCTTCGAGGATCTCCAAGCATTTCATGAGGACAGACAACACATAAATAGCGTTTGGGATAACAGTGACAAAACAACTGAAGTCCAAATCATCCATGCAAAACAGGAATTAAACTTGTGACAGTGTGTTATGAAGTGCCAATCTCACAAGACAGTCAGCACAGCCAATGTATAATGTGACGGTCGTCACAATAACGGAAAAACTGTCAATGGTGTTTATTTTCTTGCATACACCATATTTCGCTTAGCGCATGCTCACACAATTTCGCTATTTCTGAATACCATTTTAGCTTCTCCCAAATACAAAGGTGTGTCAAATCCAGGTGTTTTTGACAGTGTCTTAAGCTCCATGTACCTTTAAGTCATCACTGGGTGGTGAATCGTTGGATTGCTTGCATTATTTTCATTTCATATATTTTGTCACTTTGTCAGTTGTTTGTGTATAAATATCATGGTTATTGTTGCCTGTTGTATAAAGACAAACCCCCTGTTCAGACTTTTATAATAATTTTGCATCACTCTTTTGTAGCACTTCTCAAGGTCCTCTTTAGACTCTTAATGTTTACGGGTTTCAGGTATAAATTTTCCTTGGGAATAATAGTGGCGGTATTATGGAGGGATGTCTGGGAGCCTTCAGCAGGGAAAGCTGTTTGGATGGATGAAACTGTATATTATAGTAGGGCCTTTACAGTATATATGCAAGACTGAAACCACTTATTCAGCACACAGTTGCAGAATCCATCCCTGCTCCCCTGTATTTCCCTGAACCGCCATGCGGAGAGACGACTGTCATCTTCAAAGTTCAACCAATCACAGGAGTCGAAATGCCACATGAGCATGTGCTTCTGCTTCAGAGAAGGGAATTCTGATGGTACTTGTTTACCGTGATGTCCAGAGAACCAGTTTTTAAAGATGACCACAGACAGGCAAATATGAGAATAAAATATTGACACATAAGGGAGATACCCTGATATTACCATCTGCTGAACGGGGGTCGGGGGATGTCTGCGAAAATATGGAACAAATTGCATTATTTTATTTCTGGATATGTGACGACTATGAGACTGGCGACTCCAGCCACATCCCCTCCTGGCAAATACCCACTTAAACCCCATCAGCTCTGCCCACCGCCGCCCTGCCTCCTGCACTGCGTGAGCCATTAGTGGGCTCTTCCTAATCATCCCTAACCTTAATCCTAAATAATTTCTAGTTAAAATTCAGGAACCGTTTTCCTAACTGCTACGCTAATGCTACATATTTCAAAGTAAAATCGTTTAAAAAAAAAAAAAAAAAAAAAGCAGAACAAATTAATGCTGTGGTTTGTGGTAATGCAGTGATGCAGTGTACTATGGCAGCGATATAAACAGGAAAGTACCACGGAAAAGCTTGCCGCTGACTGCAGACCTACAAAGACCTCGTCACTAAGGTTCTGACGGCTGTTGGCTGATTTTGACTGTGTTCTATTATAGTGTCAGTGAATAAAAGACCTACCCTGCAGTTTACAGGCACCTTTTCAACCTTCATTTAAAGGTTTGTGTTTCTCCCTTTATTCTATTTCAATATATGAAACCTGCATTTCGTGTTAAGCCATAGCATACTGGCCTTAGGGGGACTGTGGCGACCCTGCTGACCACAGGGTCAGAGCGGCGATTTTCTGCTATGGACATAGTGTAATAGAGCTCAAATTTATTGATAATTTTGTTTCCTGAGCAGCACATAATATCTACACCTCACTGTTGTCATGTGTTGTAAGGGCTGAATAATTGAAATTTTATCTCTACCATGAATGAGGAGGATGTTCATGCGTGTTGGGCTCTGCCCGGGGAACATACATAATTAAATATTTTTACAACCACCACTAGAAAGTTGTTGCGGTCACACATTTTTAGAAAGATTTCGTTCAGCAGTACATCAAACAGTGGCACTTTTAATAAGACTTTGCGGGTGGGTTAGGGTTTCATGCACCACTTTTTGCAGTTACGGTGACTATGGGCCAGATAAAATAGACATTTTAGCTGTACACCTGTGCTTTCTACTGGAGCCATAAAAGCATGGAAATTTCTTTATATGCTAAATCTGGACACCATCTTCGCTGTTTGGTCGCTGTTCAGGGTCTTAATATGAAGCTTTTGCTGTATTACAAATATTCACAAAAGCGTGATCAGCTTGGGGACATGTGAGCCTTTGGAACCATTGAGTTAAATGGCTGGTTGGGAGGAGCCAAGTTCTCTGGGTTCCTCATTTTATTCCTGGATGTTCCGCCGTCCTCGGAATTTGGTTCATTTGACCAAACCTGAAGCTGGCCTTCACAGCCATTCCATGTTTTGGTTCTCTCCAACCACCTGCACACCAGACCAGTCACCCAAAGGCTCCATAACCGGCAAGCAGAAGCAGGAGCGCCAAAAACACGCATTGGGCTTATGAACTAGACTGTCAGCTGTTGGGAACCCAGTGCCACCCACACTGCTGTTCATCCCTTGCCTTTCCAAAACAGATCCAAACAGGCCAGCATGGATTCCCAGGCAGAGCTCTACCTTGAGAAGCAAACACACTTGTCCTTCTGCATGGAGATGATAAGGGAGGATGAGGCGATGACTGTCTGTGAGGAGGGTGTCGTCAGTGACGGCTGCTGCTGCGTAGCTGGGGCTGAATGCGCTCCCATCGACCACGTGGCTGTGGCAAAGCCAAGCAACACCACTTTCAGTAAGTACACATGGCTCATTTTGTCATTTTTAATCGCTGATATAATTATCATCATTCAGCATTTTGTACCATTTTACATAAGGCGTTTTTTTTGTAATGTCAACAGGAATATGTAATTTTAGCAATGAGAAGATGAAGGACAACATAGCAATACTGAATCTGAAACACGACAAGTATATCAGGCGTTCCGGCAACGTGGCAACGATGGATCATTGTTCTGTCGTTAAATCAGGTATCCGGTTTATCAGGGTTCGGGTTTGTTTGAGAAAACTTAATTACCAGCCACAAAAACAAAGAGGCACAGACGTGAATCTATACTGCAACAAAGCAGTCGTAAACTTAAGAATTATGGATGCTGCAAAATGCCACTTAAAATTCAGATATTAGAGAATTATTACCTTAAGTATAATCTGTTTCTTTATGAGGGTGAGATCGATAAGGTGAAGGGGAACTTTAAGTCTTCGTGTTTTTCATAGTCACCTTAATTTAGGATTACTCTGTCTGCAGAATAGTTTAGATGACTGTATAAATTTGCGCTAATCTAAATAATTTGAATAATTATTCGTGACATTGTTCCTTCTTTGTCTTAGCAAGCATAACAATTTTCTACTACAAGACAACCCTTATTGAGGAGCCCTTCCGCGGGATCCCGGTGGTGCTTAATTTCACCGACACTGACTCCTTCCTGCGCTGCCAGAAGAGCGGTGGCGAGGTGTCTGTCAGCGTGGAGGTACAGCGCCCTCATCCACACGGCACCAGCAGCGCCCTCGCAACGCTGTGCTGCGCGTTATAATTAATCGGAATCACATCGTGTTTTATAAGCACGCATTTTACCGCGCGGTGCCGCTATTGTCAACGTAGCTTTATAAATTGTTTTACAGAAGTTTGAAAAGCAAAGGCTGCAGCGTTTCTCCAGCCGAGATGAAGACGCCTTCTCCTTCGTTTTCTACATGAGGGCCGCCCAGGACAAGGTGCGTCGTTTCGAGTCTGCGGTTCACAGCGGCTGGTTTATGAAGGCAGTGGACGAGACCGTAGGCATGGGCCCCCTGTCCCCGGAGAGCGAGTCCTCCTATTTTATGTTTCATGAGCAGTGAAGCCAGTCCTCCCCTCCATAAAGTTATACCTTTAAAATGTGCGCTTGGTAAATCGTATATGCGTTTTTATAATGGTGTTTCAGTGATCTGCTCTGTCTATTTATTATTAAACTATTTATTCCACCTTTTAGAGAACTGCCTTCGACATATTTTGCACGGACATATTAAACGCATTTCAATTCTTATGTCATATTTTATTTTGCACTAAAATGATTATTGTTTTAAAAAAATAAATACATTCCAAGAGTGCAAAAATGCCCAGCTAAATGCCTACCCTATCGATGCTGTACCATTATAACGGAAGTTATAAGGAAGCGGTTAACGGGGTGGCGTGGTGACGCAGTGGGTAGCATTGTTACGTCACACCTCCAAGTTTTGGGGGTTCAGATCCTGCCTGTGTTCCGAGTTGTGTGAGTTTCTTCTTGCAGTCCGAAGATATGCACTTTGGTGAAGTATGTGTGTTGTGATGAGGGCAGACTTTAGCTATCGGAAGTTGCGCTGGTGGTGCCTTCCCTCTGCAGCCTGGGACAGGCTTCCTGTGACCCCAATCAGTGTCAGGGGTTAGAAGACGACTGGAAAGGTCACATTAGGGAAAAACAGGAATATCCTAGCCCATCTTTCCACTGAGAGAGTTTTCAAGGAACTTGTCCAACGACTCATTCGTCAAGCAGAGAAATGCTATAAGCAGCATCTCCATGTGGTTGATATTGGTCCAGTACCTGGAAGATTTTCAAAGGTCATTTCCTAGAATGTCGGAATTAAAGTTGCCAGGATGCCAGTGACAGTGGTTTTCTGGTCTATTACCAGCCATAATGATGTTACATGCTTACACACATTCACAATGTATGTCAGACATTACCAGCCCCGACCTACTGAGTCATGAAAGAGAAACCCATGCCAATGAAAAGTTCTCGTTTCATACGTTATCCCTAAATACTGACCTCAGCACTTTTATATTCTGATTACACACCACGTGTAAACTTTTACAGAGCGACACAGCCATTTCGTCTGCATTGATCCATTTCCCCTTACAGCAGCAGAATATGGCAGTGAAGATTTAACAGCCAGTTAATACTTAACCAGAGGACAAAGCTACAGACATGACTAAATCCAGCACTGCACTCCTGCTTTCACACAAGGTTGCTGGGTCAAATCCCATAACAACTCTTGCTGCCGTACCCATGAGTGAGACTCTAAACTTAAGTGACTGTGATAAAACTGTATGTATAGCTGATAATTTCTGCTGTGGATAAACATGCTGGTCACGCCAAGTATAATCTCCATGCTCTTTAAAAAAGAATTGCGTGTTTACTTTTGTTTATTATTGCGCTTTATTTTCTAGTAAAATATTTCTTTTTGCAGCCTTAAAAGTAGTCGACATGTGACTGTCAGTAGATCACTATGTATTCAGTCATATTATGTGTGAGTCCTGTGAATTAGTTACATGTCTGGTGGTAACTCCTTATTATCAATGTACTTTGTGTAGAGCCCCAGAAATCTACATACCAAGGAAATTTTCCACATGTAAATAAACAATTCCTGTCAGCAAAATGATGTTGCTCAATGTAAAGATATCGACCTCCACACCTGAATCTACAGGGCACCAAATATTTCATGGCTTAAAGGCATCTTGGATTATACTGTAACCACAATCCCTAACTATGTCACCATCCCTAACCAAATGTGTCCCTTTGTGCTCGAGAGTCCACCTTTTAGATAACTCATTGTTTACTTATTTCAGTCATCATGTGCATTAGTGAAATTACACATACAGCACCAATTCACTTGGGTTGTTCGTGTGGTCAGTGTCAGGTGTATAGCCAGTCTATGGTTAGTTCCCTTTCACTGAAAATTTATTAATTCTTAACCTTGTTTATTATTCACACAGAAAACTGTCACAACTAATAGTACATTTGTTTACTGCTACAAAGCTTTACCTAAAAATAAAACTGTCATGAAGGACAGAATCATACCCCCAAAAGAATTTGCTTATTTTGGAGAATATAAGTTAAATAATCTGCAAAAATCTGCAGTTAGATCCCCCAGATGTGTAATCATAGACTGGTCCCCGTCAGCAACCCAGACATCTGCCTTATGGTGGTGTCCTGGTTATGGTCTGCGGCCTGTCCTGCCTTTCGTGACTGGTGATTTGGTGCGTGTTTTGGTGGTCCTCTAGGTGAGGTTATGAGTATCCGGGTCCCTACAGCTTGGTGGAGCTACTGGCCTCCACAAATCTCTGGTTAAAATCATCACTTCCTTCCAGGACCTCATGGGTGGCGCCGTTCTGCTTTTCGCACCTCTCTTCCTCATTCTCCCCCTCGAGAATTCCTTTCTTCCTGTTAGACAACAAACACGGTGACATGCAACATCTGCTTCTCTCACCACAGTTAACCAACAGACTTAATTATTTGCTTGCTCTTGTAAAATAATATAAACCAACCATAATCTGTTTACAGAGAAACTGATTATCAGTGATTACTATGCCACTCCCCCCCCCATTACCATGTGACTGTTACCACTTCCTGTGGTGGGGGTGGGGTATTAGTAGAAGGCCCAACTGAAGATTTTGTCTTCAAAAAAACAAATCTGTCTAGGTTTCGTATGCAAACAGCTGGCACTGGTCTCCAGTGTTTCTCCACTCAGTCCTTAGGGACCCTCAGACAGTCCACATTTTTGCTCCTGCCCAGATCCCAGCCAATCAAGAACACTGAATACATGCTGCTGGGAGCTTGGTGGGAGTGTCTGAGGGCCCCTAAGGACCGGGTTGAGATGGCTGTGTCACTAAAGCCGGAGACTAAGTCTCACCGCCTCTTTTGCACAAAGGTGGACAGCAGCAGCATGACGACGCCGGCGCACACGGCACTGATGACCACGCCGAAGACGATGAGCCACGGCGGCGTGCCGGGCTGCACCGGGGCTGCCAGAGTTGGGGGGATGTTCACAAACTCCAGCGTCTGATCCGTCAGCAGGAAAGCGCTGTTGATGCGGTTCCTCGACATCCTTGGGAAATGTATATCGCCAGAGACGCACTTTCAGGGTTGAACATCAAACCTTTATAAAGTTCTTACACATTTATTTTGCGATTGTACACTTAATTGTCTTATGCATGCTTTTGCCTGCTGGGGGACCCCTGCACGTTCCTATGTGACTGTTACTGCACCTGACGGCTTTTTCCACATCCTCAGCGGATACAAGCTGTGAGTCGTTTAATAACACCACAAACCAGAAGGACACGCGTGGGGTCTCGTTACACACCAGGACGCTTGAGACGCTGGGAGAGAAACAAAAAGTAAAACTACATTAAATCCAAATAAGAGTCGCCTATCTGCCACTGATTTAACTACTAACAAAAAAAATTAAAAACTATATCAAATTATGTTTTTTCCGATCTCTTTTAAAAATTCGGCCTAAAGTCAAATCGTGAAGTGTGGCACACATCGAACTGCTGAACATTGAAACCATATCAGCACCACGTCCCCGATCTCATGCGCGGCACGGCATCGCTGTTTGAATAAGCGCAGGTATCAGACTAAACAAATATGCCGGGCGATGGTCTTAACCTTTCCAGGGTGAGAAAAATGGACAAAGGACGTACTGTTTCTGTAGAATATAGGCTTCATAATGAGCCAGAGTTGTGAATTTGCTCAAAATAGCATGATATTCGTACTGGCTTTGTGGTATTGCGGTGTTACTGTGGCGTGAACTTGTTGTCTAATAGGCCCATGGTAATACGGCATCCTCTCCGTGCCAAATAATATAGTGTTATGTCAAAGATGCATAAATTAACGCGGTATCTATTTCTTTCCGCCGTTTTAAATTAAACACAATTTAAATAACGCAGCGAATGCCAAGAAATGAGACTTGAGGTGCTCTCAGAAAACACGTTGATAGGGTGTTTTTTTGGGGGGGGGGGGGCTTACGTGTACTGATCCGACTTGGTGTAGACCCTCATGGCAAAGGCCAGAGTAGCCCTGAACAGGAACATCTCGCTGTCGTCCCATGGGTACTGTGAAGTCAATTTACAAGCGTGTCCTCGCGTTATTTATACGCAAACACGTGTCCTAAATTTGCACCATGAATAAATTTCATCTTAATAGCTCTGAACAGATTGAAATAAACATCTTATCCTACAAAATTAGCTTCTGAAAATAGGCCAATATATAAACAGCTGACGTTCAACAAAATGTATGCAGGCGGCAATTTTTGTTTTACATCTTATGGGATCGTTCCTTTCCAAAGACCTCAGCACTGCTTTTCAAAAACCCTTAGTCTCACTTAACAGTGCTGTAAATATATTCATGAAAGTTTTATATGGGCATTTAACCGATAAGACTTACCGCCTTATTTCCCAGGGCTGTTTTAATGCTTAGTCGCACTTTATAGCCATCTTTTGCATCTGCAACAGGAAAACATTTTCGAACAATGTGGCTGGGATATGTGGCTGTTTAACAACTATGAAAGTTAAAAAATAATAATAATAATAAACAGACACGCCAGTCAGTGTCTAATAGAATTTAAACGCTATGTGGGATGTTGTATTAATCATAAACAAGCATAAGGAAAATATTTTAATATTTGCATGGTGTGATGTATCCCTGTGCGCCCCGTTGGTGGAGATGCCGTGTTGACTTACCTACGGAGCACGTATTCTCAGCCTGGACAGCTGTCAAGGCAGTGGAAATGCAAAGCGTTAGGAAGAGACCGGTCAGCATCCCGCACCGAGAGAGTTTATGGGGAAAACGCAGTTAGAATCGCACTAAACGGGGATTATGGTGAGCACAGCCAGGGATCAGAAAATGGGAGGAGAGCGCGGTTTAATCATTAAACGCCCCTCCATCTCACAGCCCTAGCGCAAGGAACCAAATGTAATTTTTAAACGAACTCCTATCTAACTTTCCTGTTTGTTATATGAATGTTATGTAACTGGCTTGCGGTGCTGAAACAGCGAAGATTTCTGCGATAGCGTCCTGCTTGGCCTGCAGAAAGCCAGCGGAGGCGGTGAGCGGCTGATTCCCGGCCTCCGGTTACGCAGCCACCGTAATATTCACTTTCTCCGCCCAGTAAGATCCAGCTCAGGGTGTCAGAACAAGGCGCCTTTTGGAGAGGGATTGATGTACCAGCCCGGAATAGTGGCTCAGAAAATTACCAGTAAGGCTAAGGCTAAATTACCAGTAAGGTTATAAACATCAATCTCTGAACTGCAGGAATCGACCACGTTATAAATCACGTCGTTTCTCGTCGGTATAGACCCTATTCATTCCACCAACTCTGATTCTTCTTGCCATATAATTATGGATCAGTGAGTGCGTTAAAATGGTTAATTTGTTACTGATCGATGGTTTATATTAACTCAGCTATAGAAAAAAAAGAATCTTTAATTTTTTATTCCTGTGTTAACTGCATACTAGCGCAGAACTAATTCCTTTTGAATTCCGAAGAATATAATGCAATGAAATTTAAATTAAAACAACAATGCTTGGTTAAGTAGATTAAGAAAGTCGTAGCAGGTTGCGATTCTGCTTTTATAATTTGAAACAGATCATGGTCAGGATTGCGTTTAGCTTATCTCGGTTCATACAGGCTAAATGCTGTTTATAATGTAAGATGGGATATTTCTAAAGCAACATGACGTTCAGAAGAAAATCACAGGCTGGCATATTTTAATTGTGATGTCCAGATGCAGAGCAATTCATTTTATCTGAAAGGGACCAATGTCCCCTGTCTAAGGGAAAGCATTCAAAATATTTTACAAGGCGTAGACTATGCCCACGCTCTCAGAAAAAAGGGTAAACATTTGTGCTTTTGCTTGTCACTGGGGCTGTACCCTTGTAATTGTACCTTTTAAGGTACAGAAATGGGCTCTGGGGAACATTTCTGTACCATTGATGGTACATCAATGCTGTTTGTACCTTTGGGATGTTTCTCAGAGTCCATTTCTGCACATTAAAAGGTACAATTACAAGGGTACAGCCCTAGTGACAAGCAAAGGTACAAATGTTTACCCAGGTAAATTCTGATATTCTGGTGGCTTCTGGGGGAGCGGATGTCAGGGACAGTGAATGACAAACTGAACCGAAAGACGGCGCTGACCTGCCTTTCAGACACTGAACAACATTCGTTCATATTTTGTTGTTGCCGGTGGCAGCAGAAGGAGGCAGTTTGGTGTATGTTAATACGACCGCGCCTAATTTTTGTTCTCGCAACCCCGAAGATGATGAGTAGTAGACAGTTTAAATCTTATTAGTTCTACTTGTACAAAATCATTAGTCTCGTAACATTTTAATAAATGCTTTTTAAGAATTTTAGTCTTTGAAACTTTGCTGTGGGTGACTGACATCGCCACCTGGTGGCAGAAAATCTACACACGTTTTGAACAGTTACTCGGGAGGATTTTTAATTTATAGAAGAGATACATTGGTAAATTATCTTTAAATACCACTGTAGCAAACTGCTCTGTAATGTAGTGACGTGTGAGTAACGTTATGCATTTTACTCATTCATAGGCGCAATAATATCTAACTCATAGACTTGTACTTTGTAAATTCATTCGTCACGCTAATATTTAAAATTCACTGAGGAAAAGTGAATAATCTCAATTTCATCGTATTTCTAACAGCATTTTCTACCCAGGGTTGCTACGAGGAGGTAGCACGGAGCACTAGGTAGGAGTACTGCCTGGAAGGGACGCCGTTTAATCGCAGGGATTCGACTTTCCGGTAAAACGTCCATTTATCTAAAATAATTACCCAAAATATCTATGATCTGAAGAAAAAAATATTATTAATTGTGCGTTTTCGTTTTCATCTCAATCATAGAACATAACGGTAGAACCACCTACTTCAAACAAAATCCTACGGGTTATAACGCAAATCATCGTCTCAGTCACCAGGTGAGCAGCTTCACACGTGATTTTCTCGTCGAAAGACGCCGCGGTGAGTTGAAAACGCGAGAATACGCCGGGAGTGTCGGCGCTGACGTAAAAAAGCAGCAGCCTCCGCAGCGCCCCCGCGCGTCCCATCGCGGTACTAATTGGCACTGCGTCCCAGGTCCTAGAATAAGCCGCCGGACTGCGGAGATCAAGACCCGGTGGATTTCCCTAATCTTCCTTTTGTCATTTTCGTTACTGGGCCCGCGTCGCCGCGATATCTGTTTCATGTTAGCCATTCCAGAGGCATAACACTGTTTTTAACTCGGATGCAGCCAGGCCAGGGATGGATCGGGGACCGGGTACGGCGTCGGGAGGGAGTTTCATATCCATAAGTGAAAACGAGCAGAGATGTTACTCGGGTCTGTCCACTTTGTGTCAAGCTGACAGCTCTGGAAAACTAGCGGCGAGCAAAGTCGGGGAGCTTTTCAGGGCGTCGCAGCTACCTGCCGAGACCTTACATCAAGTAAGTGCCGCTTTTTGTAGGACATCAAGGTCTGTTCGCTCTAATAGTAATCTGCGGACGTGTGTGGTCCTGCTGGGAAACACCTTCAGAACGCGTACGGTGCATGAAGATCACCGCTAGTTTACTAAGGCACATGTAAAATAAAATCATGTATAATATATTAATATTCTTATAGACCCACGAGATCTCGCCGGCTTTGCAATTTATTAAACAAACCAAATCGGATGACAATCATGGCATTACTTAAACGACAAAATTTGTTTTTGCTCATGCATTGTTTCCCTGATTAAAAATGTATTATCGTTTTTGTATCTGTGTTTGTCTTGGACTTGTAGCCCTGTTTTTGTTGTATTAATGTTTTAACAAAGTAACAAAGCATAAATTATAAATTACGTAGGCTGCATAACAGAGGTCGAGCCTTGCTGGGTTTTGCGGCTTATTTAGTCGTGTACATATCTGTATTAAAAAAGCACTGAAATGTTGTTGCGTACATCTATGCGAGAATTTTTTCTGCTGATCGTCCACAGACTACAGAAGGACTGAATGTAAAATGAAGTCATGCTTAATTGTGTTTGAGTTCTGGTTGCGGACGAAAGTGTCAAAGAGCCGCATGGTACGACCAGCGTATTAGTAACTTTATTGACGCGAATGTGGGACGTAGCAAATGGTTTGTTTGGTTGGGCTGTCGGTGGAGCAGGAATTGAGTGTAACATCAGAAAACTGTTTTTAATTGTTTGCAAAGACATGATGACTTTATATGTGCACTCGGCGATTTCGGTTACCGTTATTTAATCTTTGATCGTACCGAGAGGCATGAGGGCGAGTATTTGGTCCAGGTAGTTTAGCGGTTTGAATTCCTGCTATAGGCCTGGTACTCTCGGAAAAGATATTCGAAGTTTTTAATTAAACAAAAAAAACTTATTTTAAAAGCCATAAAAAAGGAAAGCACTGTTTTAACAAAGCCTTTGGCGAAACAGAGAGTGAAAGATGTCATATTTCGTCATCCTGAGGCTGGCGTTGGAGGGTCGTTCCCCACATGCGGGGACCTCCCGCCAGGGGAGTCATTGTATCCCGGCACCATTTCAGGATGTTTGGCCCCGCTCCGCGTTTCCTTCCCATCCGGTCTGGCAGTTTTGCGGATCTGCTCCGATAACCCCCACCCAACAAAAACCATGAGAGTTGTGTGAGTGACAGGCGAGCCTTTTCCAAATCGGTCCCTGCTCGGAGCAGGATGCCGGATTTTGCACCCAGTGACAACGTGCGCGTGTTGAAAAAAGAAGACGTCAGATTTTTACAGAGATCTGAAAGCAGAGAACTCAGAAAAGATTTAACTGGCGTATTTTCAGCCTTGTCTGCCTTAGCTGCCTCTACACTGTATCTCTGAGTTGAACATGATTTGTCAATTTCCGTGCATGCAGTGACAGACTTTGTATGTAATTCATCAGCAGGCAGGATGTTATTCTCCTCCTCAATAATCTTATTGATCATTCATTTTTTTCCGTACGAGCCACTGCAATATGTCAGGCTTTTTACACTTAAATGTTTCTGTTGTCACTGCATATAGTTTCATGTGCACTGGTTGTAAACATATAATGAAATGCTATGCCCGAATCAGATTTGTTGGGTTAACGCGGTCACTAGTGTATTGTGCTTTACTAAACCAAACCATGTACATGCTCATAACTGTGCTTTCACGCTCTCGTGGTTCAGTGTCGTTCATCAGTGATCACAGTCCTGGGTGCCACGTGAGGGGCTCTGCTCTCTGTCTGACCCCCCAAAGATGTGGTCTATAAAAAGCTCTGCCCCTCCTGAAGCCAAACGTGTCTGGTCTTGTCCGTGGTGGCGTCTGTTTTGGGACACTAGGCACGTGCCCTGTTTACACTTACAGCTCTACTCACGTGTCTGTCCACCGTGCCGAATTGTCAGCGACATACCTATTCAGAAATGGTGAGCTGGCATCAGAGTCCACAGCAAATGGACCTGCCCTCCCGTCTCCTACACAATTAGAAAAAAAGACTACCAGTTTGTACCTTTGCTTGTCACTGGGGCTGTACCCTCAAGGGTCTGCGAATTGTTCCCTAGCTGTAGGTAAATGTACCTTTTAGTCTAATCTAAGGTACAGAAATGGACTTTGAGGAACGTCCCCAAGGGACAAACAACATTAATGTACCCCCAATGGTACAACATTGTTCCACAGAGTCAATTTCTGAACCTTAAAAGGTACAACTGCCTACAGCTATAGGGTACAATTAGCAGACCCTTGAGCGTACAGCCCCAGTGACAAGTGAAGGTACAAACTGGTACTCTTTTTTTCTGAAAGTACAGTTCCCACTGTGGGTCACATATCGTCATTTCTCTCATCACCTGATATTTCCTGAAAGTCAGAACGCCAGCGTGGGTTTCTGCTCTGCACATGAATGGTGTAAATGTAGTGTAAGGACTGGGAAAGGCTGGTTATACTGGGCAGCATCACACAGTGCACTTGAGTGACATTTGCTGGATTTGGGACATTTCCGGGGGGGGGTTACTCTGAAGCATGGGCTGGGTTTTGCATTTTTCACAGGATGCGGCGGGTTTCCAGTAGTAACTTCAAGAAAAAATAAATGAACTTTCTGTCACATGCCCCAGCTTGAAAGTTTGCCTGCCAGGCCGTCATAAAGCAGGTCACATGACCGCGGGGGGCGTGGCCTTGTCTGGCTGGAAGCATGCTGCCTGGCTGCCACTGCCTCGGTAACTTTAACATTGCGAAATTACACATCCCTGACATTAAAATACCTGCAAATATAAAATAAAGTCAAGTCACGCATACTATGATTTTTTTTGTGTGACTAGCAGGGTTAACATTTTTGTAACGTCCTTGCCATACCACAACAAATGTCACAATAGGTGCAAATACTATGTGATTTGGGGGCGGGGGGGTCACCGTCTGTTCCTGGAGCTGGTGGATTGGAGGATTTGAGTCCTCGTTAGTCTCATTAGTCTCCTCAGTGTAATGATCCATGGGGTTTGGGGATCATATCGCAAGCTGCCAGCACTTACCTCCCAAAAACACCTCCTTGTTTCAGGAAAATACCTCATGTTCTGTAATGTTCTGTAATAATGTAGATGAAGGTGTTTCCAGAGCTTAACATCCAAGCCCGTTTTTGGGTTTTGAATAGTATTCTTGTGCTGGATAATGGTGAGCGACCGTCAGGAGTTGGGCTGGGTGACACGAGGTGCCCAGCCTGTGGCTCGCTGGGTAGAAGCCCTCGCTGTGCCAGGCTGTCCAATAATAGTTAGGGCAGCGGAGACATTAATGATTTAAGGGAAGTTAAATGTTAAACGGTGAATTCAGAGTGGCTCATCTGTCACACGACAATGGTTGTCTTCTTCCTGGAGGATCCTCTTGCCTGTTGGGGACACAGAGGACACAGAAAAGACTAAAGAACGCCCACCATGGTCGTAAGGAACTGTGAGGACGAGCCAGTGCAGAACCCAGGGAATAATCACAGTCCTTTAATACAGACTGTTAATGTTTCTTGTACAGCAAGGAGGTTTGTTGTCTACATGCTCGGGATCCCTTTGACCATAAAAGAGAAGAGTCGTCTGTAGATGCATGTTGTAATCTGATGGGAAGGGGACCTTTCTGCTGCTTTTTATAGCCCATAAATATCTGGTGAATCAGCCTCGAACCTCCATCTGCCGGCTTCCACTGAAGATTATGAGGAACCCTGAGGTGGACTAGCTAATCCATTGGTTACTCTGTGGCTTCGGCTGCCTAACCTCAAACCAGCTAGCAGATAAATCTAAATGTCTTAAAATGTTCTAACCAAGTGGTGCAAACTTATAGGTAATCCTGAGACGTACCTGTTTTTGTATTTCACTTTTGTTAGTATTATACTCATTTAATGGAATTCTGCTGAACAACCTTTCGTTAAAATGCACCCTGGTTAACATTATAGAAACTACAAATGTGTTAGTGACTTTTAGAAATTTCCTCTCACTGTACGTCTGCATCTGAATGGCATCCCCCCCCCCTAATCACGGGGCACCATTTTTCAGGCCCAGCGCTCTGTCCCACATCTGAGTGGGGGGGTATTTTGTCTGTGAAAGGGAGAGATATTGCTACATCGGCCTCTCTCCCCCCGCGGCGTGGAGTCATGGCAATCTTGTTTATTTGTGTGTTTTTTGCATTTCTTGTACAGCTAAATCCTTGCTAATCCCACAGTGCCATACGCTATGCAGTCCTTGGGGGGGGCATTAACACCCTTAACGCCCCCTGGTGGGTGGGGGGAGCATTAACATCCTTAACCCACCCCTTCTCAGCAGGGGGGAACCCAACCTCTGTCTCATTCATTCTCAGCTGTAAGGAAGCCAGATCTTCACTCAAGAGAGAGAGAAAATGAAAAACATTTGTGTGTTCGAGATCTGGCGCACATCTGCTTAGGGACCCCAGCGATCTGTAGCTTTTGCTTTTGGGGCAGTTTGCTGTGAGTTGCACTGAGGTCATGCTTTACCCTTGAGCTCTCATTGGCTGCCTCTCCACTGTCCCGCCCTTGTTCACTGGCTCCGCCTTTTATTGTGGAAGGGGAATGGTAAGCTTGCTCCGTGACATATAGATCGCACGTGATTGGCACCATAAACGTGTTCTGGTATTTGTCCCTGCAATGGGGGGGAAGGCAGGTCCTCGCTTGATGTCCTTAAAAAAATGCTGAGGTTTCCACCTGTTTGGAGCCAGGGACTGGAGCGAGTGGCGGGTGGCGGCGGGGGGGGCCTGCGGCAGTGGATATTAATGGGCCTTCAGCTCAGAGATGCGGCCAGAGCCGGCGTGATGTCCGGCCGCGATCGATAGGACACGAAAGTCTCTGCCTGCCTCTCTGTTCCCTTACGACCAGTCGCTGGTCAAGTGGCTGATGTTGCAAACACCTGATATCATCTCTAACGCCACATGGGGAAGATAATCACCTCATGTAGGACAGGGTGTGAAGTGTTTTCAGGTGACCTTGTGGGGAGATTAGGGGTACGAGTGTGGCGAACAGGCCCTGTAGATTTAACTGCATTTCTAGAACTTTCTTTTCTGTTTTTTCTTGTTTTAGGAGATAAGCAGAATTTAACAGGTTATCGGACAGTATTGATCTTGTCTGTAACTAGGGCAAGCCAGGGCATGGAGTTGATCCCAGCATGTTGATGACCCATAACGGCTCTGGGGTCGCCTCTCCAGAAGCTGGGCGGCCGAGTGGGTTTCTGATCCCGGCCCTGCACTGCCCGGCTTAGGCTGCTCACCTCTCTCTGGCCCAGGTGCTTGCTGGGAGTTTTCTGAAGGCACCAACCTCCCAGGGTTTCTGGCTGGGGTGTCGAAGTTGGTTTGGTTCTAGCAGAATGTAACCCTATCAGTGTGATTGTTCAGACTGTGGCTCAGAAGGTTGGTCTGTGATGGGAAGGTTGCTGGATCAAATCCCAGAGGCTGCAAAGTGTTTTTTACTGGGAGGCCCCTTTACTGCCTATTACTCCAGGACTGTGGGACCCTGCTTTTGACGGTACGTCACATTGGATAAAAGCATCTCGCATCATCACCACACTGTCATTCTGCCGTGTCACACTGGGGCAAATTCAGTCTGGTAGACCCTGTTGAAAAACACAGGGATTGTATACATTTTAGCACAAATGTTAAGGTCTTAGGTCCAAGCCCAAAAACAATCCTGGTTGTTTTTTCACTTTTCCTTTCAGGGGGTTAGGATGACGAGTGATGATGTTTACTTAGCTGCCCAATGAGCCTGGTCCACTTCCCCTTGAACTCTGGGTCGATTTTCCAGCTCTCTTTCTATTGGCTCTTCAGCTTGTGAATCTAATTGGACAGACAGCGTGCCGGTCACCGCAGGCTGCAGCAGCAGTCCCAGTTAAGGGGGAGGGGCATCCCTGCCTCATGTGTCTCATCCACTCAATCACCTAATGAGATGAGATTGCTGAATGCTGGAGGTGTAGCAAGTTCAAAGCTCTATGCTAACCTATGACTACCATACCATTCCCATAATGCACTGGTTTCTGGTTAAGGAAGTGTCAGTGTTTAAACTTATCTCTCCACAAACACCAAGTAGCAACACCAACTTCTGCCTGTATAACTAGTAAACTTATCTTTCTCTGTTTGTGGCTCCTGGTTTGGACTGTTTAAGCACAAGTATTACCAGGTTACAACGTTCCCAACCACGCCGCGACAGTGATGGTCATGCCTTGAGCTGCCCTTGTTGCTCCCTGCAGATCACTGATGTGTGTGGGGCCAAACGACTGGGCTACTTTGGGTCTGGACAGTTCTATGTGGCCTTGAAGCTGCTAGCGGCAGCACAGGCTGGGCTTCCAGTGAGCCTGGAGAGCATCAAGGAAGGTGAGTCACCGGGCAGACCGACAGTGGGGTCGGTGTGAGAGACGCTGGGGGGGCTCGGTAACATTGCAATAATTTCTAACCAGGAGTTTATCCTGGTATTAGTGCTGACGGCGGTTTTTAAACATGGGGTGTTTCCCCGGCAGAGCTGCCCCTTCCCCGATTCGCCGACATGAAAGACGACCGAGACCCCCGGTACCCCAGTCGTTCTCAGAGCAGTGACACCCCCAGCCACCAGTCTGCCGCGGCATCAGAGTCTGTCCCACGGGCCCCGATGGACCGGGGTCCTGTCAAACACCAGGGCTCCATCTCCGAGCGAAAGGTGAGGCTGCTACAGAGTCTCACACGGACTTTGGAGCAACTACGGTTACCGTGGCAACATCAACTGCTGTAGCCATGGCAGCGACTATGTGCGGGCTTGATTCTGGGGTGCGGATATGCAGATGTAGAAACATGGGTCACTAACCTCATTCTGTATTTCAACTGGTTTCCACGGAGATATCGATAAGATTAAAATCCGGGAGTGCGTGATTCAGACATGGTGTCAGAATGGGAAATAGTATTTAACAGCATTATTGTTAGTAAAACATTTGGTAACACTTTACATTAACTGCACCTTTGTAATGCTTTTATATTACATTCATAAAACGTTCAGTACACCTTCATAATGTATTTATTAAGAATTCATAAAAAATTCATAATCATGTATGTATACCTCAACATCCTAACATCCCTTAACAGCTGTAATATACATTAATAACAAACACTATATAATAATAACAAACATTATAATTGTATAATCATGTAATGTTTGTTATTAATGTATATAAAAGCTGTTAAGGGATGTTAGGATGTTAAGGTGTACTTGCATGCTGCTTATGAATACTCTATGAATGCATTATGAATGCATTATGTAGGTGCACTTAATGTACAGCATTACCAAACATTTTCTAGGGGACACATTCTGACAGATGGTGTGTTTGTGTTGGAAGGAGCCTTGGTCACCTCCACCCTCACCATGCAAGTCTCCGCCGGACTCTCCACTGACCTATCGCAGCTACGCCTACAGTACGCAGCGGAACGGAGCAGATGCTCATTTAGGTAAAGCAGCCGTCAGTGGGGCGGGACGCGGAGAGAGGGCGCCGGGGGCGGGGCGCGGAGAGAGGGCGCCGGGGGCAGGAGGCGGAGAGAGGGCCCCGGGGGCAGGAGGCGGAGAGAGGGCCCCGGGGGCGGGGCGCGGAGAGATTTTAGGTCCCAGTAACGGACCAGAGAGTCTCCAGGAAGTCTGAGAGGAAGAGGATGTATTGTCACCCTGTGAAAACCACACCCAGGCCAGAGACTGGGAACTCTGGGCCAGTAGTGGTTAATGGCAAAAACTGCAGTGGCCATGCTGTGAACTGCCTGACTGATACTCCTCCAGTTTCCCTGTATTAATGTAACTAATCTAATTACAGCTGATTTGGTTCTATTCCCAAAAGCCAGAGCTAAGTTAATTAGTACTCGGCACAGCTAATGAGATATGCTGTTTCGATTAATTATTTTTTATATCTCGCAGTTTCTTGTTAGTGTTACGTTCTTGTACAGCTTTGCCATGTTCGTGGGATAATGATGTTATTGCATGTTGTTCCTTGTTAAGAAGACCGACGAGCCGATTTTCTCGTGATCGCTTCACGCTTTTGGCAATCCATGCTGTTGTGTTTCTAGACCCCATATATGAGAGGGTTCAAGTTTGCAGCTGGCCGCTGACCTTCTGAGAATTCTGCTCCGCTCTGCCCAAATTTCTTTCTTACCTGGTTACTAAGCAGCCTATCTGCCGCGGAGAGAATGCCGTGTGGACGGAGATCTGGCTTCGGGGGGGTCCAGTTTGGAGGTCTGCAGTGGGGCGTCTCTCTGGCATATCAGCTTTTTGTTTTTAAGCAAATCAACAGTCAGCCTGGATGAGAGTCTCTCTTAATCGTCGTCGACAGCACCCAAGTCATGCCGTGGATCTTTCCTGTTTTTAGTAGATCAGTATTTAAAATCCAAACTTCTCTGTGATCTGACACGTTTTCTCTCTGCGGTGCAGGTCAGACCCCGGGAGTCTCGGTCTGGGCCCAGGACACCTCCTCCCCCCTCCACTATGGGGCCAAACCCCCCATGGAGCACACCTCCTCAGTAAGCACCTGGTTCCATACCCTGAGCTCCCCCTACAGCTCTGCAGTGATCATGTGCTTCTCACAGTCCAGTAGCATGTATTAAGTTCTAAAACATAACTGACCAGAGGTGGACAGTTCAGGTCCAGAAAGTAAAAATCCAGACTAAGATTTTGTTTCAACCAACCAGCTGAGTATAAAGAGACACAGTCACAGAGTGCTCAACTGGTTGGTTGAAATAAAATCTTGGTCTGGATTTTTACTTTCTGGACCTGAACTGTCCACCTCTATAACTGACAGATAGTCATACAGCCCGGGCTAAAGTATGTGATAAGTTCCACTAAGCAGTGGGGGGGCGGGGTTCCTTTTCACCAGCGTCATTCTGCAGAAAGGCCAGTGGATCACGGGATAGTGGATTACCCCGACGACCCCTGGAGGATAACGCCGGAACAGCGGGAGTATTACACTAACCAGTTCAGAAGCGTGCAGCCTGACCTGGGAGCGCTCATCCTGGGTAAGCGTCAGGCCATGTCCACAGAGACTCAGTCAGGGGCAGCAAGTGGGTGTCAGAGCCCCACAGGGCGGGGGGGTGCGGGGGCGCAAAGCGAGTCACTCAGCAGGAACCGTGCGGCGCCCAAAACCCTGTGTCATACTCACTCCTGTTTTCCTTTTTCGTGTCACATTGCTAGAAACAATTTTTTTACACTTTTCTTTTTTTCCTTTTCCTTCTTCTAGGGTCTATAGCGAGGAACTTCTTCACAAAATCTAAGCTCCCCATTCCAGAACTTTCCCACATATGGTAAGTGTGAAGACAGCAGGGGGCGCCGCTTTAACACAGGAAAGACAGTGGACAGTATACTTTCCTGGGCATATGGCTGGAGCAAGGATGCCTACCCAGGATGCCACTGGCCTTTAGTCAGTCGTATGGCAGCGGTGCCGGGCTGAGATGTGCGACATAGGAGACCTTTGTCCCGACTTAGCATTTATGTGGACTGAGCATGCCCAGTTAGCTCTTCCGCCCTTAGCCCAGATTAAAGCACATTCACGGCTGAGTAGCTCTGCTGAATGGCGGCATTGTGTGTCCTAACAAGGTGCCAGGCGAGACCCGCTAAGCATGTCCACGGCTTCCCTGTCTCCCCTTCCTGCTCCCTGCTTACCGCCACGTTTCACTTCATTACCGCTGAGTTTTCGGGGTCACTCTGACTGAACCGCTGCCTCAGTGACAGACTCCCCCCCTATAGCCGTAAGGCAAAGGTAGGCAGCCGCCTGGGACCCCCCCAAAAATAGGGGCCCCACGAAGGCAGAATTTCCTGAAGTTACGTTTATGCATATAACATAATGTGATCATTTAAATTATAGAAACGTCTGTTATTTGGATTTTTATCGACAGTTTTCAGGATAGATACAGTTGCCCCCGGTTCTGGCGATAATGGACTATTCCTACTTTGAGCCATAACCCTACCAGCTTTCTTTTAGCACAGGAGTCTAGTGGCTGTTTCACTGCCAAGTGAACCGGCACTAAGTAGCTTAACAGAAGAATAGCAGACTTAACATTACATCCCCTGAGTCTTTGATTCTGTCCCACCAGCGTGGTAGACAAGCTGTGAACATGTGTGGCAAGAACATAATTAAACAAATTTATGCAAAAATTCAACAGTAACAGCCCCAGGGGAGGAGTAAGGGATAGGCTGCAGCCTAGGGCCACGGCAATAGAGCGAACGATAAAACTTCTTAAATTTTAATCGACGGCACTCCTGCCCCCACCCTGATTGGTCAATTTTTCCGCTGTCACCTGCACTTTGATTTGCATATTATTGATTTTTCATCGTTTTTAATGTTGATTTTTTGGCTCCAAAAAAAATGCTCACATGGCCCCTTAAGAGCCCCCTAGCATGTCACCCTGGGGCCCCCAGAGATGTGAGCCCGCCCCCCATAACAAACTCTCATTCGCCATGAAATGCTGACCCCGGGTGTCTTTCTGAGTTCTGCAGAGTTTCCCTGGTTCTGACCGCTGAGCCCAGTGCGAGCTGGTGTGTGGTTCTGTGAATTGTTGGGTGTTGTGTGGGGGGCCTGACCATGAGGCTGAAGACCGCTGTGAAGGGGGGTTTGTGCTGTGGTCTTATGGGGGTCTCAGGACGCTCAGCCCTGTTCCTGAAGGAACGTGGACATGCTTAGCGGGGTCTCCCCTGTTGTCTCTCTAATCCTCAGCACGAATGTTCAGGTAAATTGGTCTGGTTGGTGTAATGACGATTTTACTGGGATTAATTGTACTCTTCAGTGCTCTGATACACTGTATACCATAGCCAAGTGGCAGGGATCCGACTTCCTGATGTGCTGGTGAAATGTGTTAGTGGTCAGTGGTGTAAATCACTGTAATTTGATATCTTGGAGATAACAAGCTGTGTTCTGCTTCTTGCCCCCCCCCCCCCATCCCCCCCCCACCAGGGAGCTGAGCGACATGGACCGCGATGGGGCCCTGACCTTGGCTGAGTTCTGCACCGCCTTCCACCTCATCGTGGCGCGCAAGAATGGGTACCCCCTCCCCGAGAGTCTGCCCCCCTCCCTGCTGCCCAGCTTTGTGGAGAAGGACGCAGGTGTCGGCTCTCGGTCCTGCCCTGTCGCTGGGTCGCGTTCCTCCCCTGTCGCTGTGTCGCGTTCCTGCCCTGTCGCTGTGTCGCGTTCCTGCCCTGTCGCTGTGTCGCGTTCCTGCCCTGTCGCCGGGTCGCGTTCCTGCCCTGTCGCTGTGTCGCGTTCCTGCCCTGTTGCTGTGTCGCGTTCCTGCCCTGTCGCTGTGTCGCATTCCTGCCCTGTCGCCGGGTCGCGTTCCTGCCCTGTCGCCGGGTCGCGTTCCTGCCCTGTCGCTGGGTCGCATTCCTGCCCTCCCACCGCTTCACACTCCTGCCCAGTTGCTGGGCTGGGGTCCACCGGGCGCCGGCTCATGGTCCAGCTATGTCATTGGGTCGCGGTCCTGCCCCGCAGCTGTGTCTCAGTCCTGCCATGTAACTACGTTGGAAATATCTTGCAGGTTAAAGGAGAGCGCCGATTCTGATTGCCTCATTCTATGGTCCCATTTCCCAGCTCCCCCAAAATTGGTGAGTGAGGACATGTTCTTCGAGACATCTGGAGCTCCACAGCAGACAGACCTTGTCCTCGCTGAGGTGAAAATATCCGACTGCTCTCCCTGCGCAGTGTGCCGCTCACCTCAGCCTGCTTGTAAACTTAATACTGTATATTTCTTTGTCTCTACTGCTGTCTGCATTTATGTATCAGTGCAGCTATGTAGAAGCATGTATTTCCCCAAGTACAGGTGCAACACCTCTTTTATAAATGCAGTGACATTTATAACACTGCATGTTATAGATGCAGTGACGGTGCAGGCTGCACACTGATTTCATTGTTTGAAAGGTGTTTAATTTGAGACGCTGTAGCGTGTCGTGACAGAATCTGTCTCTTGGAAACTGGTCACGCCGCCCACATATGCCAGGCAGCAGCAGTGCCCATGCAGAGACGTGCAGGTGATGGTTCTCTGTCTTACAGCGGACAGAGCCTCTCATCTCCTTCGAGGAGCCTGATCCAGGGCCATCCCTCCAGGTGAGGTTTCTGCTGAGATGTTCTCCATGCTGACATTAACTCTGATTTGCAGTATGGTTTGGTACCATTGCCTTGGCCAGTGTTGGTTTGAATCCCACCTCTGCTGTCTGTCTGAAGTTTGCATGTCCTTCCCCTTTATTTGCATGGGTTTCCTTCCACAGAGAGTATGATTTCTCCCGCAGAGAGTATGATTTCTCCCGCAGAGAGTATGATTATGTGTCATGTGATGAACTATCAGGCCATTAAGGATCATGGGTCTATTATCTTAACATGCTGGTAAAGGTCTTTGCTGGAGTAACAGTGTTACTGAGCTTCATTTTACTGTAGCCTGCAGCCTCCGGTGCACCAGCCAGAAACAATGACTGGTGATTCTCATTATGCTCCTTCTGTCCAACACAGGAAAAGAATGAATCAGAACATAAGGCCCTTCTGTCTGAGATGATCACCCCCAAGCAGGACTTGGCTGAAGAACTTCCTCAGTCCGGTATCTATCTTTGGGATCTCTGTGTATGAGAGTTTTGCAAGCATTCTGGAACAAAGGGTAGCAGGTGGACATATGGTTGAGTCCATATATCTAAGGGGGTCCTTGTCCAGACGTCTCTTCTCTCTCTTGCTGATGATGTCTTGTCATGCTCAAGTACTTAGAGTTTATATGCAAATACTGTTGTCTTCAAATTTAACTTTCAGCATTCAGTCCGAAGAGGGCGCCAGTCACAACAGATCAAGAGAAACCTCCGGAACATTTCCATAGAGCACCAGAGCAAGGTATCATTATTATAACTCTTGCTACTAATACTGCTGCTTCCTTGCTGATATAATATATTGCAGTTTGTCCCTGTTGTACTTAGAATCTGCAGAGGAATAAATGCATCAGTCAGTATTTCCTCTGTTTTTAATGGCCCCTTGATACTATTCCTGGGTAAAGAGTAACCTTGAGAATGGCGAAATGCTCCTGAGGATTGTTGTGTTAATATTGGAAATACCAGCCGTGTCCTATGGGCCAGGAAACATAATTCAACCAAACCAATCATGCCGCTTGACGAAATAGGGTTAGATTTCCAATGCATAGAAAGATCGCCCTGAAAATCTAATTTCTGTGGAATGATTAATAGCACAGACTTGGAGGTACGTGGGATTGCTGTGGGCTGTCAGTCACTGACCATTTCAGCTGAACGAGAATCAATAAAATGATACCGCCTACTGTGGCCAACACTGCCCCCTACAGGCAGTCGGTGACTTCAGGTGCTGCTCTCCCCTAAATGCCTCTAAGGCGTTCTGAAAGCTGGGGACGGCCTCCCTGTCAGTCAGCAGTTGTATATGCACACCTGGGGGGGGGGGCGTCCAGCATCCCAGACTGACAAATGGAGTCACTCCTCACCCCCCCTTCCTAGCAGATAATATGTACTTTTCTGGCACCTGTCTGGAGCAGCAGCTGTCGCCATGGTTTCCTGGTGGATCTCAGCACCAGGGCATGAAACAGCCGACTACAAGCCAGCCGCCGTCCTGCTGCGTGTTTTTCTGTCCTGAGCTGGAGACCAGAATAATGAGCATAATTGCACTTTCACAAGCTCGCTGAGGCTGCCCGTAATCACTGCGATCTAAGGTCGGCCGTGTCGGCTGCTGACGGCCGTTATAATATGCATAATCTCCACATGCAACGATGTCCTGATTCCTTGGTTGTTTATTTGAAAACTTCCTAAAAGAATGCCCCAGCCACTAACGGGACGAGCGTGCGGCCGTTCGGGCACCGTTTGCTGCTCGCGTGGATTCCTGCATTTGAAGGACCGCCATGCAGTGAAGCACTCTGAGCTCAGCGATCGCGCGACGCCTTGAAGCTCGACCGCAGAGCTGTGGATGAACGAAACACATTTCAGGAAGCGGAGCGGTCAGAATTGACATGGCGAAGACGTTTCCTTCAAAGCAAACCCGATCATCGCATGCTATGTTTTTATTCTTCTCGAGGTCCAAATATCTCTCTCCCCCCTGAGTTTGAGAAGCTGTAATCGTCGGCAGGTATCAGCAGTGGATTCACCATCTAACTGGCACTTCCTAAAGTGCAGGTGTGATTCTTTATGATTATTCTCAGGGGCTGCTGACTGGTGGCTCCTGCTTTAAGATTTATCCTTTACTGTAAATCATTTTCCTCTTTAAATAATGATACTTCATCAATCCCTGTAGGGAAATTCTCTTTTCACTTACCCCGTCTTGCTCTCCATGAGACACGCAGACAGGTAAGAGTAAGCTTTGGGGTCGTAGTCCCGGCTTAGCCAACATGTGGCCGCTTTGGAGTTGGGGGTTAAGGGTCTTACTGAGGGGCCCAACCCTGGGATTTGAACCAGCAACCTTCTGCTAACAGGCACACACTTCCCCCTGTGTTTCTGGCTGTTATCGTCACTTTCTCTCTTTTCACTCCTCTTAGCGTGATACTCATGCCTTGCAGTACCTTTCGATAGCGCTCTAACAGACCTCTTTTGCAGAAGTGTAATGGGACCTGCTTCGTATTGCTATTTTAAGTTATGTGTTTCAGATCCTCCGCATGAACCAGAGCCTCACGTAAGATCGCGAGCGCGGCCGAGGTAAGATACGTTCCGCTACACGCCAACACTGCTGTCCTGAGGAGTGTGTTATTCTTTTTGGGACGACGCAGCTGATGACACTTTCAGAAGGAAAGCTGTAGATTATTCAAAAAGTGCGTTAAAAAGCAGCAGGAGTGTGATTCCAGCTCATACTCCGGGCCACCAGGTCGTATTCCAGCACCTCCATCGAGGAGGCCATGAAGAAGGCAGAGCAGCCGCCCACGCCTCCGCCCCGGCCCCAGAAGAGCCACTCGCGGGCCTCCTCGCTGGACCTCAACAGGCTCTTCCAGCAGGGCACTCACGGTACGTCTGGCCCGTACATGGCTGGCTTTTCGACCCTGGGCATTCTGCCGCTGGGTTGTAGGGGCATCGCTGCTGAAGCACCTTCAAGTCACTCAGCTCCTGTGGTCCTTGGGCTCAGCACTGATCTTCACATGTTCTAGGGCTGAAGAGTGGATTCCTGCCGCCCCCCCCAGCACTTCCTCCCAGACCGACAGCCACACAGGTACATGTAACCCCACTCTGTCTGCTCTAATCTAGTCCAGCTGGGTGTTGGATCTATTCCCACTTGTATTCTGGCACTGTACCTGGTTTTGGTTCTGGGTGCTTACATCCTAAAAAAGGTCTTTAACAATGACGGTGAATCAAACAAATAAACCCGTTTTTAAAACATACTTATTTAATGATGATGGCAACGTGTTCCAGATACCGCACGTCCCTCTCAGCACGGAGCAGAGCTCCCAGAAGGCCGTGTGCCAGCCAAACTTTGCTGACTTTGACAGATTCAGAGAAGAGGTAAAGCTGCAATTTCTCCATACTTCCTTTCTGTTGCTATCTTGGAAAAAACGTTTCAGGTTTGTTTACTTTCCATTGTCGTCTTGCTATTATTATTTATTAGTAATAATATTGTTTTTTTAGCCTATGCAGGAGAATTAGCAGGAGATTAATTTTAATCTCCTGGGATCATTTTAGCGTTTACAAAGAGCAGCTCTGTCAAAGGGCTCTCTTCCTTTACAAACAACCATCCATTTTTCAAATTAAAATTAAATTTAAATTATATTTTCAAATTCTTTTGTATTTGTGTCAGCAGTTCCTGTTGATAATTTAATAATCGGCGATCTGGCTTCGACTGTGTCCGGCTGCTAGACCGTTTCTCTATTAATAAACCTTTGCTTATTATGAAAGTTGCTGGAGAAGTCAATGACTCCCACCTGCTTGGGCATCAACACAGCAGAACCTTGCTATAACCAAACCGGATCGGGTGGGGGTCACACTGTGTGGGTGGTTCATTGATTCCCAGCCCTATAATTGGAGCCCATCTGTTCAGTTTGGAGAGGCACGTGTGGCCGGAACAGTCCTGGAAAGTCCTCCCTCCTTCAGTTGACTGTATATGTAGATGAACTTGCATGTGGCCCAAGCAAAGCTTTCCCCAAAAGAAGGAAAGGTTCACCGTATACTGTGATTATTCACTGCTGCTTTTTACCCACAGTCATGGGGTTAAGGGGTTAAGTAGATTTTGCTGAGCAGGGGAGGTGCCCCCCCCTCTGTAGATGTCATGGGGGTCTGCTATACAATGCTGGGCCCCCCAAATCAGCCCCTGGGTCTTGCTCATGGGCCCAATAATAATATAATATAATCAATAATTATAAAGACATCAAAACTATAAAATAACATGTATGGAATTATGCACTGACCCAAAAAGTACTAAACAAAAAAAAATAATTTGTTGGTGTGGGGGTAGGGGGGGGGGTTTGAGACTCAGAAGGTTGCCAGGTGAAATCCAACCATTGGGCCCTTGAGCAAGGCCCTTAGATCCAGGAGGGCCCATGTTTGTGCTGAGCTCTCATTGGCTGCATTTCCTTCACTAACTGGTCGAAGTCCTCCGATCACTGTGAGGGCGTGTCCAGGTACGCAGATCATGTGACATGACACTCTATCACTGTGTGGGCGTGTCCAGGTACGCAGGTCATGTGACATGACACTCTATCACTGTGTGGGCGTGTCCAGGTACGCAGGTCATGTGACATGACACTCTATCACTGTGTGGGCGTGTCCAGACCCTTGACTGGGACTGTGCCATGTAATCTTTGATCAGGAAATGTGGTCCCTGAAACGGCGATGCCAGGTGATTATTCATGCTAATCTGGGCCACCTTCTACGCTGATAAATTGCCCCCTTGCTACCTCATCGGGGGTGCAGTGCTGTTTGGAACAGTGTGTGCATGGATTTAATGAAGGAAATGTGACTGGCCTTTAGGGAATCTCTGTACTGCAGTTTGCATCTTGTTTGTCTAGGGTTAGATAGAAGAGGACTGGCACACTCTCAGTGTGTGTGTGCATGTGTGTGTGTGAGTGTGTGTGAGTGCGCACACATGCAGCTGATGCAGATGTTTTCGATCCTGAGGCTCCAGTGCTAATTAGACGCTGCTGGCTCGCTGGCTCCCCCTGTAAGTAGAGGTGTGCTCAGGTCTGCTTCGAATACCCAGGGCTGCAGCTTAGTCAGGCTCCGCCCCCTCACGCATCGCAGTCTCCCACCAGTGAGCTAATCACCATTACACTGCTTCTGCATTGGGCCTGTCACTGGCACATCGACTGCTGCAGTTCCGGGTGCACGTCCATGGAGCTCCATCACACTGCGGTCATGTCTGCAGTGGCCAGTCCTGGGAAGGCAGTGAGCGGATTCCCTTCGATGTAACAAAAAGAGGAGCAAACTCTTTTGTTCCAAGCAACATACATTTTTTGAGAAATCAGGGTCATCCGGTCCCTGGAGCAGTAGGAGGGATAAGGGCCTCGCTCAGGGGCTCGATGGTGACATCACTCCGCTGACCCTAGGATTTGAACTGGTGACCTTCCAATCACAAGCACAGGGTCCCAACCTGCTGGGCCAGACACCACCCCTTTAAAAAAAATAGAGAATATTTGATTTGAGTTTCCTTTGGATAAAGGGTTCAGTCAGTAAATAACAATGTTCTCATTTAGGGCCTTGTTATGTTACAGGAAGTAGGCTAGCCGATAAGGAGGGGCACGCATCCAAGAAGTATGCCCCGGCCTCGAACCCGGCAAATGCCCGCTATGTAGGCCTGTCCGCCATCACCCAGTGAGATCACACAGCTGTGCCACGATGGCGTGAGGGGTGGGGGGACACACTCAGGGGAGCAGGATCTCATTAAGCAGGCCAGCGGCTATAGCTAGGAGTCCGCCTGCCTAATTTACTCTAATTTGGTACGTCCCTTTTTCCGGCTATCTGACTTTGCCCACTAGATGGCACTGTTGGAAGCAGCACAGCTCGGGGCTGAATCAGGCCCCTTCAGACAGCGGACTTTGAACCCGTCCTGCGTTTACCACCGTTTCATCCCGAACGAACGCAATAAAAAGCCGTGCGGCACGCTGGATGTTTGCGGTTCGCTTTGCTGATTGGCTGCGACGTTCGGAATTTGAACTTATTTTTCTTTTTCCCGTGACTTATAACTAACTGCTGACACTGTTCCAGTGGGCGTGGCTCAGCAGTTTCAGCTGAAGTCTTTTAAAAAGCCGGTGTTGGCCAGTTACTGCGAGACCTTGCACAGCTCCACTAGAAACCAGTGACTCATCTGGAGGGGGGGGGGGAGGGGGGGGCATTTTATAAGTGAAGTGAAGTTTGCTTAAGAAGAGCATGTTCCCAATGTCCTGAGCTAGGGGTCACATAAGCGGTACTAGGGAGAGGCCCCCCTAGATTGGAGGAGCTTAGCCCACTCCAGGACACAGCCCTGCCTCCCCCCGTGGGGGTCTGGAGTTCAGGCACCACCTTGCCCACTAATGAGCCCCCCTGCCAATGCCTTGTGGCTGCCGTGATACTGTCCATGGCTCCTGTCGCACCGTCGTCCAGCAGCGGGGGGTGGGGGGCTGTTTGCTGGTGCCAGCTCTGGGGTAGATAAGGTGTACAGGTGTTAACAAAGCAGCTCGTTAATCTTGTTTTTAAACCTTTTACCCTATTTATTGTTTTACTGCCTTGGTTTTGGCGGAATGCTCCGGGAATCTGGTCCTCAATCCCGGCCGCCTTGCCGTCTCCTGACCCCGGCTCCTCAATCCGTGTCGCAGGAAATGGGCCTGCTCCAGCCCCCCCAGAAACCACTGCGCAGGAAGTATCACTGCGAGAGCCAGGCCCGGGACCCGGCACAGACCTTCGGCTCGCCCGCACACCCCCCCGGCGGGAACAGACCCCCCCAAAAGTAATGCGATACTGAATATTCATTTATAAATCATTCAAATACTACATCTATTCCTGAGGTACATTCCTGAAGACATGTACGCGCTTTCAGAAGCTTGGTACAATGAAATCCAGATGCTGCACTTAATCTGAGGACGGCCCAGACGCGGGTTCGGCTAACTGTCCCGATGTGCTTACAGGCTGTCCTCGGGGCAGAAGAAGGACATCCAGCTGGCCATCCGCAAGAACAAGGAGACCAACGCCGTCCTCATGAGACTCAACAGCGAGCTCCAGCAGCAGCTGAAGGTCGGGGCTGCATTGCCCGCTGGGATTCTGCGCTCTTTACACCTTGGGGAAGTTTCGGGTCTTAACCTTGGTCAGACTGCAGGTTCCCCCACTCCTGATGAGCCTTAGGACTTTGGCTGAGCAGTCTGCAAGGCGGATGGGCTTTCCCCTGCGCGCCATGCATCATCAGCCTGCCTGCCGGCTCTCGGTAGCTGCTCATGTCATTCCTGTACGCGACACGCTACCCTCTTCACCAAAACAGCAGCAAGGTGACAGAAAGAGGATCCCCCTTTGCCTGCGTTCCATGTTCACACGCCGAACATGACCCAGAGGCCCGGAACAGAGGCAGAGCCCCCAGCAGCAGTGCTTCAAAGCGAGCTTCCGCAGGCTCCTCCCACATGAGGAGAACCAATCCCGTGTCAGTGACACCAACATTCCGCGGGGATCAGGAGGGAAACCCGCTTCAAATTACCCAGCAATGATGGCATTCCGATCCTTCCTCCCAGAATTAGAGACACTGTGATCTCTGTGATCCCACCCAGGGTGGACAAATCTTGGAGGGCTGGGAGAAGTAACCTTCAACCTTGCCGTATTATTTCCCAGAATTCCATGCTCTGGGATACGCTGGGATGGATAGGGTGACAACATCATGAATTCATATTTGTATAGCGTTCACAAAATACACAGCTGTGAGATGTAGATCCATTGTGGGCGTCCTGCGTGGTCCACGTGCCAGAGAGTTGAAAATAAGACTGGTAATTTTCAGACAGGTTCTTCCTCCCAAGTGGGGGGGGGGGCTCCTCGTCTCAGGGGGTTGGGGGTTAAAGGTCACGCTGCGCTTGTTTTCTCTGAGCCCCGGCAGGCTGCACCGACATTTGTCTGCACTTAAGTCATTTCCCTGAGTAGCTATTGAAGGAAAGGCATGGGGGGGGGGGATGCTTTGACTTTCCCTCTCAAGCACAGTGAGAGTGAGGAGATGGGGAACAAGATTTAAGGAGGGGCAGGCTAGCGTGTCTGAGGTCACGTGGCCAGAGATCTCAGCAGCAGAGGTGGAAAGTTCAGGTCCACAAATCCGGGCCAAGGTTTTGTTTCAACCAATCACTTGGGTATAAAGAGTCACAGTCACAGAATACTCAACTGAACTTTCCATCTCTACTGAGCAGGAAGACGGGAGTTCCTCCTGCTGTAACGCTGGTGATTTTTCCTTCTCTCCCAGGCAGTCCATCAAGAGAGGATCCACTTGGAGAACCAGCTGGAGATCCTGCGTCCTGCAGCCATGTGACCAACCTCAAGGGTCAGACAGAGATGTGGACAGACCTCTCCTCTGGGAGTTTGCCTGCTCAGGGCTGTGGGTCTCACCTGGGCCAGCTGGTGTCGTCTTGGCCATTCTGCACTCTCTGTGCCGGGTTGTGCTGTATGTGCCGACACGTTGACACGTTTGTAACAAGGCCCCCGTGAACCAGGACACATCAAAGGCCTGACACAGAGAACGAGCCCAGCGGGCTTCAAAGGGCAAAGGTCAAATACACTGTAGTCAAAAGAAGCAGCGAAGACGGGATTGAGATCCTCATCCGAAGCACCATCTCCGTATCTGTGAGCCCAACAGGTCAACCTCTGGTTGCATTAAGGTTTTATATATAATATCTCATATTCTTTTAATTCCAACACTGCTTTTTTAACTTCAAATCAGAGAATAATTTTTAAAGATGTATTTGTCCTCGTTTTGGAGATTCCTTGTGTCAGCTTGTGTGTGGGTACAGAGTCATTTCTGTGACTCAGGTCCGATTTTTGTGCACCGATAAGATAAATGTATGTGTCCTCAGATTTAATTGCACTCACCCCCAGAACAATTAAAAAGCTGAACAGATAGTAGATTGTTCTTAACTTGGACTCCAAAGAAAGGTGCTGATTTGTAGCACAAACCCAACAGTAACATTTTTCATGAAGAACTTGGGGATTGAGAATGTTAAATATGTGTCATTTAATTCTGGATTTCCTAAATGTCCAGTCAGAGGTAACATTCTGCTGACAGTGTGGTGGAAGGCAGGACCGAAGAACTGCCACAGCTTCCGCAGGGAGGGCAGATACAAGTGCTCCAGAAGGAGATGAGGGATTGACGTCAATCCCATAGAGATGCTGGGTCTCCCTGCCTGTGCCTGATGTCCTGCCCATGGACAGCAGAGATAAAAACCAGTCACTTGAGATGCAGCAACCCTACGAAGCTCAAGATGTTTGAATTTAAAGGTTTCCGTTTTTTTTGCCATGTTCACATCTAGTGACGGCATTGAGCCTCAAATTTCTGGACTTTCTTTTTTCTGGATTTTTCAAGAAATCGGACCATTTTAGAGCTAAACGCGTCAACCCAAGAGCACAACCCAAGAGCACAACATAAACGTGGAGAAGCACATTGTATTAGAGTTCAGAGCTGCTGCCGTCCGTGCTGTGGTCTGGGGTTAGGGTCCGTACCCACCTCGTCCTGCTCGGACGGGACTGCAGCCCTTATCCGTGCCAAGAGAGGAAAACCAGCAACAGAGAGGTTTATAACCCCCCCCTGCTCCCGCCCGTCGTTTGCTGATCTCGGCGCCGTGTCTGTGGTGTTCAGTGCATCAGAACTGCTCTCCAGTCCCGCGTGTGCAAGCAGAGTCTTGTCTGTGTTCTCAGTAACGGTTTCTGCATCTTGATGGGGCTGAGAGCGTTTCCAGTTTCAAGCTCCACTGCGGGCGATAGAGAATGCTTTTTCCTGTTATTCTTAAATACGTTACCTAGCATGTTTCAAGCCAAATGTTGACGCATAAAGTTTAAACTGAAAGGACAAAGGCGATTGTGTGCCATCTCCTAGCAGTGATGGGGGTTTAGTGTTGGGGGTGTGGGTTAGTGTTACTACTGTCAGCTTAATTTAGCAAAACACCCTCCTGGGTGTGAAGCACAACTGTGTTACATGGGTGCTCATCCGGATTAGCTAGTGATACGTGAACTGCAGAAAGTGAACGCTTTTCACGTGATCTGACTGAATTTATGCCAAACCAAACCGATACAGTTACTGTCATGTCGGACTCTTGGAACACCCCCCGCAACACCACCACCACCATAAACCACCATAAAAGGACAATCCTTTAAATGACCAACAGAAAAAAATGTAAGTTTTAGAAAGACAGCAAGAGGAAAATGGTTTTAAAAAAAATCGAGTACAAGTACGATTATTGCTGTATCTAAATCTCTATGCAAATGCACTGGTGCTGAGAGAGCCGGCTTCAGTCTGGCGTGTCTCTGTGCCGCCGTACATGTGCATATGTACCAACAGAAGGTGTTTAATGTATGCGGGTGGCTTCATTTAAACAGTTACCAACAGAAAGGCACACTGATCTGTATGCTGAAATGCATTCTGGGAAATATAACAATAAAGATGGAATTACTGGAAACATTTGGACCTAATGTTCAGTTTTAAATGTTCTTTTCTTTACCAAAATCGAAATTTTACTCCCTTAATCATAACGATATTTTACTGGATCTCTTAAGGTTGAGTTTCTGTTGCTTAAGTCTCCCACAATAATGCCGGAACTCACAACCTCTGTGTCCTCATTTGCTATATGTCTACTTAAAGATGAGCCACAAATTACCAGCCCTCCTTTGCTGGACCTTTTCCTGGACCAGTAGGGGTCAGATTTTTAAAGGCACCACAGACGGTCCAAGTAAGTCGGTTCCCAGGATCCCACAGGAGACGAGGTGAGCCGGGTTGCAGATAAATATTTGATAGTGATATTAGACATTTTTATTATACTGAGAGCCATTTTGAAGCCTTGCTCACAGTTGATTGGCTGTTCCGCCACTCGGTTGTTGTCTCACCTTTCACATGTCACTCCCTTTGAAAAGGTGCCCCCCCTCCCCCAGCTGTGGTTCCGCTGCCTTGATGGCCAGGATGGCGCCGTCACGCAGACGCTATTGTATCACTAACACTGGCACTGCAACCCCCCCCCCCCCCCCCCCCCCCCCCCCCCCCCCCCCCCCCCCCCCCTCCCCCCCCACAACGCGTGAGCGAGAACACAAACGACCCCCCCCGAAAAAACATAAAAAAAAAACAGTTCC
>JAOYFF010000079.1:1639387-1655872 GCA_025773925.1 Cryptomyrus ogoouensis
CCGGCATCGGGGGATATCTCACTCTGTACTGCCCCGGCCCGAGACGTGGCCGGCATCGGGGGATATCTCACTCTGTACTGCCATGGCCCGAGACGTGGCCGGCATCGGGGGATATCTCACTCTGTACTGCCCCGGCCCGAGACGTGGCCGGCATCGGGGGATATCTCACTCTGTAGCTTTACAAACACGGAGTAAGTTCCTACTCTAGGGGAAGAAGCAGTGCTGCTCATTTTGTGTTCCGATGAAGGTTGAGTGTTACAAACTGTCTTTTCAGTAGCAGTTGCTCAGTACGGCTCTTGTTCAGACAGGAATGTGGACCCAGAATCGCTGCTTCACCGTTCAGTCTTTGCCTGCTCCTTTGCTACCTCAGCCTCCTCACCATCCTCAGCCTCCTCACCATCCTCAGCCTCTGCTTCTGTGACTTCAGACGTGTCGCGGTGGGTTTCTGTCATTCCTGCCCCCTGCACACCTAATCACGTAACATATCCATCCATCCACACGCAAGCACACTTCCTATTGAATCTGTCTTATAATACACTGGCTTAATTCACTTATGACAAAAAGGATAAACAAATAAACAAGCACAAACGAATAAATGAAATGACCAAATAATACTGTCGTTAGCATATTTGTTTAGAGTGCTGACAGGCAACCATCAGGCACTCCACTGGAGAGGAAGGCAGGCCCATCCATGGTCAGTGACGTGTCAGCTGGCTTTCTCACAGCAGATGATAGCCGTAGGACCACAAGAACCTCGGTGCTAGTATAGTGCTACTCGGTAGGTGTCCCTGTCTCACCCATGTATACACTCCAGGGGGGGAGGGGGCTGTCCCGAGGCATGGCATATACACACACCTCTCTGTCAATGTCGGAATGTTTATTTTTCTTTGCCAGCTAAGCACACAGGGTTCATCCAGAGTTCAGCTTCTGTGTGAGACACTCATCTCTTTGAAGTTTCAAGACATCTTTGATGAAAGAAGCATCTCTCTCTGTCACAACAAACTCTGAGTTCAGATGATCTTTTGAGGAGACAGAGATATGGAGCCACAGACCCTCCTAGGGATCCCTGCTGTTCCCCGGAGACCCAAAAACCAGGTATCGGGGGTGTTAAGCATTCCCTTAAAATGGCATCCTGCTCCATTGTGGGGTCCTACAGTTATTGTACAGGCCATACTAAGAAGCCACGAACCCTATGGGACTGGTGCCAGTATTTTGGGGCGAAACCCACAGCTGAAACTAAAAGGATGGACCGACTGTGGCTGTGTCCACATTTGGACACAACACAGCCTTCATGAAGGCTCCGCCCACGCCACTGAGGCCACGCCCACACAACGTAAGCCCCACCCCAACACATAAGTTTCTACCCCCCACACTCACTTTCAGGAAAGCGCCCAGATTGTCTTGGTCTCTCCCCTCTTCTCGCACCAACTGCCACACGCCTTTTTGACCTCTGGGCAATATAGGAATGTTTTTAGGGACGCCATAGATGTCTGACATGAGGGACACTCTTACTGCACCAGCTGAAAAGAGGATCAGTTGTCCGCTGCCACCCTGTCACTCAATAGCGGTTCCTGACTGACGCTGAAATCAAAGACAGAGTCTGAAATCCAAGAAGTACCTTCCACTGGAAGCAGGGGGGGGGGGTGTGTGGGTGTGGCCCAGTTCATTTCACTCCGGAAAAGCGTCACTGGCTTTGGCACATGGCACCATCACCCAGAACAACATGTTCTCCATGTTCTCATACTCGCTCTGATGGGAACGTGCTGTAGACAGTGAAAAATGTTCTGTTACTATAGAAACCACTTTGCACGTTGATTGATCTGTCCTTCTGGATAGCATGCAATTTATTTAATGTACCCGTATTCTGCCGCTGTGCTGTGGGGGGGCCCCACAGGTGTTTGGGCTGGCGTGGCCATGAATTCTGACACCGTCCGCCTGACCCCGTCACTCATCGACCGCGGTGCCTGAAAGATTTTGCCGTGTGATATTTCGGAAGGGCAATTATCCACAGATTTGGAAAGGTGTCTCTCCTTCGTCAGCTAGGCTTACAGCGGAGTCGGATTAAACCGCAGGGATTTTTTTTTCATAGTTCAGCAACAGGAAGCCAAGGCTGACAGATTGGGGGTGGGCCGGCCTGGGGGCCGGAGACCAGAGTTAGCTCAAACCCTGAGCATCATTATGCATTTGACAGGTAAGGCTTCAAACAGAGGCGCATTATTAAATTAGGGCTACAGTAAAGAAATATGGTTTGACACAAGATTAGTGATAATTGAAATATGTAAATTATGAACTGTACCTAAATAACAGCAGCTCCGAACCTTCTGTCACGCCTCGTTGATGCTGGTCTTTTACAGCTCTGGGTCCCGCTCCATCCCCTTCCGTTGCCAGGACACAGTGTCTCTCCCGCCGTCTGGGTCACAGTCACCCAGTGTCCACACCCAAGGCAAGGATACATACGCAGAAAGCAGCAGACTTCAGCTGCATGTGTCAAACTATAAATATCCCTCCGTGCCGTGCGGTCTAGGTTATCCAGAGCAGCTGAAGTCCTTTTCTATGCCCTCACAGCTACAGTTACACACATTGATTTATTGGCAGCATAGAGTCTCATCACCAGGCCTTTATTATCACTGTGTTCCCACGGTGAACCGGGGTTCTGCATGCGTGCCGTTCGTAGGCCGCTCAACTCTAAGAAAATGTCGATTGAAGTTTGCTGTGTCGCCACTAGAGGGTACCACAGAACCTGCAATTTCAATCGGAACGTTAGCTTACAATAAATTAAAAATATCACAAGCAAAAATAAATACACTGTGTTTGAATGGGTTTTGTGTAAGTCTTCGTATTTTCTCCATATAAAAATTCACATTAGGTTGTTTGCAAAATGAAGATCAAAAATAAAACTTTTGAAACTTTCAAACTTTTGGCGGAAATTCATCGTGAGGCACCTTTAATATCAGCGATTGTTCTTGGCAGACCGGAAGTTTCCTCTGTGCAAACGGCAGGTGTTAACGGGTGTATTTCCAGGAATACTTGTCATTTGGCCACATCAATGAAGCCCAGACGGTCCTGAACATTCTCCCTGTCTCTGGTTAAATCCCTTCATCTCCCCCCAGACACTAAAGGTAAGGTTTTAACAGGACATGTCTCTAAATTGCTGGTTTACCCCTCAGGCTGATTACAGTCTCTCACTGAAACATTTGTACAGCTTAACAAAAAGCACCCATCGTTTAAATAATCTGACATTAATTGATTTACTGGCACCCTCCTCTACACATTCTGAAACCACAGAAAACCAGAATGATATAAAAAATAATGCAAATTACACTAAGAAGGAGTTTAAAATAAGAGTTTTGTTGTTCATTTGCGTCACCAGAGGGCCCAACCTGGTCTGGTGAAATCCAGATCTTGAATATTATCTCCCAGGCGTATAATTCCTTTAAAAAGGCTACTCCAGCACCCACATTAAAAAACTGTATTGGTTTAACATTTTTCAATTAAATCCTTATATGCTATTGCTGGTGAGTGAATTTCACCCCGACTGGAGCTCAGTGAGAGAGTGAAGTCACCCGTCACCAAACACTGGTGGTACATCGACCGGCCGCCGTCCACACTAATCTCTGCAGACCTCTTGCTGACAGGTTAGGCCCCATCTTTCCGCTCTCTGCCGTTCCAGGGCACGGTTTCGCTGGCTCTGCATTACCGACTGCTCAGGGGGGGCTTAGACTGCCCCCTCTGCCAGGCCACATTCCCCCGGATTGAGGGTTTAGCAGAGCGCTCATTCAGCGACTGCGAACAGACCCCGGACCGGCAGGCGGGTCTCTGCTCCTAGGCGAAAGCCAGGTCATGTGGCAGATTGTCACGGAAACACTGAGGACAGGCAGGTGTCACACCCTGGTCTGATTGTCTGTCTGTCTGACTCTCTGTCTATCTGTCTGTCTGACTCTCTGTCTGTCTGTCTGTCTGACCATCTGTCTGACCGTCTGTCTGTCTATCTGTCTGACTCTCTGTCTGTCTGACACGCTGTCTATCTGTCTGTCTGACCGTCTGTCTGACTCTCTGTCTGTCTGACCATCTGTCTGACTCTGTCTGTCTGTCTGTCTGACTCTCTGTCTATCTGTCTGTCTGACCATCTGCCTGACCGTCTGTCTGTCTGACTCTCTGTCTATCTGTCTGTCTGACCGTCTGTCTGACTCTCTGTCCATCTGTCTGTCTGATTGTCTGTCTGTCTGACCGTCTGTCTGTCCGTCTATCTGACTCTCTGTCCATCTGTCTGTCTGACCGTCTGTCTGTCCATCTTACAGCAGTAGGTAGTGGCTTGGGTGAGGATTTAAAATCACAAATGTATTTTAAACAGCCAATTCATGCTATTGCCATGTGTATTTCTACATATATTTTAATGTTAATTTTTAATTTTAGATAGTGGATAATAGACAAGCAGTCTACACACAACTTTAGTATTTAATCTCCATCCCCAAAACACATGACTTGTATATTAATGTCTATCCATCTAAAAACTTTTTTCGATTGATTTTTCACTTATATTTCACTTTGGAATTAAATTTGTCTCTTTTTGAGGCCACATATTGACTGATTAATTAAGGCACTTACACGTTATGTAATCTATTCTTTCAGTTAGTGTCGAATTGGAGGTTTGGCATTTTAAGTTAAGGTATGTCTGTCTACAGTGGTATGCCCAACCTTCTTCCAACGGGAGGGTGTAAAATATGGTGAAAATCTTGCTGGATGTGATTTTTTAAATGTATGTAGCATAAACCTTTTCTTGGCAGTTACTTCTGCTCTATGCAACATTATTAAATACGTAAGAAAAACATAAAGGCGTGTTCAGATCCCATTGATCGGGGACGCTATTTGTCGTGCGCTACCATTCATCGTCTGTACCACAATATCAAGCTTTACTGACTCCAAGCGGCCTGTTGAACGAATGAACCGATTCCCGATCCGGGGAATGCGCCACTCCGGGTTTTCCCGTGGTCGCCTCTTTTTAAAATCCACCTCTACTTTACAGCGCTGGGGAAAATGCATGGCAAGGCAGCTGATGATCAGAAGAGCAGCGGAGATCCCAGTCTGAAGGCAGGCTGCCTTACTCCCTGACCGCGCGATCTTTACCACAGGAGAGTCAAAACATGGAGGAACCAAACATGAATTCGGGATTTTGGGATTAACTGGGACAGGAGCCTCAAACGCGACTGCTTTACTTGGATTTGATTTATTCTGAGGGGGATTTTGCTTTCCCGTGCAAAATGCCTTTCGCCAAACGGATCGTGGAGCCCCAGTCGCTGTGCAGGCATGCGATTCCCAGTGACGAGGGCTTGCTTTTTGAGGATCTTTGCTCAATCAACAATGTGGCTCTTTCCCGGACCCTGAGGCAGCTCTCCGACCTGGCCAAGCATGCCTGTTCCTTATTCCAGGAGCTGGAAACCGAGATCCTATCTACGAACCAACGGGTCTGGGTTCTGCAAAGCAAAATAGGGAGAATTCAGCAGATCGCCAGCGGACTGGATCCTAAGCTGGAAGCCGTGCGTAAGTACCCGGCCCGGGCGGCGTGTCCGTAATGTAAAAGAAGAACCGCTTCATGTGCCATAGTTTTGGGTTCAGTCCTTCAGAAAGGCTTTGGGCGAGCCCGGGACACGAAAATGCAATGAGGTGCGCGCCTTATTTCGTTGTCGTATATCATTATCGTGTTCCCGATATATTCCGGTTCCCTCTAAATGCCCGTGACAGAAGCCACATCCAGCGCTATTCCGTACCGGAAAGGGCAAAAGGAGGTGTTAGAGATGAGAGATTGCACCTTAAAATAGTTTCTTTACAGCATCTGCAAGCGAGTGTTGCAGGCAGAGGGGCGTGTGCGCTGCATGGCTGGGAAGAGGCTGCACCGGCGTCTTCACCGGTACCGTCTCTGTTTATTAATGTGGGCAAACGCTGCAGGTGCGGGGCGACTTCTGTACCTGACCGGAATGGATGATCACGCCCCGTCTTCGGCGTTGAATCCCCCTCTGCAGTGCCGCATCCCACGCCGTTCCCCATTAATATCACAGCCTTAATGAAATCGCTGCGGTGCGAATGACAGATGTGGGAAATGAACGCGTGTGATAAAAATGACCAGTCAAATTAGGGTTTTATGTGGAATGTGAACCGGTTTGCGCAACCCTGGTACCGGGAACGCGCGCCGTGCACCGTCCGATAGGCGAATTCCGCGTTACTGGAGGATTACTGGATTGCAGACGACTAGAAATGCACGATGACCATTTATACCAAAGAGCGTTTAATCCAGATGTTTTTTCTGAAGTCCGCCCTATCAAGTGATGCATCCTTAGCGTCGGTCGCAGTTAACACATTCTCTCCCGCTGGGAGCTCTGAAAGTACCTTAATTAATACAAGCCACGTATGAAATGGTTGCGGTGGAGATTTGGGGGAAAATGGCAGTGATGGGAAAAAAGATAAAATATTTCCAAGTGAGGACATGCAGTGGGGAATGTTTCTGTTTTACTTTTAACTGGAATTATAACATTTTGGTTATTGGAAATTGACGCAGCTGTACGGATTCTGGGGAAAAAAAATCCTTCAGGATAAATACTTTGTCTTGTCGCAGGACAAGTTGTCCTGTTGTGTGAAAATGCCAGTCGGGAGGAAAGGCACTATCTTAAAAAAAAATACTGAATTTGACATATCCAGCACTGGTACTCCCCCTCGGCCTTCACTCGTCTGGTACATGTGGCCAATCCTGGGAGGGATTGCTCTGGGATAGCTGCGGTTTGCCTTGGGTTAGCGTGGCGGGTCGACGGATGCACGTGATGATTTCATTTGTTTTTAAGGGACGTGAAGACTTCGGTACTTTTTGCTAAGATTCTCCTTGTCTTGTAAAGTGCGCAGTGTTTTCCCACGATATGCAGTACGATTTGGCCTACAGGGATGCATGTCGGAATACGTTTTTTTTATGACGAAAATGGCTGTTTCTGTAAAATGGTCTTTAGGAAGTACTTCAGATTTATGAGTAACTGCACGCCCCAGATAACGGTGGCAAACAGGTGTCCTATGTGCATTTTAATAGCGACCTCATATGCTTCTGGTTGTTCCTGTTTATTGGTTACGTAACAGAAATATGAACCTCTTGAGCAAGGGTAGGGTCAGTGCTTCAGGCTATGACCCTGTAACCTTCTGGACACATGTCGAGGTGCTTAAGCATGTCCTGAGATCCTAGCGATATAACTTCCAATCTGCCTGTCTGAAAAAGGGTTGCCTTCCAAAGCCTTGAATGAACTCTGGGTGTGTGAATTAAATGATTCTTTATTCACTGTAGTACATTTCTTTTCACTTTTAACATATTCCATTTTTCTTCTCTTTGAGAAACACACGCACACACAGTTAAGAGTGAAACTACACTGTCAGGCCATTTATCTAGCACCCTGGACCATTTTTTTTTGGGGGGGGACGAGGTTTAAGGACCATGTTCAAGGACTAAACAGAGATGAGACTATTCTACTGAGGCCGGGCTTTGACCCAGCAACCTTCCAGTCCCAGACGCAGAGGTTTACCTTCCTGAGCCACAAGCCCGGGGGACCTGTGTAAGCACCAAACCAAGATGTCTTCTGCTATCTAAAAGCTTCAGCCACTCATGTCATTGGGACATCATAAGAGCTTTCAGCTGCACCTTTAGCTCCCCCGAAGGGTTAAACTCCGCTCTGCATTGCTCAGTAAAGGAAGGAATGCCGTTTTTTAGGATGGCTTGAGATCCTCATGGAACACTCCATACCCTGGCGTGGACGCGCCCCCATTTACCCGGCTCCGGTTACTGGACCACGTTGCCGTGGTTCAGCGGTCTGGCATTAAAAACAGAAATAGCACTCGTACATTCAGCTGTACATTAGGAGGCGGAGCAGCACCCTGGGCAGCCAATGAGAGGCACCCTGGGCAGCCAATGAGAAGCCCCCAAGTGACTTGTGTGTCCCTTACTGTCTGCCTGGAGATCAGTACTGAATCATGGGCATTGTGCTCCGCGTGCCTCTGTCTCCGGCCTAAATGGGCAGGCTGTGAGCGGACAGGCTCTGTGGCATGCCCCCCCCTGCTGGGGATGTTAATTATCCCGTCCCCCCCCCTTCCCCCACAGCCGGGTAAAGCAGGTCAGGAGTCATGGTAATGATAACTTCTGATTCTTCGAAGAGGGAAAGCCGTCCAGCCCTGAAGATCATGGCTTTGAGCTGGTGGTTGTTCTTGCAGTGCTCAGGCAGGGGGGTGTTTTGGTTTACGGGGAGAAAAGCACATAAGCTTGCTGACATCCTTACAATGGCTCGTAAGGGAGTAATGCATTCACCTCTATTCTGGCAGGGGCCTCTCTGTAGGGGCCCCTTCTGGCTGTAACTGCTCATAATGGTCTTTCTTACAGTAATGGGGCTGCAGTTAAACAACGGGGTTGGTATGCGAATGAGAATTGGTGCAAATGTGCTCCTGAGCCTTTGTTGGGGGCGGTATTGGGATGGAGCCATCTTTGTGAGGGCTTCCCGCTGTGGCAGGGTGGGGGGGCCTTCAGGGAGTCCGTGTTCCCGACCTTGTCTCGGGTTGGACACTAGGAATCGGCTGTTGTACCTTAGAATAAAGTGCTGCACCCGAATTACTTTATGAAAACGGCTCAGCTTCGTAAATGATGAGAGATGGTGAGATGGTGTGTCGTCATGTGACAATGCCCCCTCCCCACCTCTTCCGATTTTTTTTGCAAGTGCGACTGGCCGATACCGATTTTTGCCAATTCCGATTTTTTTTTCTGAGAACTATAATTGACGGCATATAAACAAAAATCAGCTTTTCTTCAATGCAAAATTTTATTTTCATTATAAAAGAAATCGTTAAACTTTACAATTTCCCCCAAACTGCACTACATTACAGGATCTTTTCTCACTTAAACAACTCTCAAAATAAAGTGCTCTGTGATTGGAAAGAGGTACAAATAACAATTTACTGAAAATGAGTTGATGTACACCCAATTTTATCTGACATATTTTACTTTTCCAAACAAGAGCAGGTGCAACAGATTAAATTAAACAACAAAACAAATGTCAGTTACTTGTATCGTTTTCCAGTTTAAATTGTTTAATTGTTTAAATTCACCAGATAACACCACATTGACCCTTTTGTTTTTATATTTGTCTTAAAATAAAATCCATAAGTTACAAACCTCCAAATAAAACTGAAGTGTACTATACTCTTCCAAATAATAATAGGTGCAGGGTAACATTATTAATACCAACATCACATGTTATGCACAAACAATTCTTACATCGCTAGTAAGCTAGATTAAGATCAGGCTTTTTCATACCTTCTTACTGTACAGACAGCGCAGGGGGTTAAAGTTTTTACTCTATTGTAGGAAAAAACCTTGGCTAGCTTTGCAATTTTAATTGTTAATTGTTAGTATATGTTTAATAATAAGATTGAAATGGTTATTCCCCCCATGGTTTACTTTGGCTCACAGTGCAGAGCTTCATGCTAACGACATGCTGGCTATTGCCGGCGCCGCTGTGCGCATGACATGTGCTGCATGCATAAAACAGACCGGTTCGGTGTCAGAAATACAGGAGATTGACCGGCCAGTCTCCAGTTCTGCCCGAGCACGCTGAAAATCGGTCGATTCCGGTCCCTGGCCGGTCGATCGGTGCATCTCTAATATCCATCACCGTCCTGCAGGTGGGGACAGCAGTAGACTCCTGTTGTTTAGCTCCATCCAAAGCACCACACTCATTTCAGAATGGGGGGGGGTTGCACTTCTGTTAAATTAAAAGCTTAATTTGCTTTATAATGTCCTCATCCCACCGCTAAGTCGTAACGATAGTCTGCTCTGCTAACAAGAGGGTTTCCTTCATTTAACGGTAATTAAGGCGTTTTGCTGTCTAGCTAGATGTTTCACAGACCCTAGTGTTGGTCTTCTCCAAGCTGAGAGGAAGATAAATCACATGACCTGACAGCTCGTCTGTGATAGGATAGAAAAGCTGGCTGGAGGAACATGGCCTGGTTTGGATGGATGGATGGATGGATGGTACCATTGACCGTTGAACTGGAGGGGTCTGGTGTAAACATGGAATGATCTCCTGAGCTAATCCATAATGGCCGACCTCAGGGTTCCTCGCAAAGTCGAGAAAGGTCATGAGTCTCACAGACTTTCAGCAAGGCTAGCAAGAATTGAAGGACATGCCCCCCCCCATCAGGCTGGCAGAAGGTCATGCCAGTTGGATGTTGGGGGGGAGGGATGTGGCAGCGTGCAGAACAAATCAGGTGAAGGTTTTTGGTTCATTTCCCATTGGACATGGAGATGTCACCCGGACATATATTCCACCTCCTATGTCGGGGGGGGGGGGGGGGTTGCCGGTCTCCCCATTTCCAATCCCAAAACAGCGTGGGGGGGCCGCCCTGACAGAGAGAGTGCGAGAACCGGGACATGACACACTTTCCCTGGGAGGTGACCTTAGCATGTAGCTTGTGCTCCTGGACTGACGTGTCGTGTCTCTCCGATTCGTTTCGGCGTCTTTGTCTCCTCACTCCGTCCCAGATGGAGAGTCTTCACTGCACTGTGTTACACCACATGTGATTTATAGGATCCTTGGGGTTAAGGCACAGGGTCAGCTGGTGTCCAGGGCCTCACATGACAGGACGACTCTGCCAGCCTCGAGATTCAAACCCACAACCTTCCAGACACGAGCAGAGACCCCTATCCTGCTGAGCTTCAGACTACCCTACACGTTACAAGGACAGCCCTGATTCCAGACACACCAGTGTACTGTGGAGCCCAGTGAGAAATGCATGCGCTGGTGTGTCACTGCAGAAACGCTTGTCCCAGATCAACACACTGCCCCCTGCTGCATGGGATGAAATGTGAGTGTCACTGATAAATTGTGAAAGGGGGCGTTCTAGCTCTCATTTTCAAGAGGCGACAAGCTGCATGTTTTCTGACTTTGCTGAACACTCTGGTGGCAGACTGCCCCCTGCAGGCTGGGCTGAGGAGGTGCATCCTCTGGGTGCTGCTGCAGGCCCCTGGAGAAAAATGTGGAAGTTTTATGGTCCTCGTGGGCCTATGTGAGGCGTTTGTGGCCAGCGTTTACTTTTTTGTGAAATTCCTCAGAGTAATAAGAAAAAACAAAGTACAGTTCAGTGATACAAATCTCAGTGCCTGCTCTCTCCTCTCTGTGACTCATATTTTCACATTTTGTGTACAGTTCTGTTTTGTATTATGGACTCTTCCCTTTCAGCTTATAGCTTCCTGTTTTTTGGAATAACTCTCTGGATCATGAACTATAAGAAATAAGACTACAGATGTTAAACGTTATATATACATTTTTTTTTGGGGGGGGGGGGGGGGGCTGAAGTTTTCACTTTTTGAATGTATACAAATAGTGGGATTTTGAGGCAATTGTTTTTTTTCCAGCCAAATTAAAATTTGTTCTGTACTTTTCTGTTTTCCCCCAAAATTCAGCTAGGGATTGTTTTGGTGTGAAATATTGCAGTAACATGCAAGTCAGTCTGGTATCTTAGAGCAGAAACTCTACGTATCTGGTGGAATCATGCCGGAATGTCAAGCTAACGACGGGGGAGTCTGCCGATGGCCTTTCTCTTCGCTTGTGGCGTGTCGGCGTTTCCATGGAGCTGCCGGACCGCGCGTGCCGATCCTCTGGGTCCCTGTACCGCCGCTTTTCCTCTTCCTACTCTGTAAATCGTCTTCTTGTTTCCACTCTGGCATCTAAAACAGGCATGAATTTAAGAGACAGGCGATTACGGATAAATCGTTAGGACACAGCGGGCCTGTTAAAAGCGGCACTTTTGGGTTCTGGGGGTGCAGTGCAGGTTTTAAACGTCTCCATGCGGCCGGACCTTCAACAAGAGGAATTCCAGAGCAACAGAGCAGCAGAGACTCTTAAGCCGCGTCCCTCTGAGTAACCCTCAGTCTCAGTCTCAGTCTTGGTCTCGGTCTCGTCTTAATGCTCCGCTGCGGTCCTATTTAAACATGGGGGGTGTTTGGGCGGCCCGTTTGAGGACGGCCCGCAGCCAGAGACCCATTGGTCAGCGGGTCCCGAACACGCCCTCCACACATGGACGTCCAGAGGCCAAATCTCTCTGCAAATGGCTTGTTACCATCCACACTGACCCTTGATGAGTTGACCCTCATTATAGAGTATATTTCGGAAGCCCGATTGCTACGTCCGGCCCCCCCGCTTCTATTAATGACACTCACAAAGGAAACGGGATCTGACACTGTGGCTGTTTACAGTTTGTTTAATTAAAACAATTTGCCCTTTTATTTCACGTCCCCTTACTGCGTTTCAGCCCGAGCTGGACAGTCTGCCGTGGGGGGTGATTATTTATGGCGGGGGGGGGGGCACATAGCTGTGCTCTCGCATCTGTCAGTGCACTTTACCAGGCTGGGCTGCCTCTTGTTTAATTCACTGGTGGCAAATATTTATAGTCTGGCCCCCCTGCCCTTAGATGGCCTCCTGCCTCCGGCCCGCAGCCTGTAGCCTGATCTCTGTGTGAATATTTTCCCCATTTTCAGTAATGAGGCGTTTTCAGGCTTGTGGTTTGGGGCCCCTGGGTTCCCTTACTGGCTGTCCTGGTGTGTGGCTGCATTTGGTTTATTTAGTGGGCTGGGTGGGGGGGAGGGCTCTCCTGCGCTCAATGAGTTTTGCCCCTAGCTGTGTAGTTTACACATGCGGGAGGGGGGGTCAGGTCGAGTGCGGATGGGGTCCTGCGGTGAGTGAACTTCCAGCCCCAAACTACATTTCTCTGGGGGAGGGGCTACGGGACAGTCAGTGGTGGCGGGATGATGGGTGATGGAAAAGAGCCCTGAGCAAGCCCACTGCATAATTTGGGGGGGGGCGGGACAAAATGACTTCAAAGCGTGACCCCTTCCACCTGGCCCACAAGACGGCAGGCTGGCCCCCGCCCTCACAGAACCCAGGAGAAACCGCATCCCCTGCTGCCATGACCCAGAACCATGAAGGAACGAGTGGGTTAATGAAGGGGAATTTAACCTTTGACCCCTGATTTAGTGGCAAATCCCCCGTCACTAACCCCAGTGTAATTACGCTCCCTGGTGGTCGCCCCTCGCAGTGGCATAGCAAAGGCAGCTTGGATTAAGCAAAGCTGCCTTTCGGGTCTGACCGGGTCTCTGGAAGAGCGTCACGGCATGGGAGGTGGGACACGTGTCGGAGGCGGGGGTTGGGGGGGGTGCTGTGCAGGTACTGAAGATCCGACACTGTGTCTGCGCACCTGGACTGGCTGACACGCTCGCTGGCTTTCCGTGAGGGATTAACTGAAAGTTGCAATTGTTTCAGGTTCATAAGGTTGATACAGGGTTGGGGGGGGGGCACCTGGTATTTCATTCAATGGCTCCACCCAGTCTCTGGAATTTGCAACACAAACCTTGATTTGAAGCTAAGACTGTCCGTGAGGGGGGAGGGTAAGCTGAGAGAGACGGTTTAAGTAAGACAACCATGTAATTTCCTGCTTAAAAATGATTGTTATGGCTTCGTGCTGCCGTCTCGGATGGTGGCATCAAAGGCATTCCTCCTGCCTGGTGCCAGCCAACAGGAGCTGGGCCCGGGACCCCCCCCCCCGGATCTTTTGATGAGGTGGAGCAGGGTGGGGGAACACAGGGTCACAGAGGAGTTTGTGGTCACCGGTCCTCACCGGTCCTCACCGGTCCTCACCGGTCCTCACGAGACCCTTGTTCAGCAGGTAGTCAGCCAAGAGCTCTAAGACAGTTTGGCTGCAGGTGAGTTTTATTTAAGGTCCTCCCCCCCCCGGGTCGGTTTTGCAGTTGAGTTTATGATCCTGTCGTCAACTTGGGTGGTTCGAGCCCCAAAGATCGACCGAAACTTTATGGTGGAGCTCCCCTCTGCCGCAGCTTGAGTGAGACGGACACCATGGCGTGGGACATGGGACCTTCAGGGGGGGGGGGGGGGCGATCCCCCCCCACGTGGGCTGGCAGAGGAGCCCAGTTTAACTTGCCATCTCTGGCTTTCCCTCTTGGCGGGAGCTGGAGTGTAGATCCATTTCAGTTACATATTAAGTGGCGGACGTCACGCCGCGAATGAGGCATTGATACGGGACGAAGGAGAACAAGTGCAGGCAGGGCACTGCAGGGGGAGGCGCGTCTGAGGGGGAGGCGCGGTCGGCATGGGAACAGATGTGGGGTGGCTCTGGAAAAGGGAAAGAGAATCAGGAAGTTGGGAAGGAGCTGTACTTATAAATGTCTGCGTAGATTGACAGGATAAGCAGGTTTGGAAAATGGATGGATGGATGGATGGATGGAAAAGGAAGCAGGTATAGAACTGTGCGGGTGCCCCAGGTTCTGTTACGGCCGGCCGCCGTCCGTGTTTCCCAAATCCCCGCCTCTTGCGTTCGCGGTTCCTCGGCCGCCTGTCCGCCACGTGACAAAGGCACTCGTGATAGGTGCTGTCTGGCATCCTCCTTTACCCGCGCACGTTCCCCCCCCCCAGCTGACGCAGAAGGAAAGCTGAACAAACACCCACATCCCCTCCCTGCTAGCTGCAAAAAATATAATAACAAAAGAGCCCTCACTGCGGTTACCTGCCTCCTCCCCCCGTAACCCATACAGTGTAACCAGCACCATTATGGGAAGGTAATGGGGGATGGCTCAATCCATTTCTGGTTAAGGGGGGAGGCGTCTCTGACACGCATTTATCAGAGCTGTGCTGAGTGCCGTTGCGCGACTGGGCCCGGGAGCGAGCGGCGCAGCTGGAATCTGAGCGTGACCCCCCCCTCGCCGCCGGACTCCCTCTGTCCGCGTGCACCCGAAAGTGGGGGGACTTTTCTCACAGGCCAATGTTCCTGCCTTTCATGCATGTATGGATCATTTATTTATGAGAACCAGAACGTTAAAAGGTCTGTTTCGTGACCCGTTGATGTGGTTTTTTGTTGAATAATCTCACAGCACCTGTTTCTGTTTTGCGCTTCCAGTCTTTTGTGTAACAATCACAAGGTGCGTAAGCTGTGTGATACAAAACACATATGATTCTATCAGCCAACAATGTCAGAGTAGCCCCAGGCACTTTAACCTTGTGGCCCCCCCCCTCTGTTGGAACTTTGGAAATAAGTCTGCTAGAACCTTGAGTGGAACGCTGTACGTGGAATCCTTATAGAGGGTAAAACACCGGAGCTGCAGCAAGAGCATAAAATGGTCCCAATGAAGACTGTACTTTAACTGTGTGTTTTGTGTCTCTTATTCTTGGAAATCATGACAGAGGATTTGGCAAGATATTGTGATGGAAGTGTAACTGTTGTTAAAGGCAGACGACATGCGGGAATCTCTGCCTGCATTGTGCCATGGCAGCCGGTCAGCAGACGATACGCCCCTTAATGACAGTGCCCCCTCCCCAGGACAGGGAAAGGGACCCCAGGCCCTGCTTCAGTGTCATTTCTATCTAATGTGACTTTTAAAGGTTCAGGCATCTAAACCAGCGTATCTGAATGGGGGTGTCGAGGTCGGCAGGTGAGGCCAGGCCCTCTGAGTAAATTTGATTTATTTCATGTGTGTGTGTGTGTGTGTGTGTGTGTGTGTATATATATATATAATATTTTTTTACGCAAACCTTGACAGACTTGAGAGGCTGTTTGCTTTCTGGTTCCGCCCCCATAGGAACAACCTGCATGTTGTGCCCAGTTTGGGGTTTTCATCACCAGTGACATGCTACTCCAGCTTCAAGCAGGCTGCCCACATCAAAGGGAACCGGCTCTATCAGAGACTGAGAGGCCCCAGCAAATCCGCTCCCCCCCCCCCCTCCCAATTCCTGCTGACACTCTGGCCCAGTTCATCCAAAGGGCGTGTTTTGGGGGTGGGGGTGGGTGGGGCGTCTGAGGCACAAATTTAAATATCATATCCCATAATGCAGCAGGAGCTCCTACGTCCATTTTGGTTAAGCAATGTATGAAGTACAAAAACTGCATGTAGAGATGGTTTTAATTGCATCTCCAATTCTCCATTTGGCTCAGGGGTGGGGGGGGGGGTAAGCTGATCTGAGTACCAAGTGGGGGGGCTGCATTCTGGTCAGGGAATAAAAATGCCCATGTGGCCGATGGTGATTTTCGACACAGGCGAGCATTTTATTATGAGAAATAGCCAATTTCTGGGAATTGGGGGGGGGGGTAGTAGAAAAAGGCCTGCTTTAAGCCTTGATTTGGCTGTCGGCTGCACAGTAGGCGTCATCAGTACGCCTCATCAGGCCTCCTTACAGTGCCCAGTGTAGCCAGCCGCTGGTCAGATTCACTGCGTCTTCAGTGGTGCTGTTCTAGATGAGAGGTCCTTCCCTGGTGCTGCACCTCAGCTATCCATCTCCTGGTATTCTCCTGAGCGTCCCGGCATGGTGGCATTGCGAAAATGTACCCCCCCCCCCCCCCCCCCCCCCCCCCCTCCCCCAACACCTACCACCCCCCCACCCTTTCTTTTTACACCCTGTCCTTTTACGTATA
>JAOYFF010000079.1:1673043-1692394 GCA_025773925.1 Cryptomyrus ogoouensis
TGTGTGTGTGTGTGTGTGTGTGTGTGTGTGTGTGTGTGTGTGTGTGTCTGTGTGTGTGTGTGTGTGTGTGTGTGTACACCAGTCCACGTCCACACTGCGGTTTGTGCTTGAGGAGAGGAGAGCATCATGCTGTCTGGTGTCCTTACTGAAGCCCCCCCCCCCAGGCTCTGTCCGCTTCTGTCTGTGTACAACCTAACCCCTGCCCCACCCCCCCAGGTGCTATTCGAGTATCGGCAAGGTCCAGGATGCCTTCATCTCCTACCGCCAATCCATCGACAAGTCGGAGGCCAGCGCTGACACGTGGTGCTCTATAGGGTAAGGGCCCGCCTTGGGTGGGGTGGGGGCCTCAGGGTGGAAGCCCTTCTTGGTGGGGGGTGGCATCTGATAATCAAGCTCTGGTGAGTCTTTAGGGCAACCCCCCCTCCCATGGATAACCCAGTTGGTCCCCTGGATGTTCCAGTAGGACCAGTAACTTGCTGCTCACCCAGAGGGGTGCTTCCAGGCGAGGGTGTGAGGAACGATTTCATTTGTTTCACTTTGAGTGACATTTGCCCCCCCTCCCCGCAGTGTGCTCTACCAGCAGCAGAACCAGCCCATGGACGCCCTGCAGGCCTACATCTGCGCAGTGCAGCTGGACCATGGCCACGCCGCCGCCTGGATGGACCTGGGCACCCTGTACGAGTCCTGCAACCAGCCCCACGACGCCATCAAGTGTTACATCAACGCAACACGCAGCAAAAACTGCAGCAACAGCGCCGCCCTCCTGGCCCGCATTAAATGCCTGCAGGTATGCCCCCCCCGTTCACTTCTACATGCCAAAACCTGCCTGTTCAGTTATAACCTTTGCTCTCTCTTATGAGTCTCTTCTGTGTCCCCCCCCCGCTTCGGATGGGGGTGGGGCATTGTTCTGAGGTATACCTACTGCCCCCAGTGCCACTGTGTGTCCCCCCCCCACCTCCCCCTACATGTCTGCATTGTCGTCTTTGGTTTAAACATGTACAGCACGCATATGGATGTTGATGTGTGTGAGAACATTTTTCACCAATAACTGTTCATGAATCAGCTATTTCCACTGATTTTATATTGATTTATTTTATTGAATTCATTTAATGTTTACAATGCAGTCATAACAGTTAAGCACTAACTTGTGTGTGTGTGTGTATATTGTGTCTGATCACTTCTGTGTTACATTAGCACACATGGTAGGAGAGCCGACCTCGTCTTTAGAGCAGTCTTAAATGTGTTTTTACGCGATTTTCCCTAGGCTCAGTTGTGTAACCTCCAACAGAGTAGTCTGCAGAGTAACAGTAAAATGCTTCCCAGTATAGAGGAGGCATGGAGCTTACCAATCCCAGCAGAGCTAACATCCAGGCAGGGCGCCCTGAGCACGGCCCAGCAGGTGAGACCAGAGAGCCCAGTGCCGTCAGAGACCCAGCGATGGGCCACCCTCACTAATCACCCACACCAGTGACTGGCGCCCCCTGCCGCTTCCCGCAAGGAACAACAAAAAAAAAATTAAATAGTCACACTTCCCCTGCTCTGCCATGGGAGAATTGGCCATGCAAACAGCAGATTTGAGTGTTATTTGAGCAGTTTTTATTTCTCCTTTGACATTAGGAGAAAGTCTAAGACATGGGGCAGTTTTAAGTACAGCAAACAATCACTGAAGTCATGGTTAGTGACACTGGCCCGTTCCTGTCACTCTGTCACTGATGCTGAATATTTAAATATTTTTGAAATCAATCTTGAATGGGAGTCTGATTTGGATTGAGGGCCATGTCTGTCCGTGCAAGAAGGAGGTCCTCCTGGTGTCTGTCCGTGCAAGAAGGAGGTCCTCCTGGTGTCTGTCCGTGCAAGAAGGAAATCCTCCTGGTGTCTGTCCGTGCAAGAAGGAGGTCCTCCTGGTGTCTGTCCGTGCAAGAAGGAGGTCCTCCTGTTGTCTGTCCGTGCAAGAAGGAGGTCCTCCATGCTATGATTGTTGTAGTGGTTCTGTTTTTAATGCGTATAAATATATACATATATAAATATAATTTTGTGACGTGTTCCCTGTCCATGGAGGTCCTTAAGCTCTGACCTGGGGCAGCTTATGTGTCGTGGTCCCCTCAGCCTCTGCCTGTACCATCCTGAGGTTGCAGGTCTATGGGCTGCCTGTAGGATCGTCCAGAATCACTCAAACTTCCGATGGAAATATGCTTGACGAAACAAGGAACAGTAGCGACGTGCTAGTACTGAGAGGGTTTGATCTTTGAGCTGTATGTCATTGTGTCACTGCTTTAGCGGGCAGTAAATGCACATGTGTGTGAAGTTCTGGCGTCTGACATGGTCAGCTCTCCGTCTTCACGCTTATGCCGTACTTTTGTTTCCTCCTTGGCCTGCTGTGTGGAAAGAGGCATAAATTGCAAATCTCATTCCTGGTTTATGCCTCAAATCATCTCATTTTGTCTGAAAATATCAACTCTTTGCCTCTTGTCAAATGAAACTGCACTTAAGGTTTTTGTGTATTTAACCTTAAATGTGTGTTTCTTTTTGGAGCGTAGAGGCTGGTTTGGATTTCTGTGATCTTGCTTTTGAAATAGGTTCTGACCCAGTGTCAGCGATAGCGCCACAAAAATAGGCCACGCTCTGCTAACCTAGTGGTGTAGTTTACTTCTTTGGACAGGGTTAGACCCCGTGCTGCCTCGGCGCTGGTCATTCAGGTCCACGGGGGTCCCCAGCGTTCTAATCCAGCTGGGGCTTATAGCCCAGTACTGGCAGGTCTGCAGAGCGTGTGTTCCAGTGTGTGGCATAGGCGGGGGTGGCAAATGCGAACGTGACGTCTCTCCCTCTGCCAGGCCTGTAAACCGCACCAGGGGGGTGCCGGCGAGGCGGCCCTGGGGCAGCCACCCGTGCCACCCCCGGCGCTGCCGCTGCACGCGGGGCCCGCCGACGAGCGCTCCAGCCCGGCCAAGCGGAAGCGGACGTCGAGCCCAGAGAAGGTACGCGGCCGCCTCTGTGACGTGTGCGCTGGGGGCACCAGGAGTGGGAGGCTCTTAGACTTCCTCTTTTTTTTGAAAGCAGAACCCCCCCGAAGCCTGGGCGGGCAGCCCAGTGGCAGGGGCCGCCCATCAGCCGCAAGCCCCAAGCTGGTACCTGACGCCTCAGAAACTGCAGGTGGGTGATCAGTGCCGGCTCCACCATCACCCCCACCCCCCCCATTGGCACTGCCCTCACCCCCTCCCACTGGCATCGGCCCCAGCCCCCTGCCGGCTGTTTGCCATGAAGCTGAAGTGGTTTCTTGCCCACCTGTGTCGACAGCTCCTGGAGCAGTTACGGACCAGCCGAGCAAATCTGAAACCTTTTCAGCTCCAGATGCTGGAACAGCTGGAGAGCCAGTTCAGTCTCATGCAACAGCGCCAACAGCAGGTACGCCGGGGAATCCGCAGCCAGCCGCTGGGCGACAGGCCCGCGCCGCTACGATTGGCTGCTTACCTGTAACGCACGGAGTTCTGCTCCAGCGACTCCTAGCGGGGCATCTGTCGGCTCTGTGTGGCTTTCTCTGAATTAGCCAGTTGGCATGTGGAGTGGGGTCTCCGGCCTACGCTGTTTGGAAGATGGGGCTGGTATCGTAGACGGTTGCGTGGGTGATTGGGAGACGGGCAGCTTTACCCAGGGCTGTATGGGGGGCCGGTGGCCTTACTTACGGGTGTAGTGCCCTGACCCACCTGAGGAGGTGTGCCTGGGCCTGCTTATGTTGGACTCTGGTGCGGTACACAGTGTGATCGCTGTCCGTGCCTGAAAACGGAACTCAGACATGACGTCAGTGGTACACGCATGTGCACATGTACACATGGACCGGACCCAGAAGGAACGGATTGGCAGGGCTGTACGGATCGGGTGGCGACAAGCATTTCATAAATATGGCGGCAAAGGAATATCACTTTGGTCTACGGCAGAGGGAATTTGGACTGAGGAGTGTGTCCAGGAGCAACTGGATGCAGCGCACAAACTCTGAGATATTTGGTAAAATACGGGAACTATCTTTATGCAGTTAAATCTCTTGGTACGGTACAAGGCGAGCCGTCCAAGCATGAGTACGCCATCATTAGGGTGTTCGTTAATAGGTTTGGCTCCTTGCTGGAAGGTTCCATGGCTTCCGCTAGAGCTCCGAGTGTCATGCCGCATAGATGCAGTGTGATGGCGGTACTGACCCGTGTAGTGCTGAGCGTCATGGCCGCCCCGCTCCCCGAGCCGCTGGGGTGAATAACGGCGTCACACTCTCCTGTTGCACTAGGTGAGACACGCTGCTGCCATCGGCCAGGTGCGACTGCCTGTGCCCAACGGTCCCGGGCCGGGTCCCCCGCCGCCTGCTCATGTCGCAGCCCAGCGCCCCCACGGGGCTGCTTCTCGCATGCCTGGCCCCGCCTGCCCTGGGCCGCCACTCTCCAACGGGCCCTTCCCACCTGGCTCTGTCCCCTCCGGGGGTGGTCACCATGCACCGGGGCTGGGGAGCAATGGAAACGTGCCTTACCTGCAGCCGAACGCACTACCTCACGCCCGCCCGACGCCAGCTGGCTATGCCGAAGAGCCATGGGCAGACCGACATGTCACTCAGGTAGGCCCCACCTCTGCTTGCAGGTGCCCCGCCCCCTTGTGTCACATGGTCATACCTTAGCAATAAACTAACAATGTTAAAATTAAGAGGCTGCCTCCAAGTGCTCGTGCTCCTAGCCTCTGGATTCCTTCTGCTCTTCTTCCTCGATATTTTTCTCTCTCCCCCCACAGGGGCTTCAGAAAGTTCCGGGTTTGTGTCCCGCTGCCCCCAATGGCAAACAGACTTTCTCTATCACTGGGACGTCCCCCGATTCCCAGTCAGCTGGCACCGGTGCTCAGAATCAGGTCCGGCAGCCCAGCGCGCCGAGCGGCTCGCCGCCACAGGGGGGCGCTCACAATCACCTCCCCCCCCCTCCCCACACGCCTACCTCAGGTGGACAGCAAGGCGTCCCCTTAACCAAAGAGAGTGGGCCTTCAGGGAACGGCACGCCAAGCAGTGTCGCCGTCGCTGTTGACGGGCTGCCTAATCACGTCCATCAGGCAGCGGCGGGCGCCGCCCCCAGCCCTGGCCCCGCCCCCACGGGGCCCCGGACCCCGGGCCCTGGGCTCACTTCAGACAATCCTCAGCTCTCTGCCTTGTTGACGGGAAAAGTCGGTAACGGCGGCCCCAGTGAGAGGCTCAACAACATCCACCCAGCCGCCCGCGGCCCCAGGGCCCCGGGGGACGCCCCCTCGCCCCCCCCCAAGCCTGCGGAACCCAGCGCCACCAGCCTTAACGGCCCCCCCTCGGGCCCGGGACCTACAGTAAACGGGAGGGGCTCAGATGACTCGCGGAGCCCCCTAGCGGCAGATCCGCCCATACCTGGACGCAAACCCATTCTGAGCCTGGCACCCTCATCCTCTGTCTCCATCTACCCGAGTTCCGCAGATGTACTCAAGGCTTGCAGGTGAGTCCCCCCACCCCATGCTCCCATAATGGACTGCATCCTCCCCTTCCGTGGACCTGCTGGTCCTATGTGTCGCCAGCAGGTGGAGTAGTGGCCAGACACTGGAGCAGTAGTAAGGCTGCTTTGAATGTAGGCTTTATGTGACGTAATGCAGTCCTTAGGGGGACCCAGACGAGCTGGGGAAGGAACAAAGATGTGGACCGTCCAGGGGTCCCTGAGGACTGGGTTGAGAAATACTGACCTAATGAACCAAACCACGATATGTTCCGTGTGGTCATGTGACCTTTGCCAGTCCTCCCAAAGGCTGCCTGATTCCAGTTCATCAGGGGAGGCTGCTGTCCCCCGGCTTCTCGGGATCAGGGTCTTTCGGTAATGCGCTCCCCACCAAATCAGATACGACGTCTCAGTTCCAAGCCTCAGTCCAGGGGCAGCAGATGTCACCTGCATGTTTGGATGTGTGTAATACAGATCTCAGTACCACTTCACTTCACAGTAAGGCTTCCCATTGCCACTTATTAATGGTAGTAACTCATCAATTAAAAAAAAAAAACTTGTTTATAGTAATATATTAATGCTTTAGAAAGTGTTGCAACCTAATTAACTGATCATAATCATCCATAAACTGTTTATCAGGGTAGCCTTATTGTGAAGTGGTACCGAGGTCTTTTGAGCTCAGTCCCAGGAACCAGCAGTGCATGCGTTTGCGTGTTGGGATTTTAAGCTGTTTGGCTTTGTGAATTAGGTGCCGGTGTCAGTGTCCGGAAGGTCGCTGGTTTGAATTCCGTGACTGTTGAGCCCTGAAGTGAGGCCCATTACTCCAATAATGCCCCAGGGTTGCTGGATAGATGTGAGACACTGTGTTCGGACTCCATACTTAACTCTGTGTGTTTGTCTCATATGAGCGTAAGATGTGATGCCAGAAACCTAGTGGATTCCCTCGTACCTGTGGCACTGCCTGCTCTCACCCTGCATCTGCTGGGTGGGGGGGTTGCTCACTGGGGTGACAGTCATGCCAGGCCCTATTATTTTCCTGCTTCCTTTAGTTTCTAGACGCCACACAGGACTGGACTGCTGTTGGCTTTCCTTTGGATTCTGCTGTTTTGAAACCTGGCTTCATGTTGAGGTTTTGTGGTGCTCAGGGGCCTCAGATTGCTGTTTGGGGTCTCAGCTCCTTGGTTCTGTTCTGTGCGACCCCAAACCCCAGTGTGTGATGCTGGTGATGCTCTGTGACCCCAAACCCCAGTGTGCGATGCTGGTGATGCTCTGTGACCCCAAACCCCAGTGTGCGATGCTGGTGATGCTCTGTGACCCCAAACCCCAGTGTGCGATGCTGGTGATGCTCTGCCCTGGTCGACTTCGTAAGCGGGTGTAAATGTGTCCGTCCTCTTCCAGAAATACTGTTGCCCTAATTGCAGGTTTGGTAAATATACTCATTTGCTGTGATTAGCTGCGTCAGTGTTACTCTGCGGCAGTAGGGTTAGAGACATTTACAGGGGGGCAGACGAACACCGACAGGATTAATGGTGTCCATGTGTTTATTTTAATAACAGCAGTCAGTATAACAAGTGAACTAAACATCAGAACATTTCTTTTTATGACAGTTATCCACAAAGTGTGCAACTTTTGTTACTGTGGTATGTTTTTGTCTGCTTTTCGGGTGGTTGATGCGACATATTTTCTGATGTCTACCTCTGTCTGTCTCACCTGTGTGTGCGCGTGTACGTGTCTGTGCACACGCATCGGGGCGGAGCTCCGCCATGCGCGATACAGAGAGCAGAGGAGAATTGTAAACGCGCGACCGTGTAGAGACAAGAATGACAAGCTGTTGTGTAAATAAGCATAATAGCATAAGGCTATTTAGTTTGTTTAATAAAAGGACAATGTATAGACCTGTTCTATAGGAAAGGTAACCTTAAATGACTTCTGTTGTGATCTGGCACTATATAGAAAGTAAAATTATATAAAATTAACTTGACCTTCAAGGGGGAGGTGGGAGCGCCCCCCTAATATAATGGTAGGGGAAACACTGATTTCTGGCTGTTTGCATTGCCCACTGCCATTCGTATTCCTCTTCCTGGTAGATCGCATTCGTGACATGAACAAAAATCCAGCCGCCTCCAGCCACCAGTCATGCCTCACCTGACGTCTGTGGCCATCTGTCCAGGGTCACGGGGCCCCGGCAGGCAGAGGGGGGCCCCGCCAGTGCTGCTCTCCTACATCTGCCTCTTCCACTCAGTTGCTTTTTTTGCCCCCATTTTTCATTTCTTCAAACGCGCTCGTGCTGTTGATGTCCCGCCTAATCCATCTCCGCAGCCTGTCGGCCTGACTGTGTCTGTACACGTTTGGCACGATTGCAGGTTTACTCCGTCGTTCCTGCATGTAACGGTCTGACTGATATGGCGTGCAGGACTGACTCCCGTTGAGAACTGACCAGTGCCGCCTGAGCCGGACTGAGGGCTCTGCTCTGCTCCTGTAGGTCATGGAAGTACTTTGCCCAGTCTTGGTTCCCCAGATTGAGAGCCTCTGCCTCAGTGCAGCGTGTGATATTGTATTTACACAATGACAGGGCTCTGAACCCCACCCCCGATCCCATTTAGCCAGCTCCTGTTTATCAGAGGTGCATTCTGGGTAATTGTCATGCTTTCCATGTCAGGTTTGTTTGCTTTTCTACGGGCCGTGATAGGGATGTGCGTCAAAGCCCTGTGCGTCCTTTCAGGAATCTGGGCAAGAACGGCCTGTCGAGCAGCAGCATCCTGTTGGGGAAGTGCCCCCCTCCGCGGGTGCCGGCTGCTCCCACCCCCCCACTGCCAAAGGACAAACTGAACCCCCCCACGCCAAGTATTTATGTGAGTACAGCGCCGTGGCTCTCAGTAAACACAGGCCGCGATGCTGGAAGTCAGACTGAAGATCCTGTTGAGTTGTGTGAGTAAAACAAAAATAATAATAATTATAATTGCATATTAATTTGCCTGCTTTCCCCCGCAGCTGGAGAACAAGAGGGACGCCTTCTTCCCACCCCTGCACCAGTTCTGCACAAACCCGTCCAACCCGGTGGCGGTGATCCGAGGGCTGGCTGGCGCACTCAAACTGGGTGAGCAGTCTGCAGAAACGTCCGGAACAGTCCCCCGAGGCATACTCCGAGGGCAACGGACAAAGCCACACGCTGCATACTCCTGACCTGCCGGGTGATGACAGTGCCACCTGCAGGCCGGTCGAGTGGGTGCAGGTGGCTCCCTGTCCCACATAGTGTGGCGGCAGCGACGGAGAGCTCACTGACTGTGAGAACCTCACGTGCTGGCAAATGCACCGCGCTATACCTTGCATCTCCAGCGCGGGGGGTTCGAATCCCTCCTCCGCTGTGTGTGTGTGCATTTGCTGGCTCTCTTAATGTCACATGGATTTTCCCTGTGCTCTAGTTTCCACACACAGTCCAAAAACATGCAGATAGGTCAGTGGTTCTCAGTCCTGATCCTGGCTGCCCCCTCACCCCCCCCGCCTGAAAACCCACACTGCTTTCAAACTGCCGCACTCATTATCAGCCCATTAAGGACCATGTAAGCCTGATTAAGGTACGTTTGGAGTGAAAACATTCTGGGGCCACCAGGAACAGGACAGAGAACCACTGAGGAAGGTAAACTGGTGTTTGTTCTTGAATTTCCCGTAGTGTGTGATTGTGTGGGTGTATGTGACCCCTAACTGCATGGTATCCTGTCCAGGAAGTTACACCCCTGTGACTCTGCTGGTTAAGCAGTTGGATGTAGGATTGGTTTATGGATGGGTGTAGGGGTGGGCATGCATTACAGTAATGCGGTATAGCATGGTAATTTGGAAGCATTTGACTGCAAGGATCCGTCCCCACTGCTGAATGAATTTTATCGCCAAGGTTTGAGTGCCGGAACACAGCGTATTGTGTTGTGCAGAACAATGAAGGCGCTCCCTCTAGTGGCTGTGGCCATGCGTGTTTCCTGGTAAAGGCCGCCGCTGTCTTCTCGCAGACCTGGGCCTCTTCTCCACCAAGACGCTGGTGGAGGCCAATCCCGAGCATCTGGTGGAGGTGCGGACACAGCTGTCCCAGCCTGCCGACGAGAACTGGGACGCCACAGGCACCCGCAAGGTGTGGCGCTGCGAGAGCGGCCGCTCGCACGCCACCATCGCCAAGTACGCTCAGTACCAGGCTTCGTCCTTCCAGGAGTCCCTGCGGGTAAGCCTGCCCCTTAGTGGTTACTCTCAGCTCTGGTAATAACGGTGATATAATGGCACAACGTTTTCTGCAGCTTTGCTTTTCCCTTCAGTAAAACGTGGGATGAGATTGAGCTGAATATTGTGTGAAATGCCTTGAGGTGGCCTCATGTGAATGGGTTGTTTTAATCTTGCCTTCCGAAGGAGGAGAACGAGAAGAAAGGGCAGAAGGACCACTGGGACGCGGACTGTGCCTCCTCGGACAGGTAAAGCCCCGGCTGAGCGCTGTAGCATGGCGCCGCCCTTGTGTACAGTAGTGGAACTAACATGCAGCTTCTCTGCTTCCCCCGCAGCGTGGGCAGGCGACGGAAAGGCCCCATCAAGTACATCAAATTTGGGACGAACATTGACCTGTCAGACGAGAAGAAGTAGGTGCTCATTTAGTGGCCCTGATCTTTCAAGTCCTAATACTCCTGAGTGTTTATGTTGCGCTCTTGCTGCGGAGTGGTGGCTCTGAGGCTAGGGATCTGTGCCAGCGGATCGGAAGGTTGCTGGTTTGAATCCCGTGAATGTCAGGAGTGATCCTACTCCGTTGGACCCTAGAGCAAGGCCCTTAACCTGCAATTGCCTTGTCCTGGGTATATTAATCTGTATCCAGCCCTGCAAGCAGGTCCTCCAACTTACAGGGAAATTTGGGGGTTGGTGGCAGGATTGGCGCTCCGGGCACCGGAAAAAACATTCAGATTAGTGTGGAGCTGAGGTATCACCTGCCGCACGGCTGCACTCAGGTTCTCATCCAGTCTACGTCTGCGTCTGCAGGTGGAAGCTGCAGCTGCAGGAGCTGAGCAAGCTGCCTGCGTTTGCCCGCGTGGTGTCTGCAGGGAACCTCCTCAGTCACGTGGGGCACACCGTCCTGGGCATGAACACCGTGCAGCTCTACATGAAGGTCCCCAGCAGCCGAACGCCAGGTCCGTCATGATCCCCACCCCCACACAGGGCCCCGACCCGCTGACCTTGCGGGTATCATGGCCGCCCTGGGCACGCGAGACCGACGTGTGTGCCTCTGCTTGACTTTTCAGGTCACCAGGAGAACAACAACTTCTGCTCCGTCAACATCAACATCGGGCCAGGGGACTGCGAGTGGTTTGCTGTGCCAGAGCTCTACTGGGGCGTCATGAATGACTTCTGTGAGAAGTACGCTGGAACCGCGCTCTGCCTCGTGCGATTGATGCCGGGTGGCAGAATACTGATGGTCGTGTTTAAGTGTCTGTGCTGCTTTGAGCCATCTGGGCGCCGAGTCTGTCCCAGAAATGCTTGGATCATGCAGCCCTTTCCTCCATCGCCTCCTCATCTTTTTCAACAGGAATAATATCAACTTTCTCATGGGCTCTTGGTGGCCCAACCTGGAGGATCTGTACGAGGCCAATGTTCCCGTCTACCGCTTCATCCAGCGTCCGGGAGACCTGGTGTGGGTCAACACGGGCACGGTGCACTGGGTGCAGGCCATCGGCTGGTGCAACAACATCGCCTGGAACGTGGGGCCACTCACAGGTCCGCCCTGCCCCCGCACCCGGCCCCCGCTCGCTGCCACAATTCGCTGCCATCCCCTCACTGAATCTCCCCATTTCCCCCACAGCCTACCAGTACAAGCTCGCCGTAGAGCGATATGAGTGGAATAAGCTACAGAGTGTAAAATCCATCGTCCCCATGATTCACCTGTCCTGGAACATGGCCAGGAACATCAAAGTGTCAGACCACAAGCTTTTTGAGATGATCAAGTGAGTAGGCCTCTCTGTTTCGCCCGCCTCTGCCGGAGGCTGCGCACTGGTCCGTTGCATCCAGGAGATTTTTTTGCCAGACTCTGTAGCCGGTCGATCACGCGGAGGCCACCGAAAGTGTCAGAATTACCTTATTTTAACCCCGCGACCCACCCTCCCCAGGTACTGCCTCCTGAGGACCCTGAAGCAGTGTCAGATGCTGAGGGAGGCTCTCATCTCTGCTGGAAAGGAAGTGCAGTGGCACAGAAAGACCCGGGAGGAACCGGCACACTACTGCAGCATTTGTGAGGTGAGGCCGTGTGCTAGCTGTGGTCCGACCGGAGGCGGGGCTTTTATCCTGGCCGTATGTGATTGGCCGCTTAGACAGCGGAGAGTTAGACACCCGTAACGGCTCCCTTTCTGTCTAAGAGCATTAATCAGCTTAATAGCCTGTGTGAAAACTGACATGTATATCCTGACCTGCCGGTGACTCTCTTCGAGGGATCATGGAATTGACTGTAATTGTTTTAGATCATTTTTGGTCTAAATGAATTTTTTGTTAATTGCTTCATAGTCGTCTCTGAAATATCTGTTGAGGGTGTGAAAGCGAGTCCCGGCTGTTTGTTTGGCTCCGGCCCCTTGACCCCCTCCTGCTCATCTGGCTGTCACAGGTGGAGGTCTTCAACCTGCTCTTCGTCACCAGTGAGAGCAACTGGCGTAAGACCTACGCGGTGCACTGCCAGGACTGCGCCCGCAAGGCCAGCGCCGATCTGCACGCCTTTGTGGTGCTGGAGCAGTACAAGATGGAGGATCTCATGCAGGTGTACGACCAGTTCACGCTGGTGAGTACCCCTGTCTGGTGCCAATCCCCATCACCTGCCTTAAGTCCACGAGAACATTACCCGGCTGAGATGTGGCCCCGCCCCTTCCCTGTCTCCCCGTAGGCCCCGCCTTTGCCTCCTCCCTCATCTTGACGTCGACATTTCCTGCCCGGCGGACCGTGCGCGGGAAGTCGAGGAGGCCTTTCTGATATTCAGGAAGCCGGCCGGTCCAGATGCCGCTGGGCTCTGTAGCTAATCCTACGAGGCTGCGTCTGGAAGCTTCTGTCTATGCAACCTGCCGCCCCAGCAGTGGGAGGGCGGGGGGACCCTCCGGGACACTCGACAGCCCCCCTGGCTGTATGCATATAGAGCCCATTGGGAGGAAGCGCCCCTTTTGTACATATCGATACCTTCACCGGTCACAACTGGCAACGTAACACAAAGACTACTGACCCGAATCTCCGTTTTCTATTGTTTTTGGGCTGATATGAAGTTTTTTTTTTTTTTTTTTTTTTTTTTTTTTTTCCTCCCCTTCTTCCTCTTCTCCTCCTTATACCCACGAAATGAATACTAGCTTGGCTGGTCTTTTTTTGTATAGTAGAGACATTTTAAGTCTATTTGGGCAACAAAGAAAAATGGGGAAAAAAAATTTGTAATGTGAAAAGTTAGGTGGTATAATTTTTTATGGCTTTGGTTTTACGTCGTTATTTTTGGAACCATGTTGGTAAATCTTTCGGTTTTAGTTAAAATTTAAAAAAAGAGGTAAAAATCAAGGACGACAGCCAAGTGAAGAGAATGGGTTGCACATAGACTAAGAATTAAACATTAATTTGTGATTTTCTTTGTTTCTAATCTTGATGTAAATTTACACTATTTATAAATACATATTTATTGCTTGGAAATATTTGTGGATGGAATGCTGTTATTTTTCCCAGAGTACCTGCCATTAAATTTTAAGGAGTTCTGTCATTTTACGCACCAACTCCTATTTACCTTTTCTATATATAAATGAAACTGCTTAGCCACCTTGTACAGAAACATCATTAAAATTGTTTTATTGTTTGCTGTACGACCTGACTTATTCGCGCCGGATTGGTCGGTGGGCTACGCGCGATCCTGTGCTGGTTCATCGCCACAAGGGGTGTGTGTCTGTTAGTCTGTAATCACCCTGGCAGATGCTGTCCAACTGTGTTTTTGTTCCTGTTTTATTGGCATTTGTGTGTTACACACAATAGCCCCCCAATCGCAAATCCAGACCGTGTTTTCAGTTCCTCCTGGTGGTGAGTCAGCAGGGCTCGGCCCTTGGGGACCGTGGGCTGAACAGCCCCACCCGTAGGGGGCCCATTTGGTCGGGGCTGCAGGCTTCATTCCCGCCTCGGTCGTTTTTCTCTCTACTCCTGTTGACATGCGGTCAGGTTGGTTGTTGTCGCTGAATGACCAGCAGTGTATAACTGTGTGTGTGTTTATATTTTTATGTTTATATTACATTGGGGGGGCAAATGTCCTGCTATTTTGATGTTGTGAAAGGTGCCCCTTTTTCCATTCCCCACAAAGATCTGTCATTGTCACTTTAGTTTGGTTACTTTTGGTTAAGGTTAGGGCTGGCTAGGGGTTAGGGTCGTCATGTTGGGATTAGAGTTTTCCCCATAGAAATTAATGGAGATTCCCCACAAAAATATTACAAACCTGTGTGTGCTCTTCTCCAACCCTGACCAGGTGAAGTGTTTGTAAAATAGTTGGATTTGTACTTCCTAGGATGTTATGAAACGGTTACCCTTGCTGTGTGTGTTTGACTGATGCTGATATGCAGCAGGTTTTCCTCTAGCTGTTGGTTACATCTATCGGCTTGATCACAGCGCCATCTGCTGCTGATGCTGTGCCAGTGCAGTGGAGGTGCTTGAGCCTGGCTGTTGGTGGCGCTCTTTTGGTAGCGGCAGTTAATATCCTGTTTGCTGGATGCCCTGAAGCTCTAGCAGAGGATGGGGGTGGCAAGATGGTCCTGGCAGGCGGTGACATCGGTGGCCCTGCCCTTCTCTGCCCGCTGAGCCCGGCCTCTGGACAGGATACAAGTGAGTCAGTCGCGGGCCCTATAAATCTGGGACTGCTTTGTGGCGCTGGGTGTTGCCGGTTTGCCCTGTGCTGTGTGTGGGGCTCATTCGGGTTTGTTCTTTGGGGAATAAGGCATTTTGATATATCCGCAGAGCACCAGCCGCAGTGTAGTTCAGTAAGCTCTGTTTTGGACAGGCAAATGACAAAAAGCTCCATATTGCACTCGGTCTTTAGGATTTATAGTCCTAATCGTTCAAAGGGACACTGAAATATCACAGTAAATGTCTCTGGATACTTGCTGTGCTCAGGTCTGTCTCCCAAACGATTCCTAGTGTTCAGTCAGTCCTCTTTAAATGACCGCTAATAGGATTCATTAGCATAGCATCCTAAGTGAGGGGGTGTCCCACCACGGTGATCTTACCGGCAGCGCCTGGTTTGAAATTATCTGTGGTCAGTCGAACTTTAACCTGGGAGATTCCAAGGCAACTACGCCGGTTACAGTGTCCTGTTGGCTTACGGCTTACTTTGATTAACCTGGGATCAGTTAGAGTTCTGTTGGAAAAGCATCCAGATTTCTCTATGACGTGTAGGCGCGCTGCCTTTTGGGCGCGGGGATGAAATCCCGTTTGAGGGCCGCGTGTTTGTAGGTGCAGGAGCCGCCGGTCACAGCCAGCATCTCTGCCGTCCCTGCGGCTGTTTGAGCCGCTCTGAACCGCACCGGGCCCCGTTGGAGCCTGCTGTTCGTGCAACTCGCTACGCCCCGCCTATGGGTTTGCGCCGTGCCCAACGCCCACCCTCCGGAAGTGCACACAGGAAGCAGATAACTCTGTTGCCATGGGGACGCTTCCTCACCCTACAGATGTCAGTTTGAAGTTGGCAGCCCGTTCCTGCCGGAGGCCCCCGCGGTACGCGTTAGATAAGATTTCTGTGCAAATGTTAGTGGTCCTAAATGCCTTCGCATCCATAACCGTTTCTTCGGGGGCTGTAGATGCTCCTGGGTGCCGCTGAATGCTCCTAAAGGAGACCCTAAACCCTTTTGGTAGGTTATTTCACTGTATTTGTCACACATTAAATGCTTAACTTATGGGTCTGGCCAGCAGGTGGCGTGGTGGTTAAGGGTCCAGCGTACTGTTGTTTCCATCCTCAAGTTATTCATGCCTGTTGATCAAAGTATGCAACCAACATTCAACCTGTAAATCGCCAAATATCAAGCTACTTTGTGTAAAAGCTTAGATTGTGCAAATATATAGATTTTAGTATCTAATCTGCACAGAAAGATTATTACAACCGCCTCTTTAAGTCTGTATAATTCACTGTAAACAGTAATTCCTTTTCGTCTTGAGTGGACACAACCTTCAGAAAATTTGTGGGTACCTTTGAAATTAACAATTATTACTTTGCGTCGTAATATCAAGAAATCACGGTAGCAGGACACCAGACCTGTATGGGGGAAGAATATCGGACATATGCTACATATCTCTGGAATTGCACTCAGTTATTTCATAAGGACCAGGAGCATCATTAGAAATTTATGAAAAGGGGGCGGGGCAAACCTCTGTTTGGGGCAGGGGTCTGATTTTAATGAAAATGAATGAGAATTTATTAAATTAGTTTACATTTTTGAGGCCGGGGACTAAATCTCAAGTATCTATCGCACATAGTAGCGATTAGTTATTAAATAGACGCGAAATGACAGAAGTGTCTTGTCCGTCGTCGGTCTCCCCTGTACGGGCGATTAGGAGGCTGTGTCGCCAGAGCACCTCTGCGCCGAAGACGAGTGCTGTAAACGCCTCTGGCCGCCAGGTGTCGCCCTCCGCTCGCCATCGACGCTCACGCTCTCTGCGACTCTACGCGCGCTCATTGGCAAATCGGGGACACGGTTTGAGGCTCGCAGCGTTCCTTTCCAGATCCGTTTAGTCACACGTCTGATGTGTTTACTACTTTTTCCACTGTTTTAATAATAAAAAAAATCGATTAGTTTTTCCTTACTTCCTTGCGTCGTGTAAATGAAAAGCTGCATTGTTTTAAAAGGGAAAGCAGGTACTCTACGGAATGTTTGTGCTCATTAGTATGGAAATGGTAATCCGTGAGTGACTTTAACTAAATCCATACACAGAACCGCAACGGTTTCCATTAGTGATGCTTGATTTTTAAAAATTATTTCTCTTACTGCATTAAATGTTTTTGTTTTAAGTAACAAATGCGAGAACTCGTGATAATGTCTAGGGATGGAAAATATAGCGTATACGATGTAGGGTATTACGCTTTCCACTGACAGCACTGTATGTAAGGGCGTAGGAGAGAATTTGATATTGAGGGACACCGCTTTATAATTTAAACGGAAAGGGCTATTTATTAGGGCGGGACGAGTATTGGAGGGTACACGGCCCCCGGGTCCGACCCCCCTGACATTGGCGAAATAAAAACGTTACTTGTAGTTCCTGACGATGTTGTGTCAGCAATGAACACGGTACCCAGTCCGTCTTCGGGGTTTCAGTCTCCAACTTCAAAGTTTTCTGACTTTATATAGGGATTATAAATACATGTTCGGCGTGAGTCAGCTCGTGTTAATCATCGCCGACGCGGTTTCGTCCCTAAACGCCATGCAGGGAGGAGCACTTACTGACTGAGTGACTAAACCGTCGCAGTTGTTGCAGGGAGAAGATGTTGGTATCGGAAGGAAACGGGGGGTCTGTATGTGTAAAGCTAACAGGAACATGGAGGTAGTGACTGCAGAATTTGCCGGGCTGCTGTCCTATGTCACTACCGAACAAGGCGGCCAGTGTGCGCAGTGTAACATGGAATTGGATAAGCGACTTGGTGAAAAATGTTGGGGACTTACGTAGCTGTACATATTTGGGGCGATATTCGTGAAAGCACCGATACTGGCCAAGTTGGGTTTGTAGCTTACTCTTATTTTAATCGATTGCCATTTAATCGTGTTTTTTTCGTTTGATTTTGTGCACTTGGCCTCCGATCAGGTTCTTCAGGTTGATGCGTGGGCAGATATTTCACATTTACATGAAGTTCCGCCTCTAGGCCAATTATGACGTAGATATGGATCATGTCTGCTCGTTAGTAATGCCGTCTACATACAGCTAGGTACAGATTAACAAATATGAGAAACATGGAATGTTTGGATTGTATAACTAGCCTAAAGACTAAGGACTCACACAGTAAGCACAGTAAAACTTATAATGATCTATAGAGACAGACGAAGGGTTTTTATATATAATAATATTTTATATATAATTTATAATATGTACATTTGTGTATGTATATATATATATATATATATATATATTCTTGTATATAATTATAGGCCTAATTTGTGTGTGTGTGTGTGTATACACCACTGTTTGGGGTCACTTAGAAATTTCCTTGTTTTCCATGAAAACATGTGAAATGAGTTTGAATAGGAAACATAGCTAAATAATTGTCCTTGGCAAAGTTAAAAATAATCATTTTTGAAATTAAAATAATAATTGTGTTCCTCAAACTGTGCTTCCGTCAAAGAGTCCTCCATTTGCAGCAATGACAGCCTTGTAGATCTTGGCCATTCTACATGTCAGTTTGTTGAGGTAACCTGATTAGATTTCACCCCATGGTTCCTGAAGCATCTCCCATAAGTTGGATTGGCTTGATGGGCACTTCTTACGTACCATTCGGTCAAGCTGCTCCCATAACAGTTCAGTGGAGCTGAGACCCAGTGACTGTGCTGGCCACTCCATTATACACAGAATACCAGCTAACTGCTTCTTCCCAAAATACTTCCTGCATAGTTTGGAGCTGTGTTTGGGTTATTGTTGTAAGACGAAATTGGCTCTGATTAAGTGCCGTTCCACAGGGTATGGCATCTCACTGCAAAGATAGTCTTCCTTCTTCAAGATCCCTTTCACCCTGTACAAACCTCCCACTTCACCATCACCAAAGCAGCCCCAGACCATCACCTGTCCCTCCCCCATGCTTGACAGATGGCGTCAAGCACTCCCCCAGCATCTTTCCATTCGATCTGCGTCTCACGAATCTTCTTCTTTGTTATCTGAACTCCTAAGACTTAGATTCATCTATCCATAGCACTTTTTTCAAATCTTCCTCTGTCCATGTCTGTGTTCATTTGCCATCTCAGTCTTTTCTATTGGCCATTCTGAGATCCGGCTTTTTTTCTGCGATTCTGCCTGGAAGGCCAGCAGTTGCCTCTACACTGTTGACGTTGAGACCAGTCTTGGTCTTTTGCAGGTATTATTTAATGAAGCTGCCAGTTGAAGACCAATGAGGCGTCTGTTTCTCAAACTACACACTCTAATATATTATCCTCTCGCTCAGTTGTGCACCAGAGCCTCCCTGTCCTCCTCCTGTTGTGGTTAGAGCCAGTTTGCGCTGCTCTATGAAGGGAGTAGTACAGCATTTTATGAGATCTTCAGTTCCCTGGCAATTTTTCACATAGAATAGCCTTAATTTCTCAGAACAAGAATAGACTGATGAGTTTGAGATGAAAGTTCTTTGTTTGACCATTTTGTAGTCAAACCCTCAAGTGCTGATGCTCCAGATACTCGATTAGTCCAAAGGCCAGTTTTATTGCTTCTTTAATCAGCACAACAGTTTTCATCTGTGCTAACATAATTGCAAAAAGGTTTTCTAATGATCAATTAACCTTTTTAAAATGATAAACTTGCATTAGCAAACAAAATTCCACAGGAACACAGGACTAATTGTTGCTGATAATGGGACTCTGTACACCCATGTAGATATTCCATTACGAAACAGCCGTTTCCAGCTACGATTCTCACTTGCAACATTTACAATGTCTACATAGTATTTCTGATCAGTGCCGTTTCCAGCTAAGATTGTCACTTGCAACATTTACAATGTCTACATAGTATTTCTGATCAATAAGATGTTCTACGTTTTCTAAGTGGCCCCAAGTGTTGTATCTGGCGATCAGAGACGAAGCAGACCCCGTAATGCAGGAGAACGTTTTATTCTGAAAGAAGCCGGGTGCAGCCAAATCCGAAGGGGCAAGACAGGCGGAGAGTCGGGCTGGTCGCGGGAAGTCAGAAGCCGGGGT
>JAOYFF010000079.1:1700817-1711556 GCA_025773925.1 Cryptomyrus ogoouensis
GGCGGTGGGCGTGGGGGGGGGGGGGGGGGGGGGGGTGGGTGGGCCCCGCTCCCTTTTCAATGACGCGAGAAGGGAGAGGGGGGGGGGGCAGCATTTAGAGGACTGGGGCAAGTTCTGTCATTCTCTGCCACTCAAAGGTCAAAGGAGGCTCCGCCCTCTGATCTCGCAGCGGAGGTGTGCTGTGCCCCCGGCCCCCCCACATGCACCATAGTCGTTCGGGGGGCACTAGGAGGGCGGGGCACCCTAACCCTCACCCATCACGACACCCTGGCGCTGTGCCCGTTTGGCTACTCACACGGCCCCTCTGCTATGCCATGCATTTCTAGGCGGGGGCTTCACTTAACAGGGCTCTGTTCCCCACACCACGCCCCCCCAGTCGCTGCGATGGCCACCAACACAGCCTGAACACGGAGCCGATGTCCTGATCACGGGCGTCGAGAGTCACGGTCACCTGACTAAACCCCCCCGTCTCCTTGACCCGACTTCATGAATGAACGGCGTCACCGGCGGCTTCTGCTGTATCATGGTGACGTCAGCTCTGGGTGCACGGCTGACTGGTGCGAGACCGGCCTCTGCTAATCAGCCGCTCAGGCATTACCTTGTCGTTGCCTTACTACTGACCGGGTGCCGGCCTTCTGAGTAGAGTTAGTGTACAGCACCTGTCTGGCCAATCATTGATTAGGATCTATTCCCATGTGACCTGAGATCTTCATGATGATGTGAGGGCAGTGGGTGGTGCGGCAAATCAATACCCGGGGCTCTGGCAGATGCCACCAAACGGTCCAGATGGAAGGCGCCGGAAGTGGTAGCCGAGTTGGAGCCCTGCGGCCCCCGTGACGACGCCACCGAAGGACGCCTACTCGCCCACAACCTGACAGCATGCAGAAGAATCCAGCAGGTTCTCACCTTGTGGTTCCAGGGCAGCTCAGAAACTCTGATCCGCCACAGCAGACCTTCAAAAAAAAAAAGTCACCGTAATTTTTTTTGATCGTTCAAGAAACGATGTATTTTTCCTTACAGGATTTCGTAAAAGCTGAGTGAAAAGGACAAAATAATTCAGAAGTCCCCCTACTGGGAATCTCCTCAGCATTTTCGGGGATTCTCTTTTTTTTCCCAAGGATCTCTCCCAAGCTCCCATGATGCCATGCTGCAACCCCCCCCCCCCCCTCCCCCCGCCCGAGCCACGTCACCTGGCCACCGAGCGGCGTGACGTGGAAGTCAGGGATCAAATACCGGCGCGGCGGCAGTAGCCTTGAAGCCAAAGCCTGGCAGCACAGTGCGGGTGTGCGTCTTCAGTCGGACCACAATAAAGTCTCCAGGTTGACTTTCCCCTCCTTATCTTATCTCCGCTCTTGTTTTTCCCACGTGATGCCGGCAGTGTCAGAAGCTCAGCGGTTAACATGTAAAGCTCAACCGCAACGTCAGCTGCAGCTGCTCCGCAATCGGTAAGCTTCAGGGGACATGGGTGTGATGGAAACTGAGGTCAGCAAGGCTTTACTGAACATCCCCAGCCTGGTGATGGTAACAGAGCAGCGCTGATCTACCGTGCTGGGCTTGTCACTGTCTTCTCCTGGTGGAGAGCCGTTCCCTGACTGTGTTTGATGCCTGAGACCTTAGTGTAGACAGAGTGACCATGGAGTGGTCATCTGAGATGGAGTTTAGAGTTTTCTGGAAGACTTATGATGCTTGGCCCGTCCCTCAGCGGAACCTGAACGAATGCCCCGAATGTCTAGGCCCTTCACAGAGGGGTGTGGCCCGATCATCATGCTCCCTGAGCCGGCTCCGCCTTCACTTCTCACTCTGCTCAACACCATTCCTTAACCTTGAGACTCTGTGTTCAGGGTTCAAAGAGCAGCTTGGCTTGGGGATCTCTCAAATCAGATTGGAAATCAGATTCATTTTTTAATGGCTATATTGTTGCTTCCTGTCCGAAGTTCTGCCGAAGAAGGGGACACGTCCCTTCCTCTGGATGGGGCTAAGGTCCATTTCTGGAAGCTTGCGAGATTTGGGGGACAGTTTGAGGAGAAGCTGGATCCACCCTCAGACCCAACTGAGAGATTCGGGGGTTGTGGGTGAGCGGCACATCAGCAGCCAGTATGGGGGCACAGGTGTAAACAACCACGATCATCTTCAAGCATAACACTATAACTGGCTGCTCGGAACCCGGTGGCTCGCCCAACAGAATCGGGAATGTGCTGGTCTGTGTCCATGCCGACGGTAAACAGCACTGCCGGGGGGGCCTTTAAGAGCGACAGCAGTGCATTTAATAGGATGTGCCCGGAGATGGCCCGCAGCGAGGACTCAGCCGAGTTGCAGGAACAGAACCGGCCCGGGGTGCCGAGGAATTCCCCCTCCGTTACAGCAACCGCCACTAGTTTTGCCATCCAAACAGGGGGATTTTCCAGGCGATCTGGGATCGGACGCCTCCTGGGGCAGGTGCGGCACGGCCACCTGGCTAACGGCAGCGGCGCGTTGACAGCGAGAGAGGCTGTGCTATTCGTTGGACGACCTCTGTGCCCGGCTGCTTGCTGCAGATTTATTCTGGTGACCGTTCAGTGTCCGTCCGGCTCCTCCAGTCATCATTCAGGCTAATTGCTTCGGGGGGGGGGGGGGGTTGGAGCAGCGGCTCCGCGCCATCCGCTCATCGATTCTCATTTTCCATGACGTGCCGGCGCCCCCCACCTGCCCCGACAGGCCGCCGCTCGCTGGTGGCCACACACTGATTGGAATTCAATCCGCCAGCTCGTGGGGCCAGGTGTGGGGGGGGAAGCGGTGCCCATATATGGGCACGGTGGCGGAGTGGCACTCCCCCCTGGCACGGCCGTGCTCTGACGTCTGAGCTCCACTCTGTCACAGTTGGCCCGTGACCAAAATCCCGAGCTCTGGATCCCACAGCACCCCCTCACAACGAGGTCTGAAGCCGCAATACTGGTTGGTGTGACGGCGAGGGCAGACCGGAGGGGTCGGCACAAACTCATTACGTGAGTAATTAAGCGATGCGGCCCCCGCTGATTAGAGGTGCGCGTGTGCAGGGAGGGGCCACCAACATCATGAGCGTCTTTAACGTCTTGAACACCCAGGCTGTTCCCCAGTTCCCATTGTGTAACACCAGCGTCACAAAGTGGAGTATCGTTGCCCAGTGGGGGGGGGTCTGACGTGTGGTCGCCAGGAATTTGGATGTCATGAAGGTTGTAGTCGGCGGATTCACCTCACACCTGGCCGGCACCGTCTCGGTGCTGTCTGCTGACTTATGATTGGACCATTTATACAGAGTAATGCGCAAAACTACAGAGGGAGGTGATTTTAAGGGAGTACAGGGCCTAGATTGTCTGGTTGTGCCGGGTGTGTGCGTGTGTGTGCGTGTCAGCGTTAAGGCGGATTCGCTGTGGCTCCACCCCTTACCGTGGCCAGCGACAGCAGGAATAGGCGCAATAGGAAGGGGCCGCAGCGCGGAAACAGCGAACACCTGCATCGCGCGTGAAGAGCCCGGCACCGCCTTCAGCGCCCCCCCCTCTTCCTCGTTACATATAATGAAACGGGAACCTGGCGAGTCGCTGAGGGCATGGGAGAGTTCCGGGCGGAGCTGAGAGGCACAACACACAGAATGGGGGGGGAGTCGCCAGGGTGGGAGGGGGGGCTGCCAAGTCGGTCCGCGTCCGCATTCCTGAGGCTTCCCGGCGGCGCCCGCGTCTCGACCCGGCCCTACCCCCCACCGCTCCTCAACTTCCTGTCAGCAGATGCGGGGAGCCGGTGGATCGGGGGAGGGGGGCACCAGGTAACCTTGACACCTAATTTTAGTGCGGCTCTATTGTTCACGGTGCTTTCCGAGAGCTATGTATAACCAGCGATACATTAAAGCGTCAGCGTGACACTGGCACTCTGGGGGTTAGGCCGGACATTCACACCTGACCCTCATGAGCCATTGGGTGCCTGGACTTTACAGGGAAGCACACTGGATTCTTCACACTGGATTCTTCACACTGGATTCTTCACACTGGATTCTTCACACCGGACAAGCGATTCAGGAAAGGCATCATTCTTAAAAAGATGCCCCCGGTTAGTCTGAGTCCCGGGAGCCCTGGAGGCCTGAGGATCAGCTCAGCCGGTACCGGAGTCACCCTGGTGCTGGATGGATGCTCACCGGCCATGTGCAGAGTCTAATTCGGCAGGTGCCTTCCTGTGCACTCTGTCTGTTTGGCCAGTGACTAAGGCCTCCAAGATAAACACATAAACACATGTTGGCCAGAACTCCCCCAGCTCTGAATCACTGACGAACACGCCCCCCTCCCAACCGCCTACGCGCCCCCACACACCCCCAGTGACACACCCACGTGCTCCCGCCTGCCACTACGCTGTGGCACATAGCTCCCGGGACAGTGCACTCGAACCCACGTGCCACCGACTTCACCCACTCACCCACATGCCGGCCACAAGCTCCACCCCCTTCGGTTCCCCCGAGCCAATCAGAGAGCAGTGAGAGCCCAAGGAAGCCAGGTGTGACACCAGCTGCGAGATACCCCCCAGCCCCCGCGGAGATGTTCCCCGTCACCCAACCACTTGCCTGGCATGAAGGGCACCAAGCTGTCCGCTGCTGCTGGGGCCTGCAAACACCACACACTCACCTCACCCCCCTCAAAAGTAACAGTCAACATCAGGCAGACGAGCCCCCCCCCCAAAGGGTGAAGGAGAAGCTAGCTTCATAGCTAATGAATGACACTACACTCTCTCCACTCTCCACAGTCCCTCGTGTCTCTCTAAATCAGACAAAAACGTTAACGGCATCCTCCATCGCTGACACCCCCTCGTCCCCCCGGCGCCCACACACATATTCACACCCCCACAAATCCACCCCCCCAAGCTTTTGCCTGGTTATCAGGAAATCTGCAAACAATTTCACAATTTCAACATACAACATATGACATCCATTAGCGCCGAATGATTCTCCTTTTTTCCACTCACTCAGTCTGGGTGAAAGCGCTGTTTCCTGACGTCTGAGGGGGTCCCCTTCTTAGCAGAAACCAGAGCAAGCCGTACTCCCCCCCCCCCCCCAACACCGCCGTTAGTCCTTTTCAAGAGTTTCTTCTTGTTCTGGATAAAGAAAAAATAATCAGTGTGTAGAAGTTGCCGGCAAAGTCACATTTCTCCAGCTAGTTTAATCAGAAAACAGTCTTGAGGCAGCCACTACTGGGTGTGGGGGGGTCTCTTCCTTGCAGAATTTAAGGTGCTTTCCCAGCTAAGCTGAAACTTCACTGCTGGCCGCGAGTGAGCTCACATGTCCCTGAGTGTGGAGCCTCTCTTTCAGCCCTGCTCTGACGCAGGCACTCAGACACCAGGGCTGCTTATATAGGTCTAACTGTGGGCGTGGCCTCTGTCTCACTGGCCAATGGCACACGGGACAGTGTCATATTTCAGACTTGTCGATTGAGGTTAGAGGGAGGACACCCATTCAGAAAAAAACAAGCAACGCCCCCGATTCAGACTAGGATGACCAGTGTCTGTACATGCGGACGGCCCCCCGCACAGCAGAGTCAGTGCCTATGGTCTCCCAGTAGCAGCGAACGCTAAACTTAAATCCCGCGAATGCGTACATATCTACACAGACACGCCTATATCACTGTGTGTGTGTTTATACACACATTCACACATTGTTTCCATCTCAAATTGAAAACTTAATTAACCAATTTAAGAATGATTATTTTCAAGTTTTAAACATGGTTTAATTTTACCAAAGGAAGAATGAAGAGGAAATTTTTAAAAATAAAGTTTCCCCGAAGAAAAATGTTAATTTGTCTCATAAATTTCATTTCAGCTGAGGGAAATCCCACGACACGAACATTAAAGACAAGCAAGAGTTTGTGGGAATTAATAACAGTTAATAACAAATTTCAGGCTGTACTTAAATCAGTGTGCCTACTTTTAAATTTAAACAATTTCCACTTTTTTCCTCAACATAATCAATACTCTCCTTGTGCAAAGTCCTAACTTGAAAAGATACCAAAATTATAAATACTTAAAATCATCTGTTATTCACAGAAGCTGTTTATAGCTGAAATGCATATAAAAACCCAGTCATTCTAAAACCACAGTCTACACAAAGCGTATATAAACAGAATCTACAATTCCTTACAGTGCCGTTCGCCTGATATAAATCCATACCAGAGATATTTGCTGTTTGATAAGGGAAATACTTTCATTCTGTCCACTTTTGCAGTTGGGGAGGGGTCCTTGTGGGCTCCTTTGGGAAGCTTCTCGTCCCGGCAAAGGCAGGTCAGGAGAGCATTAGAACTAGGTACGGTGCTCACACCCAGAGAGGCCAAAGGGGACCTAAAGCTGCTCTGAAAATTACAATATTTCAGCGATGAGTCAAGTTAGATGACTCACCATTTTTTTTTACCAGGGCACTGTTTAACAAGCCACACATCTTCCCGACCAGTTCAGCTTTACCTTTAATTCTTTTTATTTTATTTACCGCTGCCTACTACGCATATGAGCAACACGGCAGAGCGCTGTGGCACCCAGGGAGAGACTCGCTCAGCTGTCCTCCTCATCAGAAACACGCCTTTTACTCACAACTCAGGCTCAAAATATTACTGACGTCACCAGCTGCTTCAGCGTCAACCATAATTTTTCAAAAAGGGAATATGGGTATTTTTAGATTAATTTGTAATCAGAATTTAAACAAATGTTGACAAATTTTCATTGCTATATAACATCTAAGTTTAGCTGTTGAAGAAATTAAAATATATATGAATATATTAATCAATATATATTATTAGCAGTGAACAAGTCACTTTGTTTTTATACATTTAATTTTTAAGAGTGGAATTTTATATGTATATAAAGGTAAATTGTGCTTTCGTCTTAATGTATGTTTCATAAAAACTTTCACCCAATTAGTCACAAAAAAACATGTATATATATTAATTTTCGTCTAATGCTTTGATTATATTACATTGTAATTTAAGAATGTTTTGCCTATTGCGACAGTGTTTTCAGTTTAATGCTAATAATTACACAAGCATACATTAAAATAGCTTTCAATAATACAAATATACAAATAACTTTTATATTTTTGTTGCTGTCTAAAAAAATCTAAAAACATAAGGATGTAATCACAACATTAAAAGCATTTTAAAAAATAAATAATAGCTCACCAACTGATTAACTTTGGTTTGAATTAAAACTTCAGATCTCTTGACATTTTTTTTAAATGTATAAAATCACAATATAGATGCTTCTGTGAATTTCACCACAATCTCTCAAAAAGGAAGTGTGTGTGTGTCTGTGTGTGTGTGTAGCTGATGAGAAACCTAACACTCTCACAAAGGCTGAGATCTCAACAACACGACAGCCCGCTTGCCTGGGATACATATTCAGCATCATCTGTCTGAATCTGCACATGGAGAATCTCCAGCGATGGGGGAATGCAGGGGTGGAGGCCGCGGCTGGTGAAGGCAGGCTTGGCGGTGAATCACCCTGTCACACTAACCGGGAGAGCCCTCGCTTCCCATTCCGACGGCACCCTCTTTGGAAAAGGGGGGCTGGGTCATGGTGACTCAGGTTAATTGTGGCGTAGCTAAGAAACTGACCAAAAAACTCACTGTAGCTATGACGGGCTCTTACGTCCTTAAGGCTCTCCACCCTGTCCTAACAGATCTGCTGTCTGCCTACGTCACCCCACGCCATCCTTCGCAACATTGTGTAACCTCTCTTGATGGTTTTCTGCTGTATGTTGGTTTAACATCTTGGGAGGGAAAAAAGGAACTTTTATAACCATGTGCCAAAATTTGTTTAAAATTTGCCACATTGAAATTTGATCGATATTTTTTAATTTACATTTTGTTTTCCTTTGTGAATTAGATATGAAAGTATGGATAATTTTACAATTAATTTAATATGAATTCTATCAATAAAAAATTGACCATAAAGATGAATTTATCTTTTGATCTGGTCAGGAGGCAGTGTCTGTTTAAACCAGTTATTCCGCAATAGACCTACACACCATGGAGAGCCCCTTCCACCCCCTCCAGTTTAAATAAATTAACCACCCCCCCCCCCCCCCCCCAAAGAAACAGCACTCATAACCTGCAATACTCTACCACATAATTACATTATTATAAAATCAACCCCACATGTCAACTGCCACCGTAATTAAACAAGTAAATCCAAAGAAACTACAGTTCTTGACAAGAATGCGTTTTGGGTCATAAACTAAATAATTCATATTTACTAGGTCTGCGATATTCTGCATAGCGAGGACCTCTGTTTGCTACAGCAAGGCTTTACTGACACCGAGTGTGTTTGTTTAGTGCGAAATGTGGCAGACAGCTGGATCTGAAGCCAGCTTTTTAATAAGCGCAGTGAAGATCACCTCTGGCATACTGTTCCTCACAGCAACGCAAAGGCACATCGGAGTTTAGCCTGCGTGGGCTGGCCATTCACCCTGTGACGTCCAGCCATCCTCCGAAGAATGCAAACAGGAGACTCAGGTGATGGTGCACCGCCGCCAAGCGTGCCAGATAGCCCGGGACGCGCTCCGGAACCTCCACATTCCCGCCAGGAGGCAGGACCTATTAGAGAACATACAGCAAATGTCACCGCCAAAGAAACCCCCCGGAAGGGCGCCGAGTTGGTGCGTGCCGTGCCAGCCCTACACTGCGGTGGCTGAGGCAGGGATGCCTATATTAGGGAGCTGGGGGGGGTTCCGCTTGTGATGTCACGATCATGCCACACAGACATGACTTCACGTCTGATCTTGTTGAGGCCTCTTGTTTTACATTCCAGTCTGCAGAGCAGCGTATGATATGGGGGAGTGGGGGGCATCCCCACCCCACCATGCTAATTTAAAGGCATTAATGGACATGTAGAGCTGCGCCTTTGTCCGGGATGCACTAGGGGCATGGCGGCCCCTAAATGTGTAACGTTATATGCAACATTGGACAGGGGGGCCCCGACTTTCCTGCTACGTTGCCGTTTACTGCTGTGGTTCCCACTCAGCTTAAAGAGCAGCCAGCATGCCTCGTGATGCATGTTAGGGTCTGCAGAGCAGAACTGATCAGGATGAGCACGCAGTGGAAATAATAATGACGGACTGCGATGGACAGGACTCCTGCCTGGGGGCGCTGTGTTGGGCTTCCTGTCTCATGGCGAGACAGTGCCAAGCATGGATGGATGGATGGATGGATGGATGGATGGATGAATCGGCAGGCTTATCCTTCTTCCCCCAAAAATAACAGGTAAATGTTCAATTTTCTAAATAGCTGTGAAAATTGCTAATGTTCTCCCTCTTATGAGCTGTGAAACATATAAATTGTTCCAGCTTTGGTGGCTGTGAATACGCTGGGAGCTCATGTCGTCGTTACCCGTCCCAGAAGTGTGACACACACTCTGGCTGAAGCACAGCAGAACTTACACTCTCTAAACTGCAAAATTTTGGTGGTGGGTGTTAAAATTTCACACCACAATAATAATATTAATAGTTTGTTTTTTGACAGAGGATTAACTATGTAAATGTAGGCCCCTTTTTGACTTTATACTGACCCGTCTACAGGAATCCTGTGTCATGACTTAAAAAGGCCTTTCTCTCTCTCTCTCTCTCTCTCTCTCTCTCTCTCTCCACGTCTTCCCCTATTTCTCTACCCCTCCCTCCTTTTCCTGCAAATTTTAGAAATGCATGCAGGACCCCCCCCCCCATCGCTCTGTGAACAGTGTTGCCCATCACGCAAGTCCTCTATGACCCCAGTCTGCCTGGCCCCCAAATATCCTGTGAGTGACCTAACCCAGGGGAGCGTTCTCACTTCCTGCGGGCAGGCCTGCGGACTGCCCCCACCCCCCCCACCTTTATCCTGGAAGTTCCAAGCATGTTCTTTTTAAACATTCCATTCCCCCCCCCGCCACGCCAAGCCTTTTCCTGATCTCGCCCCTCGCCCCCCCGGTGGGGGTGGGGGGAAGTCAGAGCTCTCCATGGTTCTGGGGTGCCACCTTCCATGAGCTCACAGCCAGACCTTCTGACCGAAACAATGCCTCCACGCCCCTCCCTGAGAAGGAAGCATCGTAATCGTGGGACACGGGTCCGATTGTTAGGGCCCCCTAGGGTGGGGTGACAGACACCAGGGCAGAGTCGCCGACACCCACAGGGCGGGGCCCACTCGCTCCACGATGACTCCTGGGGAGTGGCTGGCCCTGGTTTCTCACCATTTTATTCTCTTCATTGTTACCAGTGAGCTGATAATGCGAAGGGACGGGACTCCTGCCCCCCCCCCATGTAACATGGGAAAGGCAGAAGGCTAGGCTGTGGCATCTGGACCGAGACGACATGTCCCTTTGGGGGCAGCAACCTTCACCTTTCCGGGCATCAAAACTTAACAACTGTAATAAGGAAGAATGTCCATCCATCCATCCATCCATCCATCCAAACAACTGTTTGTCCAGGTGAAACTCGCAGCATGAACACCGTCCTAATTCCTCAACAGAATATCAGCAGACATCGATAGCCTGAGTATCTGGTAGCAAAAGCATTTTGAAATAGCAGGAGGTGCAGTGGTGGGGACACAGTGGTGGGGACACAGTGGTGGGGATACAGTAGTGAGGATACAGTGGTGGGGATACAGTGGTGGGGATACAGTGGTGGGGACACAGTAGTGAGGATACAGTAGTGGGGATACAGTGGTGGGGATACAGTGGTGGGGACACAGTGGTGGGGACACAGTGGTGGGGATACAGTGGTGGGGACACAGTGG
>JAOYFF010000079.1:1713168-1723539 GCA_025773925.1 Cryptomyrus ogoouensis
TTGATCTCTGTCACTCACTGCTTCTCACACACAGCAGTCCGGGGCTTGATCTCTGTCACTCACTGCTTCTCACACACACAGCAGTGTCTCTCTCACACACTCACACTTTCCTTTTCACATCTTTCTCTCTTGTTCCCTGTTTCTCTCACACACTCACAGTTTCCCTTCAGATCCTTCTCTCTCCCTTCCTGTCTCTCTCTCGCTCCCTCTCTCTCTCATACTTTAGATCCTTCTCCATCCCTCCCTGTCTCTCTCTCTCTCTCTCTCACACACACACTCATGCTGCACCTCAGCCTCTCTCTTACCCTCTCTCACATACATTCTCTCTCTAACACACTGACACCCACTCTCTTGCCACAGTAACGGAGGGCTGACTGTCGCCACTTTGCCTTCCTGAAATGTGACTCACCCTACCCTGACACACGCCCCCGCACACGCCCGCTCCTTCCGACTCTCGCAGTATTCCAGGTGTGGGTGTAAACACAGCACCATCATGACTAGGCTAGCAAAAACCACAGCTCCTTTTTGCCCCCCCACGCCCCCTACCCACGTGTGGGGCCCACGCAGAACGACTGCTCCATTCGTGATGTCATGCGCGGTATGCCTGGCCTGTTTGTAGGCGGTGGGGGCCGCGTGGGTGTGACCGCATGTTTCCCGCTGCCCAGTTCTTACTAAATCACAGTTCACTTAGTAGGACTGAAGTGTCACATGAAACCTCAGCAAGGAACTTCATTGAAGCTGAGAGTGACATAGCGTGGCTCAATGGCAGATGATCGGACTCAATAGCCAATCAGAGCAGTTTCAGTGGTTTGTCTTAATCAGGCCCCTTATTGATGGAATTCATATTCAATGACATCATGTTTAGCACTAAACTAGGACAGTGGAGATGGTGGGTTTTGATGCTCCCCAGGACAAACTGGAGACCCTTTTCTGAATATCATGCCCCTCCCCATAGATCTGCCCCCCCCCAGCCCTGGGCCTGGTCACACTGATTGCTCCTGTAAATGCAGGCGAAATGCTGGAAAACACAAGGGATGGACAGAACACTCACGTCAAGTCTGAAAATCACCTCCGTTTCAGAGCGATCCCCATCAGCGTAAAGTGTCCAGCTCCTCCAGAAGAGCCGCTGTCTGACCGAAGACGAGTATGTCTGAGCAAAGATATGTCCTCATACTGCTACAAGCCTCAGTCTGCGTCAACCTTCATTGATGAAATGAGGAATAGCATCCACTGTCTCAGGGCTCGTCATTCAAAAGGATGGGTTGTGGCACAAGCTTCAGGAAACACATACTCTCGCCAGCCGGCTGATTTGTCACCCTGGGAAGCATTTGGCACAGCTGCCAGCTGATTGGGAGAGCAGTGTGCCCATCACAGCAGGCCAGCCAGCCAATCACAGCTTGCTCTGGTGCCACGTACTTGAAGCATCTGTCCGGCCTGTCAGCCGAGGCTCGAGGAAGCGTCGCCAGCTTTGTCCCTCCACGGTCCAAATCACCGGGTGACGCAGCAAGGTCGGGACTATACAGCTTCACTGGCTGAGTCACCCTGGACCTCAGCCGAAAATCCACAATCAGATTTAGTCACCGAAACCACAAAAGGTCGGTGCCCTGGCATATTGGAACCTGCCCATCGCCTCCTCAATAGCCACCGCGGGAAGAACTAGGCTGACCCGAGACTACGGATTGACAAATTACCCATAATACCTTTCACTGCACCATTAAGCCCACAATGCAAATGCACAATCAGCACCTGAATACTGAGTTTTCTTTTTGGGGGGGGTCAACCTTGTCCCTCTAATTTAGACAGAATTTCAACACCTTGCATACCCCATATCCTTGGTGAAAAAAAAACGTCTTGCTTACCCAAAACAGCCTCCCGCAAAGTTAGAGATAATGTCTGAGGCAGACGCCCAGGATTTAAGAAAGCCTCCTCTCTGTCAACACTTAAAAATTAATTACCTTCCCAATCAAGGAAAGCAGACACAGCCATAAGTTGAACATCAGAAGAAAATTATTATTTTTATTTATGTGAAGAAAGATTTTTTACCTGTTAACTGGAATGCTCCTAGTCTGTCTACATTTTGATTGTTGGTCTTCAGCCTGAATGAGATAATTAAGACGTATTTAGTTTTTGAAACAAGCTGATCATGGAGCGTGAATTTAAGTGTGTAAGTAAGGTGTGTGTCTTGGTAGCTTGCGTTGGTCTGTGCTGGGACCCAGGTGAAACCTCTCGTATTTTGGCCCCTGAGGCCCAGCAGAGGCTTGTGGGTAGCCAAGCAGCAGGGGTCGTACCAGCTTCCATCGGGACACGTCATGAAAACACACTGCTGGCACCGTCCTCAGAGGCTATGGGCTGATGTCAGCAAACCACTCGGCCCAGTTCTCCTGTCCAAGTAGTGTCACTGCCCATAACCCCCCCCCCCCAAAGGGACTAGAACTATGGGGGTAATATAACATAGGAACCCACAACCCTATGCTACAAAACTGGATGGATGTAACATTAGGGGAATCGGGACCCCATGGAGTTTACCGCAATTCATTTAGTCGCTTGTCGCTATAGCAGTTTAACGGTAAAGGTTTTTTGTTCTGAGATGCGTGTCCTGTTTCGGGATGACCGCGCATTAATGTAAACTGACCACAATAACCAGCTTTGCGAAAAGCCAATGTTCATTTAACCACAGTCAAAGAAGAAAAACACAGCAAAGTTTTTAAAAGGTACGCCATCGTTGGTACCCTCATTCTGGACACGCGAGTGGAGCAGCCATTCCTGGGCCACGAACCAGCAAGGTTTTGGTGACGGATTCATACCCACGTTTCAGCCCAAATCGTCCTCCCAACACTAATACATCACTTTAAAACCTGTTTTTTTCTCTTTGTTCGGCACAAATGTAAATTTCAGTGTTTAATGGGCCTAACTGGAGCGCTATGGGCATTACTGAATTATCAAACACTGAATATTCATGCCATGAACACCTGAAATGCAACTTTACCGTGTTACTCTGAGGAAATGATGCTTCAGTGTTTCTAGTTAATACTCTTTATTTCTTTCGATAGGACAGCAGATAACAAAGGCAGAAATATTAATGTAATGTTAATGAATGAATATGAGTTCAGCATTAATCTGGTGCAATTAAAATGTAACCAAATACTCCACTCTGCTGTAATCAACCCACGTCCACGTCTGCATATGATTCTAACTTTCTGCATTTGCGTGCATACGTATGTCTGTGCATAGATGCACGCTCTCTCTACTGTTCACGGGATAATTCAGGTGGAAAACGCACCAATTACCAATGCTAAATTGGGGTTCATAATGACAGATTGCCATGAATTCTAAAATACAAAGTGAAGTACTTTTGCTAATGGATTTCGCCCCCTGAATCATTAGTATTCGTAACACGGCTTGCTCCGGCATCTCTGTATCAACACTGGCGTCGCAAGGAGCTTTAGGCTAAAAAGAAACGCTTTGCCCATTCTCTCCAGCAGTCGAAAAGTACAGAGGTAAAACACTGGTAGAATGCCGACAACCCCAAAAAAAGGAAGAAAAAAGAAAGAGTACTTCATCGTAAGGAACATCCCGGGACAGCCGGTAAATGTGATGTCAAAGGTTTCGCTTTGCAAACCGCGTTTTCTCCGTAACAGCCCTTGAAAAATCTTCAAGGTACATTAATAGTTTTTTTTTTCTCAGTTATAGGAGAGGACGACATGCATGAAGTGTCTTAGCGGTGGAAAAGCGAGGAAACACTTTGCCACCCTGAAACGCCACAAGCGGCCATTGTTCTGGTCCGTGGAGCGCACCATCGGGGCCCCCGGCTCCCAGCCACAACGCGGCCGGATGCGCCACGGACGGCGGTCCACGGGCGATACTCCCAGCCGCTGTCACGATTCATTTACGTTTGCAGTAAGACACCCCGCTGCCGCTCTGCCTTATCAAAAATGTAAGTAAATAAACAAATACATACATGTTACTGTTAGCAATATTAATAATAATAGGCGTAATACTAATTATTATATTATCTAATTCTACTACGATGGTCCTGGCGTAAAAAGATCGCTGCGGTGGTTAAATAATGAGACGGGGGAAAACGTAAATACTTCCTAAGCGAACCAAAAGCGCTTGATCCTTAAATCATTTAAAATGTTGCTGCCGTGCGAATGTTATGCTAGTTAACAGAGCCATTGACGAATGGCTACCACATATCGTGTCACAGGTGTGTAACTAATGTTTTAAAATAGTGTTGTTGGTTTAGAAATGCACTTAACATTCCGAAGTTGGTTATTAAACGTGTGGCTCGCAAGCGCCCCCTTACGGAAAATTATGAATAATTCCGCTCACTTTAGAATAGACGGGTTAACAAATGCTGAAGCGAGGTACAGCTACAAGTAATGGAAATCACTCTCCAGGTTAAAACAATAACATAATAAAGGCGCCAAAGAGAAAACAAGGATTACTCAAAAGGTTCGCTGTAGTGTAACGGTAGACAAAATTTAAGCAGGATGCATGAAGAAATAATATATTTATTATGCAAAGATAATATGATCTCAGCGTTTTTGGGATGGAATTTTATACAGGTAGTCAACACGTATTCTGCTACACGCATGGATGTTAAGTATCTAAATGTAATGGTAATGATTTCACACAATTAAATTAGGTGTAATATAGTTTGTGAAAGATGATGCAAAACAATTATGCATCTCCAACTGAACGATAGGCTTTACGTTTTATGGTTTAAAAAACTTAATTTCTGACCATTTGCAATCAAAACGCAACGAGGCAAGTTACTGGGTGCAACACCGATGGTGGCTATAATATCACCAGCAGGCTGATTCCGCCGCAGTGTATCATGCGAGCAAGTACATCAACAGCTGTCAATTCAAACTAAAATAAAGTAAAGAAAGGAAACCGGGCCCCACTTTTCCACCCTCTTTTCCTTTCTTCCTCAAGCTAACCATTTTATTCTTTTTCTCCACTCACTCACTTCGTTCAGTCATGGGGTCTCCCCGGGGTAATCACATTCCAAAACACACACAAGAATTTCCTTCTCTCCAGCTCACATACCACCCCTCCTCCCCTAACCTAGAGGAAAGACGTACAGAACCCGGGGTTCAGCCAAGCAGACTGCCCGATCTTTAAAGACTGCATTCAGTCCGCTTTCATTCTCTGCTCGTGCTGTTCACAAAAGGTGCAATGCAGGGAGGTACCGCATTCCGCGCGCTTCGAGAAATATTGTCAAAAATGTAAAACACGTAAAACCACACAGCATTAAATGTAGGTCCGACCACCGAGAGACCACACACCAAGTGGACGTAGTACTCTCACCACGCTCACCAATAACGAGATAATCATTATATGGAACTGGACTGAATTGGCTTTCGTACCATAACGACTTAATAAAATGCTCCTGTGTGTTTTTTCCCCAGAAAACAGTAAAATATTCAGAAACACACACACACACATGCGCGCGCGCACACACAACAGCATTGGACTACGTGTGCGCGGAGACCCATTAAAATGACCAGCACCTCTACCCAAAGAAATCCGCATTTACATCTCACAATTATGTCGGTATATTTCGGAAAAACAAAAGGAAAAAGAGGCAGAGGAATGCTAACGAAATGAGACAAACGAGCAGCTAGTATGCGCTCCTCTCCGCTACCTTTTGTCTGTCCCTGCTGTAAAGTCGCGCATTTCCCCGCCGCCTTCCAGAGCTGCAGTCGCTGGAGAGCCGCCGCAGACGCCAGACAATCTGCTGTAAGGTCTACAGCCTTCCCCCAGAAGGAAGAACAAAACAGAAAGAAAGAAGGACAGAAAGAACCCAAAAAATCCACCGCGAGGGGAAAATGGCTGTGCAGCAAATGAAAAGAGCTCCTCAATTGAATATTCACTTAATGATCTCATCATTCACTCATCTGCTTGTTATTTCCCGTTCCTCTTATCGGCTGCCTCGATGCGTCTCCGGTTGCCAGATCAGTAGGAAACGGCGACGGTTTTAATGTCGTCCGCGATCTCAGCCCATTCACAAACGGTACTGCTCAGCCCCCGAAATGACTTATGAGCCGCAGTCACCTCTGAATTCCCCTCGCTCGGGCGGGACCGTCCCTAGCGCGACCTACTACTTCGGGGACAGACATATGTATATTTCATGCTGGAATTTCAGACAGGAAAGTCCTCGTGCATGAAAACCCCGATACTATCTCAACGAGACAAGGGCAGAAAGCGTTGGTCTAATAAAGCACTAATTTCATAGAAGCGTCGATTAAATTTGACTGAATAGGCAACCGTTTTCTCAGAAAGCGAGATTCACGCACACATGAATTCCCGTATATTTCACTGGAAAAGCGTTTCCCCTTTACAATAAAAAAGCTTTGCTGTGTGAATGAAAGATGAAAACTATGTAACGACACTTATCTATATGTGCAAGTAGGCTGCTGCAAAGCACAAATAATAATTTTGATTTCATGTGAAGTAAATGTAGGCTATTTATTTTTTGCATTAATGAAAGTTTTAACCAAAAGCAATAACTTCTCTGGTTTTTAATTGAATGCCGATTATGAATGCATTTTCTTATCCACACGTTCTTCAGGAAAAGCAAATCTGTATACCAGTGAAAATAATCAGCTTTCAGTTTTCGTTTCATCGATTTCCACGCAATGGTTTCAGATATCGACTGTAACAAACTAACAAAAAACGATACGTTTTAACAATTGTATTTCCTAACCGTCCACTTTTTTTTCTCAAGGCAGTTGTCAGTAAAGTCCCTCAAAAGTTTTTGGCAAATAAGACTTACTGATGACTTGACCTTATCATTGATTAAAACATAGTTTTAAAAACCAAGATGTTTATAAAACAGAGGAATAGCTACCATTAAATTATTAGTGCCAGCTGATGGGAGACAAAATGTACATTTCTGATTTTAAAATGGTCATCAGCTAACCCCTGCATTGTATAATATATTCCCTAAGAAAAATATTTTAAATATGGCCTAGCTTACACAAAATGTCGAAAGAATGATCTATCAATATCAGGAAGGCATCGAGAAAGATAGATAAACAGCGTTACCAGCAGACAAAACGCACGTCCCGAAGACGCTGCCGGCGATGTTGCAGCATGCCGTCTTGTGCAATGTAGTCCCTGGAGTTGTCAGCATGCAAATATTAAATGCCGTCCTTTGTTTATTTCTATTGTGCTGTCTCTGAGTACCGTTATTGGTCTTCTTAGTGGGGAAAAAAGACCTTTTATCGTTTGAGAACAAAGAGTCGACTGGCAGCCCTTTGCTGTGACGTTATGTGTTTTTTTTACAGTACATAGCCTACTGGGGGTTTCACCAAGAATGTGACTGGCAGGAAATGATAACAGGAATCCAGAAGCCTCGCGCTCAGTGCACCTCGCATCACCCAAGGCCTCAGAAGCGCGTCCCGATCGCTTATGGATGCAGGGGGGAAATTTAAGCCTGTGGGAGGTGCCTGCCGATTTACATAAATTTCCAAAACACCTCAGAGAAGTACAAGATGGACTTTCATTCTTTATTTTCCACTGTCGGTCTTTTTCAGAAAACGCCTAATTTCTGCTTCGTGACTGTTCAAGTGAAAGTGACTTAAGTTCCGAAAACCCAAAATCAGATATTAAATGCGTCACCAATTAACACACAACTAATCATCTTTTGCCTTTTATTTAAAATAAAAAACTTATCAAAGAAGTGAGTAGCTGCTTGATATTTGAAATTTGCCAAAAATCAGAATACACGTTTAAAATGTTACGGCTACATTTGTATGTTTACTGCTTCAAGTTCTGAAGTTATTCTATTCTGAATAATAGAATTAATTCTTTCAGGGTGCAACTTTTACAAGTGTGTAACATTTTTAATGCATGACATAAGACAAACAAACCCGTACCGTACAAGCCTGTACAGTTCATAAAAATAAGACCTAATCTTTAAAACCCACCAGATTTTGAAACAATGAGCTTGACAGTCAGACACAACATTTTGTTACAAATTCATCGTAACGTGATGCTATGGCAACTATCTGTATCTGTAATTCGGTCGCACCATTTAAAGATCGCCGCAGTGATTCTGACGACTAACCTGACGATTGTGTTTAATAATAAATGCAATTAATTACTTTGATTTATTCACTCGTGATCGAAAACGATTGTTTAAAGTACAAATTTGACAGTTTAACATGAGGTTGGTCTTTATATCATCAAGTATTTAAAAGTCATGTCTACTGGTTACTACTGTCATAAGCTATTTGCAACTGCCTCTTTTGGCAAAATAGCCATCTGGTTTTCTACATAAATTAAGATTGCGGTCAAGACGTTTAACTGGTTCCAACTTGCCTGTCATTAATTTAGTTTTATCCGGTCGTTAATGATCCTTATGTTGGGTCTAATTGCAGTCGGCAGCCAAATGTCCTTGTTAATAACTTCACAGGCACATTTGGGCGTTTCGAGACAAACAGACAGACAGACAGACAGACAGACGAATAGATAGATAGATAGATAGATAGATAGATAGATAGATAGATAGATAGATAGATAGATAGGAATTGCTGCTGAATGTTAATTATTTAGTTAGTCACTTAATTGTTTAGAAGCACCGTGGAACCTTGGAATTTTCAAATTTGTCCCGAGATACAATGCATTTGTGATGCATATGAAATACACAAATTATAATATATAATTTTATTTATTCCTCTGCAAAATACAGCCGCAAAATGGAATTAAGATTTGTCGATACCGTCAGATTAGCACAGCAATGCGCAGCCCAACTAATCTTCAATTACAGGGATTTTGGCTGGATTATTGAACTGTAAAGGTTATTTTATTCTATTAATTTAGCATGCAAATAGTACTCTGTCCATTTCAGAGCTCTTGGTGTTGAACATATTTAACCAGTGTACTTTTCCATTCTTGTTTGCTACATTTAGAATTCTACACCAAGCTAAATAAAATCCATAACATGCATTTGTTAAAAATGTAATCTGGAGTGGTTTGTGTGATATTGTCTGTTAATATTCCTGAAATGTTATCCAGTTAAATGTAAACGAATCTACTTGTTTAGTCAGTTTCAATCATTTGGGGACGAGGGCACATTTGGGGAGGGGGGTGTTGGCTTCACCAACGTGGCGTAAACAAAGCGAGCTGAGCTGGTGACAACAGGAAGGGGGGATACACCCAGGCTCCCCACACATGCGGTAATCACCTAGTGGCTCTGTGGCTTTACTTCTCCTCACCTACACGATTCATGTGCTCAGAGGAGATAATGACGTCCTCTTTAACGCCCAGAGGAGAACATCAAGGACATTTTGTGTTTGTTTTGGCCTGATTGTGACGGCCACAACTGAACCAGCATCAGTCAAGGGGGCTAGTTCCTTTCGGGGGAGAAAGCACTTACAGATAAAATGGCAGCTTGTACAAGATCGAGCCCAACCTGTCTCATCCCTGATGTCTTAGCCACTCTTCACCATTCTCTTTGCTGTGCCTGCATCTCACAGCGGGTTAGATGGTTTGAGAAGATCTTCCTGATCATCCCAGCTGTCCATTTTACTACGTAAGAAACATCCTCCAAACATTTGTAAACATTTGGCTTTAGCATTTGCCAGGATCATTTGCCAGGATCATTTGCCAGGATTTCCTGCATGGTGTTCTTAAGTCTGACATCCAGAAGCCTCAGTGCACCTCAGTTGCTCTAAGATGACAACTTCAAAGCTGTTTGCTGTATTTCCAAGCTAATCTGCAGTCACACCTTTCACAAAGTACATGTAACACAGAACAATTTCTGACAGCTGCCCGCTTGTTGTGATTTGGGCAGATCCCGGAAAACAACAAAATAATTTTTTGTCAATTACTATATAAGTGCAATGTCATTATTGTATGGTGTGAAATATCTGTGCAGACGTTTAAATCTATTCATAATTTGGATCTGTAATCGTTTCATTTTAAAATAATGTATTGAACTATGAAATATAGTATTTTGCCACAACTCTGTGCCAAATACTGTACTCCACCTTAGACTCTCAGAAACTGAGGCATCCTGAAATAAAAAATGCTGATTATCTCTGGGCTCCATCCATTGCTGCAACAGCCAGTGTGTCAGTGATGCAGAATTTCTGTGTCTGACCGACCAGCCTCATGCCGTAACGGAAGCCTCAGGTGCCGCCGCCGTAACGAAAAGCCTAAGAAATGATGTACAGATTTTCAGCATTTTTAGTTTTTTTTTCCTGTCCCCCAAAAACTGTCACAGAGAATACATGGTTTATCCCCCAACCACCCCCCCCCCCACACCCACACCCCACGCCCACATCCGACACACCCACCACAAGCAAACCCCCCCCCCCACCCCCACCCACCCCCACCCCCCCTCACCACCCAGAC
>JAOYFF010000079.1:1743426-1760577 GCA_025773925.1 Cryptomyrus ogoouensis
TCCACCTTAAGATATACAAAGTACACTTAACTTTGAACTGTATGACAATTTCACCTCCTTGATAAGCTGCTACACCTTTCATCTTTCAGAATATCTTTGAATATACTTTTTTTTTGGTAAAATATATTTGTCTGTTTGTCTCCATTTGTATTTAGCGTGTATGTGCTATTATCCATCCGTCCATCGATCCATCCATCTTATATTGTTTTATCTGTATTCGTTTTTTTTCCTAATTTTACATTTAAGCCGACATTTATGTGGCTGCTTTAATATGGACCGTGCTGGCTTTGATTGGGCCTATCCTTTCTAATATGACAGCCTTTAGTCCTGGGGAGTACAAGGGCGATGGGCCTGACAGATTTACTGTTTAGTAACTGTTGATCAGAAAATTGAATCTAAATAAGATTTTTTTTCTGTACGGTGTTATAGATAATCTACCTGAACCTTGCGATTGTAAGTGTATTTAATTAAGTCTGTGTTATTTCAGTGCTGGTTCATGAAACTTGCTGTGGTTGATCCTCGTTTGTTTTCTTTCCTTCTTATTTCTGTTAGAATGGAGATTTAATGGTGATTGTTTTCACAAATACAACAGTGAGCATTTTTTGGAAAATGTGTTGTTTACAGATGCATGAGTTAATCTGTAATTGATATTCATTGATTTACACTTTGATTAAATTTATGCTTTGAATGTGTAATACCTGTAATTTGCTAAAGAACACCAATTTTGTGCTTTCATGTTAACATGAAACCAGCATGTGCTAGTTTAATGAATGGAGTTGAATAGTACAGTATTGAACCAGTAGTGAGAACATGCAATATGAAATAAAGTATGTAAATTTCTAGCTGAATAGCTTGCTAATATGATGTAATTAGTTGTTCTGTCTTGTCTGCAGTGACTCTTCCGTTCTGTGGATGTTACTCTTTGTTTGGCCTTGTTACTTTGAAAAGCTTGGACACTTTTCTCCAGAAACCGATTATATTGTCAAACAGTGGCAAAAGGGGACACAAATTGCTCTCTGCCCCCAAAGATGTTTAACATTATTCATGACTCTTTGTGGTTGTGTCCTTACCAGGTAACATGCCAGATATTTAGCAAAATTAATTTGACAGTGAAGAGAATGATGTTGGTGCAGTGTTACAAAATGTCATTGCAAACCCTGGTGTGATTTAACAGTCGTGGGCAGACATCTCTGAAAGTGAGTAGGACAAGCAAGCACATATTTATAAACATTCTTTTGATATTAAAGAAAAAACTTAGAATGATTGACGGGATTGTCAGATTGTCATTAATAATAAACTGATTTGTGTGTGTGTGTGTAAAAATAATTACCCAGATCATAGTTAACATGCCAGAAGTATATACAGTATATCCAATTCATATTTTTTTCATTAAATCATTCTGTTTTATGCTTTTCATATTGTCCTTTTCTGCAGTAATAATACATCCCTTCTTTACTCTTAAAAACAAAGCAAATGAATTGAATAATATATTAAATGGTGTCAGCTTGTTACTTTTATTCTGGATGCCATGAATGAGAAAACTGACTAATATGCTTGATGGGTGATTTAGTTCATTCTTGTTCATTTTTATGTCATTCAGTATACCGAGTTCTTTAAAAGCCTCTGATGTCATCTAATGCTGATAGCATTTCAAAGATCAGCAATGCAGCAGTTCAGTAACGTAAGATAAAGAAAGCCGATTTGATATTGCTGACGCACAGACATACTGAGGAGTAAAAGGCTGAAGGTTTTCGTGTTGAAATAGCTGGGCCTATCACTTCCTGTTAATCAAAACGCCACATGTTGTCCTGCAGAGAGGAGATACGGCAGAAGCTTCCCGCTTCCAGCTTCCCTACATGTGGTGCACGTTGTGTGGTGAAAAGCAATTTTTATGCAGCACTACAGCTATCATTTAAAGGGCTGGGGTTTATTAGCCAGGCAGTCTAAGCCCCCCCCCAAGCGGCTGCGCGCTTTCATTTAAAAATGACTCTGATTTAGAGATGGGGCCCAGAACCTCCCACCGCTGACGTTCTTAATGTACTTCTGATGTGATTCCTCAATGAGGAGCAGGAATCCATTATGATGCTGCCCATTTTAACAGATGTCTGATTCTGGAGGAAACGGCTCATTTATGCATTTGCAAAGTGCGTATCGGCATATTAACATTTGATCAGATAGAGGAGCCAGGGAAACAACGTGCTGGTGAGACTGATTCAGGGTCAGCTTTGGCACTGTAGGCCATGAACTCTGTGTTTGTTTAGGGGAATGTGAGGGAGAAAGTGCATGAATCAAGCCGACGATCAGCAAAGATATTGTCTGAAAAAGGTAAAATTACAATGTAAATGATATGAATAAGTCGGCTTTACATTAAGCATCTCTCTGTGCAGAGCCAGCGCGTGATTCTTATGTGCTGGTCAGAGAACACGACAGGTAGCAGATGGCACCAATTACTAATAGCTTGAGGCGTCTGAATACGGACAGAAGTGAACAGCATTTGGAGTTTCGATGGTGGAACTTTTTTTAAAAGAGGGTATCTACAGTCTTAAAAGCTATTGTGGCGCTGAAGGTGTCCAAGGAAATAAATGACACAACCGTAATGCACAATGGAAGGAACCTTGTTTTTTTGTGAAAATATTATGTATTTTGTTCTTATTTTGCAGACACACATTGTAGTGCTTTATCAGAACACAAATAGAGCCCTGTAGACCCTGGACGGGATGCCAGTCCATCACTGGGCACAGGGCTGGGGTACACCCTGGACGGGATGCCAGTCCATCACAGGGCACAGGGCTGGGGTACACCCTGGATGGGATGCCAGTCCATCACAGGGCACAGGGCTGGGGTACACCCTGGACGGGATGGGGCACATTCACCATCATACTCATAATCATACATATTGCCTAACTACCTGTATTTTGACGGAACCCTGTGCAATATGAGGAAAATATGCAAATGCCGTGCATGGGGCAGAGGTAGGATTTGAACCCCCTTTGCTGGAGGTGGTTCCCTCTGAGCCTCCATGCCACCCACACATACTTTCCATAACCCATAATGCTTGTCAGCCTGAAATGATTTAGCATCCAGGTTGCCAGAGTTTCACAAACTGCATCTGAGGCTCCGTTTATCTTTTCTATGTCACGGTTGGTGGAATCCCTGTTTGACAGACCGTGGTATGGTTTGGAATGCACTCTCCACCAAAGGAAGCTTCTGGCTGGCAGGGGTGAAGGAGCCCTTAACTACTGCACTGCACTGCAACTACAGCAGCTTGCCTGTGGACATTAAACATACGTTAAGTAACACTGAGCTCTGCATGGCCCTGTAGGTGGAGATATTTAAGAACAAGAGCACCGCTACCTGACAGGATGTCACCGTTCTCGAGAAAACTTGCAAAATTATGTTAAATGAAGCGGGGAGCCATTATTTTCAAACGCTCATCCTCTTTTGATGGTTTGAGGCCTGCTCAATATTTCCACCAGTAGTTTCCAGCACTATCTTTAAGGTCAGTCTTGATGTCATCGTGTTTTCCCATAAGAGCATGTTATTTTTTTATTGTTGTTCTGGACAACCCAGGCTCAACCACAGAAACGCATTTGGTCTGCATAACTGATTTTCTCTCAAACTATGTGGGTGAGGGGACAGCGTAGATTTTGCAGCCTTCCAGTAAACGTAACAACTCTCTTGATGTCATTGCCTGGAGAATGCGTTGAACCTTCTGCTGCAATTAGCATAAAAACAGGCCAGGGGTCAGTTTTTGTGATGCTCCAGGCCGTTGCAGAGGCACGTTACAGTGTAGACTCCTACATTTTCTGCTAGCAGCTGTTAAGATGATGATTTTTTTCTGTTTTACTGCTGTCATATGGATTTGAGGGGAATCAGCCAACCTTCTTGTTTTAAATAGAGTCACACCACTGGGCACCATTAGTGCTATGGTTTAAGGTGAGGTAAGGGATCCACCTTCAGAGCATTTTGACATCAAAGGGTTAAATTGGGTGTGGATGATATCTCCCAAAAGGAATGCTCAGCAAAGGATTTTTTTTAATCGCCTAAGGAAATGATTGGTTGTCAGATCAAAGCTATGCTTTCACTGCAGGGGACATGCAACAGGTCTGCAAGCGATTATGTTTCCCTTGGGATCTGGCTGAACCACCAAATGGTTAAGTTTGTTTTCCATGGCAGTAAAATCACATTAATAATAAGTGCTGTTTACTGAGAAAAGGAAGTCACGAGTCTCTCTCTGAAACTCCCCTTTTAGGGACAGCGTTATATTACGCAGGAAGTGATGTCAGAAGACAGGTGCATTGTGGGTGATTGTATGTGACGCTTTAAGTGATGGAGTGAAGTGATTCTTTTAAACACATGTGACTTCAGAATGGCATGACTAATGGCATTCCCCGAAGGTCACTGTGTCTGTGCTATGCTGTGTATCATTATCGTCTGAATGTTCTTCAGAGAAAACCCAGAGAAAGCACCAGAACCAACCTTTCAACTGGTTGACATTCACACTTGAATGTGTTGAGTGTGGGCTGTAGCTCAGCAGTTTTGGGATCTGAGCCCTTGTCTGGAAGGTGATGGGTTTAAATCCTGTGGCCAAGAGAGCTGAGATATGAGCACTGAGATCTTCCAGCTGCTGTCCGGATTCCGGTTCATGCTGCCGTCTGCCCTACGGCTTCCATCACATTCACATCACTGTGAAGAATCTGCAAAATAAATAACATGTTTGTATCTTCAAAGTAAATTAAGGTCATTTGCATTAGTGTCAACATGCAGACCTTCTCTGCATCTTACAGAACATTTCATCTGAGGCAGAGAACATGGTGAATTTTCAGTAGCTTCTATTTGTGTGCTGGTTTCTCGTCTGCGAGCATGCGTCCGATCCTGGCCGGGAGCCTGATATGGAGTTCCGGCAGCTTGCTGTATTGTGGCGACTCCCCTTCTGCGTTCCGTTGGCAGACCCTGCATGGCTATCAAAAAACAGACGTACCCTAGGAATTGTAGTGGTTGCCTGGGTAACGGTAGCGGGGCTGAGGAACGGGGAGCTGGCCATCGTCTGTCGGAGAGAAAACTCCAAAAAGACCCCCCCCCATCCTCCCCCAACAGGCTTTCTTCCTGCTGCCTCCTGTCCCCCCCCCTCTGCACCGGTCAAGGTGTGTCCAGAAGGGGGCTCCTGGCTGCACTATTGCACTGGCAGAGGAATATGAATGTGGGTCTTGCCCTCACAGACCCGCCCATCCACGTGCGGTGCCCGTCTGCACGCTTACTTAGCAAAAAGTCTTCCGGCAGAGATCTAGAAGCATACAAGTGCCACTTCTGCCTTGGTGTAGCTGGGCAGATTGGGGGGGGGGGGGGGCGTATGCGTCTACATGGCTGTGCTTCTGAGTGTGTGCGACGCCCTTAAAGGCGGCCGTGTAGGCTGGACTACATTCTTTCTGGTATTAATCAGACATAGTAGTAGGTGGTTAATTTCTTGTTTGCACTGTACAAGTTTACCTAGAGGGAAATACCTGATTATAGGCTTCTCTCTCTGAAACTAATTATGTTTTTTTTTTATACTGTTTTGATGTATTTGTCTCCCTCGGTTTTGATTTCTTTAAAAGGGCGGGAGGTTGGCAGTGGCCGAGACAAGACATGCGCTCAGGCAGCTTTCTGGGTGCATCTAGATGGACCCCACATAGGCAGCCTCAGACCCGGGGGGCTGGTGCAGACCATAATGACCGGATTCCCCGGCCAGCCTGTTTTCCCATCCTGCACCTCGGGGGTGAGGGGGGGGGGCTCAAATGGCAGGGGTGAGTCAAGGGGACAGAAAGCTGAGTACTTCCCATCTACAGTAAAAGGAGCACTAATCTGACCCTGTTTGAGTCAGTATCCAGTGATAAGCTGCATGATACAGGGGGATGTGCAGAGTCAACCTAGGGGTGGGATTCAAATCCACAACCCTGTAGATCTGAAGCATCCTGCTGCTCGCATAACTGTACTGACAGCCTAAATGACTGAATTTACGTTAAACCGCTTATTTTAGCCAAAGCCATTTACGGCTTTTGCCTCACTACGCAGCCAGGCGTGTTTCTGATTCTGATCCCTCCTGATTTTGGCTTCGCTCAGAACCTGACGAAGCTGAATCAGCCCGGAGCCCATTTTGTTCCCTGAAGTTCCTCACAGAAGGAACCGAATGCCGTCAAGTCATCTGCGCTCAGCTGCAGTTAAACCACAGGCCATCTGAGCACAGAAAGTCAAAAAAGGATCAGAACAATTTGTGTTGCAACTGTGAAATTTGTGAATGTCTCCCCCAGCCCCCACCCCCGACAGTGTTTGTTCTGTGCTGGGGATCTCCGGTGACAAAAGGAAAACATCTTCTGGTCAGTGTGGCATGGTGATTCGCATTCCTGCATCCGTGAAGCCCTATCTACCCAAAAAACACCCTTCTAAATACTGTTCCCCCAGTATACAGGAAAAATAACCAGCTTCTCCTCCTCTAGCGTTAGCTGTATCATCCCTGTCTTTCTGATATCACAAATATCTCTGATTACCTCTCATCTCTGTCGCCAGACTTCACTCAAGGAACTAGCTAGGAAATGTCAGCCCTGATTGATAAGGACACCAGTGGCCCCTGATTGATAAGGACTCCAGTGGCCCCTGATTGATAAGGACTCCAGTGGCCCCTGATTGATAAGGACACCAGTGGCCCCTGATTGATAAGGACTCCAGTGGCCCCTGATTGATAAGGACTCCAGTGGCCCCCGATTGAGAAGGACTCCAGTGGCCCCCGATTAAGAAGGACTCCAGTGGCCCCCGATTGAGAAGGACTCCAGTGGCCCCCGATTGAGGACTCCAGTGGCCCCCGATTGATAAGGACTCCAGTGGCCCCCGATTGAGAAGGACTCCAGTGGCCCCCGATTGATAAGGACTCCAGTGGCCCCCGATTGATAAGGACCCCAGTGGCCCCCGATTGATAAGGACCCCAGTGGCCCCCGATTGATAAGGACTCCAGTGGCCTACCTTTGTTGTGCTCCTACAGTAGTTGTCTGTTACCCTGCCTAGGCCTTATTTCTGCAGCCCAAGTCAGTTGATCTGAACTGACACAAAGATGGAGTTGGACTTCAATGGTCCGTAATGTAAAAGGGGCCACTTAGCCATTACTGGGTGGGGGGGGTGACAAGAAAGGCTGGGCTGTAATTAGGGGTAGCATGAAATAACCATGGAGTTGCAGTCGTTGCGGGTGAGGGGTCAGGGTCCACAGTCCAGAAATCAGTCCCTCGAATCATTGACAGAAGCGATCGATGTCACTGTAAAAAAAATAAAAAACAAACGCAGTTTCTGCAGGCGGTACATCTTTAATCACTATGTGCTTTGGCATATGGAGGCGTGTGAAGACCCTTCTGTGGAGTTTAGGTAGCACCAAGCCAACAGGTAACTTGGGGTATCACCGTCGCAGGAGGGGGTCATGAATCATGCCTGCCGACCGGGATAAACTGACATATTCTGTTCTTCTTCCCAGTAAAGCTGACCAGAGCGCCCCACCAATCCTACCTCCCTTCGTGTGGGATCTTCCCCTAAGCACACACTCCAGTTTAATTTAGATTTAATTATGTCACTTTGCCCTTTGCCCTTTGAGTCTCCCCGAAAAAGCCCCAAAAAAGCTGATTGGTACATTTCCTGAATGCAGCAATTCTATTGTTAGATATATATGAGAAATGAGTAAGAGTCAAAAGTAGATTTAACTTCCCTGCTTTTTACTGTTATAATCTCCTCTGAAACCATGGCTTTTGCCATTAGTTATGCCTTTTAATCTACTCACTCATGAGCTGTTATTTTGTGACAGTATATTTAAAGGGTAGATTTGAAAAGTTCTCTTGCGTTTGAAGCGGGCTTTTTCCGGGACACCTATAGGTCAGTGACCAAACTATGAAACAGGGAGGTGGAACCCCAAATGTGGAACCCCAAATGTGAGTCATTGTCAGAGCCCTGTCATCAAATCGCTGCCGCACCCCTAACAACGGTGTAGCATCAGGCCCCGATGACGGAAGCTCATGCCCGAGCGCTGCAGCAGTAACTGGGTTCGCCCCCCCCCCAGCCCCTCCCACGTCGCCACAGAGTCCTTGCCAGGTCACGGCCTGCCAAAGCCAAAGGCAGAGAACAAACGGTGCGGCGGCTTAGACTGCAAGTGTCGCTGGTCTGGAGAGCTGAGTCAGAAGCCCTTTGCCTGCAGCGCTGACCGGCATTTGTGTGTCCCATGATATTTTTTCTTCCCTTTAGTGTGGTTCCGACGGTACAGTAGTGGGTCCGCCTGGCGCTCGACATTCCGTGGCAGCTCCGGCTCACAGTGTCTGACGTCACCTTTCATCTGCGGGCAGTGTGGAAAGACAAAGCACCACCACATTCTACACGACATCCAGACGTGTCTGATGCATGCTGTTGTCCCGGGGATGATAAACGGCATCGTGGAGGCACGATCTCTGCAGGCTCCTGGTGTTACCAAATAAGTGTTCCACCATTTCCAGAGAAGTCTTCCTCCAGTTTATACTTCCACTTTCCTCTGAGTTTCCTCACCTGTGTCATCAAACAAAATCATTGTCAATATCCCAATTATTAGCTGGAATTGAGGTTTCGCTGCGTATTTGTGGGCTCCAGCACATGAACGATATTGCTTAATGCGTATAGCTAAATTGTTAAAACAACACATGCCAATGGGAGTGACGGACATGCTTTCATTTGTCCTGGTGTTTTAGACCACATTGGGGGTCGTTTCAACAGGTGATGAAGTCATAACAAATTCACTAGGAGTGTGCCCAAAATCACATACTTGTTTGCTATGTCGTAGTTGAAATATAGTATGTGACATAAGCAGTATGTCCAAGTCATCGGTATGGATGAGACAGTAGGCAAACGGTACCTGGACGACACACTACATTCCGCCAAATATTCAGTAAGGATGAAAAAGTATATGAACAATACGTAGATGACATATTACATTCTGCCAAATATTCAGTATGGATGAGATAGTAGGCAAACGGTACCCAGATGGCATACTACATTTTGTAAAATTCTGAATGGTGCAGCCAATGGACGCTACGCTATCCCACAAAGCAAGTACTTTGTCTGCTCAGAAACATGACAGAGTAAGTGTTGTTTCTGTAAATTTAAGTTAAAAACAATGCAGTACAGCAATGTTTTTTTGCATCCAGTTCAGTGATGCATCTGAAGCTTGTTACTAGAGATGGAGACATGTGGTTGTCTGGATTAACCCTTTTAACCAATGCAGGATAAAGGTCAAACTGTGTACTACATCACAGCCTGTTAGTAACAACAGCTATGTTTGATTCAGGTGTCTTTGTTGTGGAAAGCAGCCCCTGACACACCATAGGAGTGCTCTATGGACTTTGGGTCAGGCTTGTGCCTACTGACCCATTTTCGTGATGCTTCCCTGTCTGTCTGTTGCTGGGCCCCAGCTGTTGAAGATTCTGCTAATCAAACCAGACTCTCTGCACCTGCTTTAGTGATGATGCTGCACTCTTTAAGGATTGACCAGAAGGTCGCTAGTTCGAGCCACTATGACGGCCACTACTAGGATAACCGTCAGTTCTAACTTTATTACCTAAAGTGTCCCCTAAGTAACCAAAAAATGGGGTAATGACAATCAGACATTTACTGTCGATTACATTAGGCAACGGCAACACGACGCGGCAGACTCAAGGCCGTGCTACTCTGTCCTGGCCCGATTGGCACCATCGGACCATGTTGGTGACAAGGTGCCCTGCCGCAGGCCGGTTCACGTGTTTGCCCGAATGTCAGAAAGTGATTCCTCAGCAGGCTTTGATGATCCGACACACGTCTGTATCAAAGGCCACGAGGAAGAGCACCGATAAGACACTTGGCAGAGGGACAGAGGCACTTGTCTGCAAGCCAGTCACGGAAATCAGTGTAGCCTAGTTTGGCTGGTAAGCTGGGTCATGATGCAGAATGGTGACAGAGGGATTTAAATATTGACCAGGGCTGCCCAATATGAGCATGAGTGTGTACGTGTGTGTGGGTGTGTGTGTGTACGTGTGTGTGGGTGTGTGTATGTGTGTGTGTGTGTGTGTGTACGTGTGTGTGGGTGTGTGTGTGTGGGTGTGTGTATGTGTGTGTGTGTGTGTACGTGTGTGTGGGTGTGTGTACGTGTGTGTGGGTGTGGGTGTGTGTGTGTGTGTGTGTGTGTGTGTGTGGGTGTGGGTTTGCATAGATCACATTTGAGGACCAAATTGTCCCCAAAGTGTAGTAAAACCTGAAATTTCCCTACTTTTGGGGACATCTTTTGACGTCCCCATTTTGATTACCTCAGTTTTATAAAAATCTGTGAATGCAATCAAAAAAGTAAAAATGCCAAAAGTCTCATATTTTGTTTGGTTACTTATGGTTCAGGTTAGGGCTGGGTGGGGGTTAAGGTCGTCATGTTGGGATTACAGGTTACTTCACATGGGTTCTGTGCTCCCAACAGCCTCCCATGAATTAAGGGATTATGGGGACCATTCTTATTAACATAAAGCCAGGGAGGAAAGGTGACACAAGATGGCAGTTTCAGATTGGGACGAGAAGGAATGATCATCTTTCTTTAAAAGAGGTTCTGGAGGAATACATCCGTTCCGTGACATCATAGCAGCAACATCCTGCAGGACCGACACTGGGCGCTGGGCACTGGGCACTGGTCCGAAAGCCTGCCAGTCAGCTGCCAGCACGAGTCGCCTTGCAGGTGCTGCAGATGCAAAGGTGCACGGAAAAGTTTGCAGGTTCAGATCACAGATAGGAGAAATGCAGTCGTACCTTTGAAGAAGATGCTGTACTGAATGAGAAAAATACTTATTTTCCATAATCTATAGTATAAAGTTTGACCATCATTTAGGTGAATAAAAATGCACCTTCATGCCACAACAGTGCATTGTCACAGCTTGAAGAGGAGGTGACATCGTTCTGTTAGACGTCCTTTCAAAGCTCTTGCACAGAATGAATTTAACAAGACTGGGCTGAGGCTGCCCCACGCCAGCACCCGCGGCCCCCTGGGGGTCAGCGTCCGCCCCTTTTCCCTGGCTGACCTCTTTTAAATGCTCCTCGGCACTAAGGGGTCGTGGTAACTTAGTCATTCCCTCTGAAGTGGCATCTTTTTGTTGTCCATAAAAGCCCCGGTCGCTCACGGAACATGAAAACCGTCAGCTGAGGGGGAGAGTAAAATCACCCGGGCGGCTTTAGTGGCCATGGGCAGGCCGGGTGGGGGGGCGGGCCGGCCGGTGGTCATGGCGGGGGGGGGGGGGGGGGGGGGCAGCAAGGCTTTACCATAATACCATCCATATACAGATATACAGTGACAGGAAATGACATTCCCCCAGGACCACAGTGTGACATACAGGCAGCCAGTTATGGGGGAAGGGTTTTCACAGGAGTGTGAAATGGGGGGGGCTGAACATGAGAGTTTTGATGGCAGAGTAATGTACTGTGTTTTGCCTCTGTGGGGCAGTACAGCCTGTTTGAGTTGTTCAGGGCGGGCAGGTCCATCACATACCTGCACTGGGTCATACGCCAGAAGTCTGTTTTGGTACTGGGCGGTGTTTGTGACCCCACCTGGAAGAAGACAGCGTCATCAATGGTGAGCCCCCACCCAGGGCCCGAAAACAGCCTAGCACCTGATAACACAAACAGCAGCTTGAATGTTTAGAGAGACAGGTGTGAGGGTAAGTGTATGACAGGCTCTGCATAATCTAATGTTTGTTAGCGTTTTGAATTGCGAACGTTAGAAATCTGGTACCTCCCCCCCACACCTAGGGGTGCCATGAAGGGGGGGGGGGGGGATTAGGGCGATTCTAAAATTTGGAACATAAAGGCATTGGTCTGGGTTGGGGACTTAATACTGGTACGTTTCCACTGGCACAGAGAACCGAGCTGTATCCGAGCCATACAGCGAAGTGACGGTTTCCCATTGCTGTACATCTGACATGGTCCTGCTTACTTGCAGGGCGGAAAGCGTCACCAACCCGAGCTGGTTGCATCACCATCATCTGATTGGTCGAAATGCCCAGAGATACCAGTGTTCTGCGCATGTGATTTTCTGAAGGCAAAAGGCTATATTCTATATTATTCTTTATTAGTAGTATTGCACATCACGATGTATTGATGCATTCTTGATAACTCAAAACCTGAAAATTTCCAACTTTCTACTTAAAAAAGTGCTATAGAACAGCTGAATGGAATGCATTCTTAATGCAAATTTATGCAAGTGAATGCTAATTCTGCTAGCATTTCATGCTCCCATAACATGGTGATTCTCACAGAAAATTAAGTAATTAGCACATAGTAAATCATGATGTACACCATGTGAATAGTAAGTAAATGTCACGGTTGCTCTCTAGACCCGGCAACGCCTTTACCGAGCCGACCCTTCTGCAGTGGAAAACTGAAGCCAGCTGGAACCGTGCTGTACGTAGTGTGTCTTTACAGTACGGCTCGGGTACGAGTCAGTTCCTGTATGCCAGTAGAAAAGCGGCATTTGATATTCTGCTTTCACGGGGCCCAAAATCTCTAGCGACACCCCTGAATCTACCAGGGTATCTGTGCCCTAACTGCATCAGTACCTGAAACCCAAAGCAGCCCGTCAGCGACACAGCCAGCGTGGCAGGACAGTGAGCGGTCAAACGCCTGCACGAAGGTCCACTTGTTCTTCTTAGGGCAGTAGCGCTCCACCGTGGGCAGAACCTGCCCGAGCTCGTTGCGGCCGCCGGCTGCGTACAGGAAGTGGCCCAGCGATGCCAGGACAAAGTGCTCGCGGCACGCCTTCATCGGGGCGATGTCCACCCAGGCATCACGGCGCGGGTCGTAGCGGCAGGCTGTGCGCACGGCACACGTCCGGCCTGTAGTATGCTCTGCCTCGCCGCCCACGACGAACAGGAAGTGGCCCATGACCGCCACACAGTGGTGGCTCCGGCCCGTCACCATGGGCGCCAGCTCGCCCCAGTTGGAGGCGCCAGCCAGGTGCGCGTGCTCCTGCTCGGCGGGGTTGAAGAAGCGCAGCTGACGAACCCGGCTCACCTCACGCTTCCGCCCGCCGGTCACATACAGCGTGTGCGAGCGGAACCGGGGCCGAGTGCGTGCCGTCTGCCGCAGCGGCTGGCCGAAGGTGGCACGCTGGTATTCCAGCGCCTCGCCGACCAGCGCCGACAGCGCGCTGCTGGCCTGCACCAGCGGGTGGCAGTGCGCCAGGCGATGCAACGTCGACGTCTCCATCAGGCTGTAGCGGACATGCTGCAGCAGGTCATCTGCATAGCGGTACCTGTGGTCCTGCTCCAACCACCGCATCACCAGCTACAAGAAGGGTGAAAAACAGAGGAGGATCTCCCACCCCTGTCAACTGCAGCGCCCCCTAGCTGTGGGCAACATCTTCTTAGAACGGCCCCTACCAGCCAGATCTGCTCCTCGTTGAGGGACGTAAGCTGGTCGCTCTTCAGCACCTCCTTTAGCAAGCTGTAGGGGAGCTTGAGTACCTCCTCCTGGTTGGAGTGTTGCAGCTCAGACAGGTGTTCCACCAGGAAGCTGACGACGGCTCGCTCCAGGGCCGGAAGGTGGAACAGGTCGGCCAGGCGGTACATCTCCAGGTAGTTCAAGGTGTTCAGCTCCTGGGTGACAGACAAGCACCATCACAAGAACAAGGGTAGACGCTCCCTCAGTGAAGATTGGGGAATTCCTTGCTCAGCACCAGTGATAAATACAACGAATGTTATAATATTATATCCTTTACCTATATTCATTCCATTTCACATTACACCTATACTACTACATACTGTACCTGGTTGTAACTTCTACTGAAAGTGATTGTGGTGAACAGAGTTAAGTCAACTATGTTCTAATTTTAACAAAGTTGTGTTTTGCCTGCAGTTCAAACAAGTTGAGCACATGGTAAAAAAAAATTGGTAATAATATTCCTCTTCAGCATTCTCCTTAAAACAGAAATGACTCGTAAAACCACACTAGTCACATGACAGTTGCCAGATGATTTTACGAGCAGGTACTATCCCTAAAGCTGCCGAATTTCATTTTTGTTTAGCGTTTCACATCTGCTTCAACAGCATGTCCTAAACACTGCAGCAGTGGACAGGTCCTCATGTCACAGCCGGGAAGGTCTCACTATCACCCCGCAGCACTCGGACAGAGCGCCACCTGCTGGTAGGAGGATCCAACGTCCCACCTGGATGAGGTAGTGAGAGCAGAGACTGAGCAGCTCCAGCAGCTGGAGGTGACTTCCTGCTGAGAGAACATCTTGGATCACACCTGGCTCCAGCAGGACCTGAGGAGAGGAACCTGCACTAGTGACATACGTTTCCGTGTCCGCATGAGCCCAACAAGCCGCCCCGTGTGTGTGCAAACCAAACAAATATCCAGGATACCTAACCCACACATGTACTCCCACCTGCCATTTTCAGCTCAGGTATGACAACCCGCTGAATCATCACCATTGATCTTCAGACACCGGAGAACAGTCTGTCCAAATATACCCGGCTGTATCTTCTGGGAAGGAGATTCACCTGTCCGGTGTAGGCGAAGTCCAGAGACTGCTTCAGACCCTCACTGGTGACTCCCTGGAGGACAACCTCCTCTGCCTCACTCTCCACCATGCACAGACTGAACATGGCCTAGAAACACACAACACACGCGCTGCTATACAAACACGCTGCATGAAGTCGGAGCTTCTCAGGAATAATCTCTCTGAGAATGACGCGCTCACCCGGAAGTAGTCGCTACACGCAGCCAGGATCGCTCTGTGCGCGTGAAACTTCTGCTCGCCGGCAATGAGAGTGACATCACAGAAGAGACCGTCCTTCCTCTGACGGTTGAGTGCGGTGAAGACCGAGTCCCGGTGAGACTGTGACCGGCACAGTTTCTGTCCTGTCAGCATGTCCTGCGTGCTGTAAAACACAATCAACTCAACTCTGAATTTTCATCAGACCTTTACAAAATCTTTCAAACAGCTGTACAGCAGAGTGAGGTCACACAATGCTGGGACTCATTATTGCAGTTTTGGACTGACATTCTTATATATTTTCATTTACGTTTAGCGGACCAGCTGAGCCTTTATTTAACGACATAAGCTTTACAGTCACTAAATTGGACTGTCAGGTTAAGCACCTTATTCTGAGGTACAGGGGCTTGAACCAGCAACCCTCACGTTGATTCCTGTCTAGACTAGGTTTGTTTTCCAACCTTCTTCAGGCTTGTTAAATAGGATATAAATTCAGAGTCATGATACAGAGCCTAGGATACAATGTATTTGACAGTGCTGTCAAAGTCTGGTATATAAAGTGTATTAAGGTAATTATATTGCTTTTAAGTTTCTCGGTAATTTAGTTACATTGTTACTTATACTGCTGTTTTACTAATAAAAACAACCAAACACAACAGTAGTCTTCAGCCTGTACTGTAATACTGGAAAAAGATCCCTTTATGCCATAATCCAGAATATATGTGAATAAACGGCACATTTCATTAGACTCAACTACAAACAAACCACTGAAATGAACAGACTGTATTTAATTTCAAGATCTGGGTTAGAGAATACCCTGCGAAATACGATACCACAGTGGCTACGCATTGCCTTGATTAAATACGGCCCCTAGGCTCTACGCTGCTTCCACTGTGTGTCCCCTGTTATCCCACTGAGGGAGGCTAATGCTGAGGTTGGCAAGAATTGCTCCTGCTTCACTTTGACCAGCTCCCTTCTGTTGCATTCCTCCACTGAGGCATTCAAGACTTTCAGAGGCTGTTAATTCCTCTGCATTTCTCGCAATACTGGGAGAAATGTTGCTGTCGCACAGGGGCCTCCTGGGGCCCCTCTCCGGCTCACCGGGGGCCCTCTGCACCTTGCTGTGTGTGATTTCACGCAGAGCTGATACCATCTGCTTACAGGTCACCCAGCTGCTGGTCACATCTGTGTCCTGGCATATTAAACACACTCTTCCACCAGCCGCCTCGCCCTGTCACAGCCCTGCTGTCACAGCTACTGAACTCCTGTTCTGTACAGAATGCCCCCAAATCTCTCCTTTTTCCGCTGATGTTCAGTCATGTGCCCCCATGCCCCCGCAGGTGGTCACCCCCCGACGCCTTCCTCTGTGCCCCTCACTGACCCCTGCTCTTCTGGACACGCTTCTCGCAGATGGCCATCTACAAGCTGCAGTTAGACAGCCGTAACAGTTAGATTCTTTTGCTGCAGTGCTTCAGACTCACTGCAGTCTGGGATCTCCGCCCATCCTCCATTTTGGTTTGCCACATTCCAGAGAGATAACGGTGGAACAGCTCAGTCTGAGCATGAGACCGGACTTCTCTGGACTTCCGAGAGTCTTCTTTCTTTGCGCGTCCTCAGATTTGGCCTAAAATAGACTAGAGAGAGGCCACGTCTTTGAGGAAGCATGACCGCCCTCACGGAGCCTCTGCCTGCTGCACATACATGTTACAGGGAACCCCAGGAGGGGTTAGTCTATGTCCCAGAAACATGGCTTCTTATCTCCATCCCAGCTGTGATCTTCCTATTCCCATATTGGAACCATTAAAGTCCATCACCAGCCAAAGCAGGGTATCAACCAGATTAGGCAAGTTAGATTTAAGAATTCTTAATGCCGCTTAAAATTAAATTTAAGGCCAGTTTCACAATGACAAAGACGGCAAAAAATATTCAATGACAATAGTTACTTCACGTTGTTGCCGTTTTATGCTTCCCATTTGCAGGGCGTGTTTCCACAGCATTGTGCCGGGTTTGAACAACGTCTCTCACAGTGCACAATGACCTTCATATTCATTATTGCTAAAAGGTTTCCACCAAGTTACAAACCCTCCCTCCCCTGCAAATGTGATTAACAATGATTTCGCTCATTCCGGTCTGTGTGACGTTTAAATATAAAATGGCTGCCAAATTTAAAATGCAAACATGTAAATCAGTGTTATTTTCCTTGTTTGGGGCATATTAAAGACATTCCAATACATTTTAATACTAGTTGAGAGCTTTCTTTAAGATAAACAAATGTAATACTTTTGAGGGATCTGCAGGTAACCCACAAAGAGGGTAAAGGTGCGTGGAAGAATCAGACTGCCTCTTCATAAACGTGCTGATTTTTAGCCCCGCCCACAGCCCCTGTGCACACCGCCCCC
>JAOYFF010000079.1:1760677-1806399 GCA_025773925.1 Cryptomyrus ogoouensis
CTTACATTTGGCAGTTGTCTGACTAAAGGAAAAATCCTGGTGGGACCCATGCTGGCATACTGGCAGCCTGAAGTTTCCTGTTCCTGCTAAACCTGGTTGTGTGTGGACCACCAGCAGACTGTGAAAGCCCCTTGGAGTAATCCTTCACCGGCTCCCTTCCTCCGCCTACCCTTCCCAAAGTGGGCGGGGCCCCAAGAGAGACGCAGCGATAAGAACTCTCTCGGGAATGCACCTACAGAGGGGCCTGGAAAAGGAAATGCTCAGTGTTTATTTACTTTAGTTCTGAGCCGTCTTTGCGGGTGTTAAATGTGCCCTTTGTGTGTGTGTGTGTGTGTGTGTGTGTGTGTGTCTCTCTCTCTCTCTCTCTCTCACACACACACATTGAATTTTGCAGTCCTGTTCGCATAGAGAGTGTGAATTCTTATGGACAGTTTGCTTTTCGGCCTGTAAATGAAGTGGCTGCCTTTCCTCGCGCCTCCTTTTCGTGACAAACCGGCAGGAAAGCTCTCCTTCGCTGGCAGAACAAGCGCCAGTCTGGTTGTACAGAGTGCTGCATGACATCTCATTACGGTCGCACTCTGCGCTTTGTTAAGTATCCGCACCTCCTCCCCCCAGGTGTCGTTAATAACCCAGCCAGCGAGTGGCCTGCATTTCACACAGAAGTCGTCGATTCTGCTCTTTCTAAAGACCGCTCACACTGGGCTTTTGAAACGGACTGACTCTCCCCTCATTCACAAGGGAGGAATGAACGTTGAAGCTGTTTTTTTCTTCCATGCCCCGCCTCTGCTCCTCCCAAGGTCTCGGTCCTGTTTCCCACGCTGGGTGCTGAGAGGTTAATAGTGTGTGGGCGCAGTTTCGATCAGTCAGGTAGCTCAGGTTTCTGTTAACGTGACTGCACGCCCCACAGCCGCATCGGCAGGCACGGCGATCCGCCGCATTCTCCGCATTCCTTGCATATCCACCCAGGCGGTGCCTTCAAAAGAAGGCAAACAGTGGCGACCCCTTGTCCCCGCTGCCTATCCCTGGTCACCTCTAGGTCAGAGGTCACGCCGGGCCCGGGATTCTGCCCTGCTCTTCCTGTGGGTGCCATCTACCTCCCGTCTCTTTCATAACAAGCCCAAACTCCATCTACTTCTGAAAATTGTTTGTGCTTTATGGCCGGAGTCAGACAACTAGATAATTTTTACAATATGGGTCTGTAGAAATTTTATACTTGAGAAAATTCCAGAAGTGCCATCCTTATCCCCGTCATCGAGCACAGAATGTGCATGAACCATCGCATAATGCAGGTAATGGCAGTGGCCGTCCTCCCAGCCAGGACCAGGTCGCCAAGGTTACTGCGAGCCGGACGTTCTGCAGCTGCTCGCACCCCTGCCCTCGATCACCGTGGGAAAGCAGCCTCATGCGTGCTGCTGCACCGGAGAGAGACGCCGCGTGTCTCCCTGGGACCGTGTGAACCACAGGGCCTGATGAGCCACTGCGAGTGAACGCCCTGCCTGTCAGGCCTCTCGATGGGCAGGTCAGGGCGGCTCCAGGCAGGTGGGAGGGCCTTAATTCATTTAATATATAAAATCAAACTTATTAAGATACTGATTTTTTTTATTGACAAGATGCATTTCAGAGCAGGTTGTAAAGTACTGTAATCATTCCATTTGACTATACCTAACTGGACCATGTGACTAGTCTCATGGATGCCTTGTGAGCGTATCTTTATTACGCAGCAAAATCCCAGAGGCATCAGCATGGCGCATAGCTGGAATGTTGTTGCCTTTCTGCTGGTTACCCGAGCGGCTCGTGTTCTCCACGCGTACCGAGAGGGAGTTCATGGGTAATGCTGACTCGAGGAAAATCCTGTCGCAGAATTGTGTCACCGAGTCAGAATTCCGAAGATTCCAGGAGCATGCCGGTGACGCTTTGTTTTACAGTGTGAAATGTGATGACTTAATCGTGGATGAAGGGACCAAATGTCACTGTCATCTCACTTGTCTGTAAGCCCTCAACTTTGACCCCCTGCTAGCGATGATGACAGCTATTCACTGTTCGGGTGGCGTCAGTCGTAGTTACATCGTCAATAGCTATGACGTGGTTAGCCTTAGCCGTGGCAGAAATCCGTGTAAAAGACATTAGCAGTTAGCATGTTACTGTAACCATCATAGTCATGCAGGTGCATGATTCAACAGACTCATCTGATACGAGGATAGCTAAGGACAGCTAAAGACGAGGACGCACTCAGGAAGTGCAGCCAGTGCTTCTAGCAGGACACGGAGACGACTTCTGCTACTCAGGCTGAACAATGGCGACAAAGATGAAAAGGGAACAAGGCGAGTTGCTGTCATAGAGCGGGTGGGGGAGGCCCTGCGGAGGGGGGTTAGGGTGCCTCTTGGCCCTGGGAACAATGGTCTCCTCGAGATGGGAGGTTGCTGGGGCGTGACCCTCCGCAAATGTGATTCACACTCCTGCATTCCAGCCCTGATTGGCACCTTGAGGTAAAAAATCCAAGTAGACATCAGGAAATGCCACTTGTTAAATGAGCTATTGATCGGCACTTTCTTGAGAAGGGAATTCAGTAGAACCTCTCTAGCCGTGTGTAGATGTAATGAGTGTCAGGGGTATATTGCATTGTACATATTCTGTCAATTTACAGTCTAACAAGACATGTTATTGGGACATTTTATTTGGTAACCGTCCAAGTGTCAGGATTTTGTCTAAGCTGCACTCTAGCCCTATAATTGTGTTGGTTTATCCCAGTCATTAAAACACAGATCTGAATGGGTTGTTACAGCAACCCAGTGTCTGTAGTATAAACAGTGTCACAACCAAAGTTCTAGAAGGTTATAAAAACTGTAGTAAACATTGAAATTATGCTATAATAGTTATTCCAAAATACAGCAGTTCATGCCATGGCGGTCGGCTTAAAACATTATATCAGGTGATGTGAAATGCACCCATAAATAAAGGGTTATGGCCTTGAATGCCTCTTGTTTTTCCAGTCACTGATTAACGTCAGCGTATTACCGGGACACTAATGTATAGCTGCTGTGTACAATGTTCACACACAGGAATGTTAGAAGGTTAAATTCCAGTAGCTTCTATCACGCTCTTTACTATACACAGGCACACTGGCACACTGGCACACTGTCACAGCACACTGGGTCATAATGGAATGTCTTGCTTTGATTGAAATACTTTTTGGCCACAGATCTTCTGTAAAAGCTTACGTGCCCAGTGAAATGGCACTGGCCAGCCTCTGCCGATGTCGCTCAGTACCTGCTGGGCTGTTATATATGTGCCAATGGAGCCCCACCCCAGAAAAATGGAAACTGATCAAATTTAAAGTGCATGGAAACTGTTTGTTTGCGGCCTTACGTCACAGCTGTTTCTTTCCAAGCTCTGTCACCTGCGGGGTCATTGCAGGCACTTCAGGCCCACACTCCAGGCTCTGGCCTGCAGGGACCTCCCAGGACCACCCAGCCTCTGTGATCTGGAGCAGGGCTGGACGCCTCAGCATCAATCAGGAAGGCGCCCACACAGCCACACCCACCATGCTTCCCTGCGGGACATTATATGGGCCTGTTCAGAAAAAGCAGGCTTTGGTTAATGTACTTTAGATAATGGGATGGGCCTGGGTCCCACGAAGGAAGCGGGGCAATCATTAACCGCTAGCAACGCTGTCCACCGCACAAGGGCACCGGTATGCAGCCTGGCCTGGGGGGGAGACCACAAAGGCGTCCAGAACGTGCACGTAAATTAAGAGCCGCTTGTCACATTCCCACTGTCTCAGCCCATTAAATCCTGGGGGGGGGGGGAGGGCCTGGGAACCGGTTTCAGTGGACTTCCACCCCTCTGCTCGCCCCCCCAAGCCCAAACATGTGGGCGAGCCCCAGCAGGACTCTTCTTGCTCTCACGGCACAAGCAGGAGTTCAGTGAGGAAGAGCCAAGGAATCTGGCTGAGATGGTAGCGGATTTTGGCGAAGACGCCTCATTGGAAATGCCATGCCACTGGCGGGAAGGAGGGTGATGAAAGGAAAGACGGCTCCCCCCCACAGGGACAGCATTCCAGCCTAGGACACCACAGGCAGCCCCCCCTCACTGAGAGACAAGGTGGACGGTCTTTACATTCCTGCACAGTTGCACAAATGACACTTGACCCTTGACCAACACAACCCATAAGACTTGCTGCAATCTGTCCTTCACAAGCACCCAGGAGACCATCTCCTCTACTTTGTAGGTGACACTATTCGACCTGCACTTAATGATGATGCTCTTGGGTGGCATATAACAGTACAGGCTTACAGATGGGTGATTCTGCCTCGGTGTTGTGTCGCTCCCACCTCCTTCGATACCCCCCCGTAATTTACTGCCACCGTCTGCAGGTCAGCATTGCTCTACTGTGGCATTTCTCACGGATGTGAAAACAAAAAAAACTCAATTTGTCACCAGGGACAGGATCGCGATTAAATGTTGGCCATGGGTGAACTTTGACATTCTGTGAGTGCTTTTAAAATGCCTTTGTAATCCCTTGTTTGAGAAGTCTGAAAATGTCTCGTCAATGTCATTCAGCCAGGCCGTGATTAATAAGGCTGGGATCCTTGGAGAATTCCATGGAACACAGGTGACAAATGATTTTAAGGCATGGAACGGCAGTGTGAGCAAAGTGCACTGGGCTGGACTTTTGCTTGTGGAGAGACGCAGGCAGTGATAATGCCGGAGCTGCAGATCTCACAGAGATCGGCCACTGCAGGCTATTCGAATGGGCCTGGACTGGTGAACTGGTTTTTGTTTTTTTTAAATTACGTCAATTTTAACACTGACTCCTTGGGGGACTGATTTTAGTTACTGCTTACATAATACAATGCATTTCTGTTGATCCAAGTTGTTACACTTTCAGATATAGTCGTCCTGCTTTCAGTACAGAGATTGTGTAATTCTGCCACCAAGCTCTGAGTGTGTGGTTGAATCTTCATGTGATCTCGTGAATTTTGTGCTGCTTGAAGCTGGGGTAGTGAAGCTTAGAGGTGATCTCTTGTGGTCCTTCTTGGGGAAAGAAAGTCGGACCTTCTAAAGACTGACTCACAAACGACCAAAAAACAGCATCTTTAAGCCAGTCCTCATGTTCGTCAGAGGGATGAACTCCAAGGAATGTGCGAGTCATTCAAAGAATGAGATAAAAACGATGTGAATCAACACGTCCTGTTTACCCTAAATAAGCCCGAACAAACACTCGGAGGTCGGAGGCATTCCTGAAATGTGCTGCAGAGGTGACCCCCACACATCTGAGTAGGGGCCCCAGGGCTGAGTAATGGCCAGCCGCCCATCTCAGCATCCTATGGTCAGTAATGTTCAGCAGCTGGTTGCATAAACAGCAGAGGAAACTGCCAGGGTGAGCTTACTGCAGAATGAGGTGTGGCTGAGGGTTCACCAGGCGATTTGAACCTGTATCCTTCCGAATCCACAAGCTAACTTCCTTAACGAACACATACTCTACTCCCCGGTGTTAATGCGACAGGATGTTGTAGCACACATGCGCATGGAAGGTCCCTTCTGGCTCGTCCTTGTACAGGGATGAGATGATTTAGCTTCAGCTCCTCGGGGGCCTGAGTTCTGATATTGTCCTGTCTGTAAGGGGGATTCGATCTTGAGAGGGCTTTTCAGTGTTGAAGCTTTAGAATATTTATCAAGAGCAGATTTCAGAGACTCTGATGAGCTTGACGTGAGTTGATCCATTCACAAAAAAAGTAGCTTGTTGCCTTGGGAACGAGTGCAACATCCTGCATGCATAACAGATCAATCCGAGTCCATTATGGCCCATTTCAGTTCCTGGATGCTTTCCTGCTTTTTTTTCCCTTTTGTTACACAGGCATTTGAGGCTACTGCCCACTCAATAAATCTCGCCCACAACAGAAGGGATGTCAGGATGAAGTGATGAACATTGGAAATGCCATCAAACGTTCTGCAGAAGAACAATTATACCGTTTGTGATGGGGAAATGGGGGGGGGGGTTATATGCTTCCGAAACCGACAAAGTACTGACAGGTAAAAAAAAAAAAAAAGACCCAGATGAAAGATGCAGAACGTTTCATTTCCATTCATCTTCGCACTTCAAAGGCGGGGAGATTATAACGTAAGCGTTGTGTCTCTGTGTGTATTCCCTTCAGCACATGTAACACTTGTTGCAGTCTTACTGCATGCAATGCACCCGTTACAAATTATTTAATGAGAAAAGTGCAAAAACACAAAGCTTCAGCGAAAACGCTTCGGGCGACATGGCTGATGAGCTGTAATGGACAGACTCAACAACGACCCCCACTGGCCACGCGCGGAGGTTCACAATTTTTGTGTAGAGTAGGAATCGCGCGTATTCTCACTTTACGCCACCCTCAATCATATTTAATGTTCAGTGTGGGTCATGTTCGGTTAGGGTGGGAAAAAGTAAGCGGGTATTTAAGAAGGAAATAGCCGGGGTTTAACTGTCACGATGGACCTTTTACATTCGCCCTCCATTGACTTACAGAAAAACTGCTCTGCTAAGTACAGGTGGGCATGAAGAAACCAGAAGACGGTAGCCTGCGGTTTCAAGATGATCAGAGGTAGGAGGCTTGAAATGCCTCATTTTTACCGGATTGCCGCCATAGTTTTTGACGCGGGCCACCTACAGTTTGAGGAAGCGAAGCCGCCTTCCCCAGCGTTCCCGTACGAAGGCGCCCTTCGGGCCCGGGGATAAACCGAGAGTAAGTGGACCCACCCCCCGCACCACGTTGCGGCGCACGCGAGCAGCACGCATGCGGCGTATCACTCGTGTGTCCCGATGTGCGCTTTAACTTGGCTTTAACTTTGGAAGTTTTAAAAAATGAAAGGAGGGGAAAATGGATGAATGTCATCTAAACATGATAAAACTACATGAATATAAAGTAAAATATATTAAAACTGTAGGCTAATTGAATGCAAGCCAGTATAAACAGGACAGGGTTTGGATGTGCTGCCACCTGTAGGAATAAAATTAATACAGAACAATATTTAAATTTGAAGAACCCCATACGGCTTGCATCTGCTTATCCAGTGATCATGGGGTCCGTAATCACTGACTGATTGGAGCAGTTTAAACACAGTGAGAGGTGCAGTGCCGGAAAATGTACTCGATTTCGATATTTAAGTAAAAATACACATACAAAGTACAGATCAAAATGTTACTCAAGTAAAAATCCTTTTAAATTCACTCAGACAGGTTTGGGTGCCCGTTTTAAGTTACACTTACAGCACAGCACAATAAGGAAAACTGAGTCACATATATTCTTTATATTAAGAAGAAAAAAAAAAACAAAATGGTGAAACTTGCCAAACGTGCTGCCGCAAATGAAAACGAAAGACTGATCTATGAGCCAAATTAAACAATGAATTATCAACATTTGGTGGGCCGGTACTTTTAGACCTCTTATAGGCGGTGAATGAGCCGGCTAACACCCCTTCCTCTCCCAGGGAAAATGGCTGGTCGTCCAACGCAGTCATCACCATTATATAAAGGTTAAATATCTGACGGCAATTTCGGTGTATGGTTATACCGTGCATCTCTACATATTGTCTGTTCCAGCTTCATAAAGACATAAGACCTGATAATAATAATAATAGTAGTAGTAGTAATATATGGTAATAATGGCGGGTGCGCTGCTTATAATAGTATTTATCAATAACAACTTAAAACGCTCAAATAAAGTTAATTGCTTTACATCTCTGTCGAGGTCTAGTGGTCAAAGTGTTGTTGGGCCCTTAAAAATCACAGTTACATTTTTTTTAAATTTTATTTTATTTTTGCTTTTTGCTATATATTTATCTTGCGCACACTGGTATAAAATTCTTGTAAAACTCTTATGATCCTGAGCAGCAAATGCGATTAGTTTAAAGATGGATGTTTCTTCATTAGAAATCAGCACCAAAGCCTTACTGAATCACATAGCACCAGTAGATGGTAGCGCTCCCCCATTTGCGCATTCAGAGGCAGATCTGTCTCTTCCTGTTCCCGTCATGATTTTCGTAGCTTATGCTAATAGCAGAGGACTGTTCCCAGGCTCGCTCAGAACTTGTTGATAGTGGTCACTGTATATATTCTTTACTGTCTGGCCGTTGGATGGTGGGAAGCTTTCTTCGTAGATACTGAATTTCCTCTTATTTATAACAGTAGCTGATGACCCCGTTTGCCGTTCCACCTCTCATAGATCTACACTTCGCATCACAAAGTAATACGAAGCGCTGTTATTAAATTGCAGGTTTCGTTCTGAGCACTAGAGGGCGGTACACTGTCAGCTGGACTCCAAGTTTCAGAGTACCTCGCGTCTTGTTAGATGACAGGAGTATTGTTTTAGCTGAAAGCTTGTATTTGCAGGAGGTCGAATCAGAAGGCCTACATGCAGTCAGGTCTTGCCCCCCCTCCCCCGTCACTACCTTAGCTGAGATTTTTCTGTCTTCCTTCATTTGACTAACTCTATTCCTCATGAGACAGAATATGTTCCCCTAGGAAGCTCTCTGTGCGGGATAATGCAGACCCACCGGGGCGAGTCATTCTGTGGCCACGAAGGCCAGTGTTTTATCCATGCTGTGTAGAATGTTCCAGTAATAAAAACATGTCATTTCCAGTTAAACCCTCCTTGTTTAGGTTAAAAAAATCTTTCAGATTCAGAAAATGTAAGCTTTGCCAGATTGTTCCATTTTTACCAAAAGGAAAGTGCCCGTAATTATACCATAAAAGTGTCATTTATATAAAAACTGTTCAATTGTTCTTCCAAAACGCATATCTGAGAAGCAACAAAATACATCTCAGCAGCCATAAATCAATAACATAAGTTCATGTGACTGAACACTTAAGCCTGGATATTATTTCTGTATGTTATATTTAGAATGTCTGTCATCTTTTGCAATATAGTTGCATGTGTTATTAAGAAGAACCAGACCTGATTCCCCAGTAAATGATGAGGTTTTTGCCGACACTGTGTGTATGATGCAATGATGAATGGAAGGCGACTGAGAGGAGACTCGCTTACAGGCAGGAGGGTGGCCATGTTCTGGGTAAAGCGGCCCTTTTGATTGGCCAAGCTGTCTTTGAATCCGCCTACCCCAGCGTCGGTATATTTTATTTTATTCCTGTGGGTGGCCGGGACACACAGCCAGCGCTCCCTTACTGCTCTCTCTGTGGACTCGGCAGAAGACAAGGAGGACATTGTTGCCCCTAATAAGACAGGAAGTCAATTACACATGCATGGGGGTCAGCTAGCGCCCCCTAGTGCAGAACGCCCCGGCTGCCTCTCGCAGTGGGAGCTTCTCACGGACGGTCTTCACCACCTGCTTCTCACCTCAGCTCTTCTGAGCCACCTTTCCCAGTGGTCCCCCTCCCTTCCCAGTGGTCCATCTCCTTTCCCAGTGGTCCACCTCCCTTCCCAGTGGTCCCCCTCCCTTCCCAGTGGTCCCCCTCCCTTCCCAGTGGTCCACCTCCCTTACCAGTGGTCCCCCTCCTTTCCCAGTGGTCCCCCTCCCTTCCCAGTGGTCCACCTCCCTTCCCAGTGGTCCACCTCCTTTCCCAGTGGTCCCCCTCCCTTCCCAGTGGTCCACCTTCCAGATCTTTGCTCGTTGAAGTGCCTGGGACATCCACAGCAGTGTCATTACAGTATTGATTTTTTTAATTTAGCTTTTATTCTTATATTATTTACAATTTTCATTTGAGTTCCACTTTAGCTTTACTGTGGTTGTATTAGTTTTTAAAATTAAAAGCCTTGGAGCTTCTCACGGACGGTCTTCACCACCTGCTTCTCACGGACGGTCTTCACCACCTGCTTCTCACGGACGGTCTTCACCACGTGCTTCTCACGGACGGTCTTCACCACCTGCTTCTCACGGATGGTCTTCACCACGTGCTTCTCACGGACAGTCTTCACCACCTGCTTCTCACCTTTTTTTCTTTTTAGTTTTTCCATATTTTAGTTTCAGTTTAAATAGTTTTACTTCTAGAGATGGACTGAAAGTTGTACAGCACTGTATGTGGAGAATCTGGCATGGACACACAGCTAGTGCACACCATGTCCTCCAAATGGGCAGAACATTGTTCCAGGTATCATTAACGATCATCTAAATGCTATATACTGCATTTTGTTTCCTTGAATGATTTCCATCAAGCAGAAAAAATGAACAAATCACTTCGTCAGCTAAACAATACTTAAGAAAAATAAAGGAAAATATGGGACATTTGTTTGAATTTTATTTCAGTTGGTTTGTTTGTGGTGCTTTTTTAGTTGTAGTTCTTGAATTTAATTTCATGTCTTATTTTTATTTCAGTCGAAATAAAATGTTTTCTTGTACTTTTACTTTCATTAACGTTAATAAGCCCACAAACGGAGCTACGGACACACGCACTCCCCCCAATTTGGGTTCCCACGCACAGCTGCAGCAGATCCTTTTGTGAGGGAAGATTTGGTCATGAACTGGAATAAAGAAGCATTGCTTCACCACTTAAACCTCTCCCGTGTCACTGTGTTCGCACTCTGGGGTGGCAGGTCCCCTTTGTAAGTCTTGCAATAATTTCCTGAGGTGTTGATTGCACGTACTGAGGGCTCTGCTCTGCTCAATACCTCCACTATCAGACGCCAGGGGCGACATGGAAGGTTTCAGAAAGCAGAATTAGTGCTATTTGAAGCTGTCAAGCACGTGGCAAAGAGTCGTGGTTGGAAATTGTATGTTATTTTACGATTCATTTCCTACAACTGAGGTTTAGAGTTTCATTTAATCTGATGGATATTCTGTGTAAGCGTGACATCGACAAACTTTATGGGATCGTCTGCTTCCCTTAGCTGAACTGTGGGATGCTTTTGCTCACACGTGGCTTCGTGGGAGTTCGTGCCCATATCCGTCACCTGGCCTGTCTGCCGCCTTCTCTGTGTACCTGCCGCCCTCTCTAGTGTTCCTCACCTAAGGAAAAAAACAACAGAAGGAGACAGAGAGTTTTTATCAGCAGCAAGGTTTATGGCAAAATTCTGCTCCTCAGATGTAAGTCTGCGTCGTTCCGTGTTTTTCCTGAGCCATCGTTAGGCATGTGGAGGATGGCTCTGTAACAGAGAGGGGAGGATCAAGGCAGTCCTGTGGTCTGCACATCTGGCCAGATGTTTGATGTTGAGGCAGTGGAGGGGATGTCTCCCAGGGAATCGGCTCCCCAGATTGGACTGTGAGAAGCTTGTGTGCCCTCATTCTCTCACACTTTTACACACAGAGGTTCTTATCCAGGATATAAACACTGACCTCTAGAATCCGCTTGTGCAGTTCAGACGTCACTTTTAACTGCTTGGGCGTTTGCGCTGAATTATTGCTGTCCACTATCACGCTTGTGGTTCACCGCTTTAAGCTGCACGCTGTGGAGTCACAGTCGGGTGCATTGCGGGTTTTGCAGTGTGGTCTGGCAGAAACTGCAGGGTAGGAGTTTCTGAGATAAAAGCAGCCAGCAGAGATTTTGTGTAGACATCGGCCAACCCATGAAACATCTTCTTGTTTATCCAAATGCTGTGTTGAAGCCCCTCGCCCTCACTCTGTCTGTGATAGCTACAGCCCTCACCAAAACCAATCCCTTTGTTTGCTGTTAATAACCAGACATTTCCACTCTGCTGAGAGTAATAAGTCTTATACTGAAAGAACTAAGATCGTTATCGGTTTCTCATTTAATTCTTGATATTGCTGCTAAACTGTTCTGTAATTTAGAATGACTGAGTGTCTGAAAATGTGTGCGTGTGTGAACACACATCTGTGGACCATTACAGCAAGTTCACAGAACCTGTGAGATCTTCCTTGCTGAAATCCAAGTTAGACTTATAACAATGTCATAAAGAGCAACAGAGCATTGAGTTTGGGCCACGAAAGCCTTCTTTCTATTGGATGTCTTTCCTCTGGCATTTCATGGAAAAACCCCAAAGGCCCCCCAGTGCTGATCCTTGATGTTCAGATCTCTGAAGAGGCTGTGAGGGACAGAGCAGCTGGGCACAGGTAGGTGTTCAGGGGACACTGAATGGGATTCAGGGCACAAGAGATCACGGGTAAGAAGGCACCCCCTAGTGTTGCTGAGGCTCAAACACCACTTTGTTAGATTTTAGCAGAAGCTGAGGCCATCTGCACAGAACAGTGTTTCCCAATCCGGTCCTCAGGGATCCACAGACAGTCCACGTTTTTGGTCCTACTGGAAACTGGGAAGGAGCAAAAACGTGGACCGTCAGCGGGTCCCTGAGGACTGGATTAGGAAACACTGACAGAGGAAGGGGCCAGCAATCAGGGAGCAGGTGGTACGGCTCATGTTAAACATGATGTATGTGTCTGACTCTCTCCCAGGCTTCCCCGGCAGGGCCCAGCTTTCGTTCAGGCAAACCATCTCAGACACAATTTTCCTCCACTTTACAAATGAGGAACTTCTCATCCAGAAAGCGTGAAACAGCTCGAATCCACAAATTCACAGTGGCAGTCATTTGAAAAGTCTTAAGCTGAGGCCAGCGGTGTGTTTCAGTCAGAAGTGTGCGCCCGGACTCCCTGTGTTGCACACGGAGAGCACCGCTCACACTGCCGTGACGGCAGACAGGCCGCTCCACGGGGGGATGCGATATGGCCCTGTGCACAAGTGAGAATATTACAAAACGATGACAGGGAGGACCCGCGGAGAAGAATAAAATGTTTTGTGAACTTTCTGGGAAACACTGCAGCCATGAATCTTTGTTAATAGACATTTTCTGCATGGGTTAAGCTGCCAGTAAAATTTAAATGCATGAATCTTCTCTCCCAGAGGTCGCTTAAGTCTTTGTCTGACCTCGTTGAGGATTTGGAAAAACCGTTGCAGAAATTTCGGTTGCTGTTCAAACTCTTTTGTGCTCTACGTTGAGCTTGCACATGCAGTAGAAGGTTCATGCAGGTGTTATCAGAAGACCTGACTTCACTCATCGTCTTGCTCACAGCTTCCTTAAGCTTTGAAGACCACAGTCTGTTTATCTGCTCTGCCTGGAGCTGCTTGGCAAGTTATCCACAATGAAAAGCATGAAAAAAGGGTTAAATAACAGGCATATGGGACACCTAATTAATGTCACCAATACTGGTAGTGCTTTGATTAAAAGACTAAAGGATTGTTTGAGCCCATCTGTAGGTTCTCTGAGTCTTCTGTGTTTCAGGCTGTAAAAAAACATGATTCTGGTTCTACTGCTACATGTGTGTCTTTTTAATGAGATTTTGCCTGGTGTTTATTTTGGTCCTCTGTCTGTGAAGTGATTACAGTGCAGGGTGTTTCTGTCACAGGCAAATTAGTGCAGTGTTGAAGCCACGGCTCAGGCAAAAATCTGTTTTTGAGTCATTATACTTGGGTTGGGGAGCGACGCCCTCACTGGCGGGTCAGAGCGTGACCGTCGGGGACGATGTGAGGCTCTGGAAACCATAATCAGAGTCTGTGAGCAAAGCAAATGTCACACACAAATGTAAACACTTCAGTCCTGGTGCAGAGGTGGTTTTCCAGAATTCCCAGCTGTTGATTGAGCATGTTTCCCTGTGAATTTTTTATGGTCGCCCTTTGGGGCATTGAAGCAATGCAGCATGAATCTGCTTATCAGGATGGTCTTTGAGACGAGGCGGTCTGGTCTTTGTGATGAGGCGGTCTGGTTGGTCCAATTTACCCAAACAGATCCCAGTTTCCCACCATGCCTGGAGAGCTTAGGAAGTGTCAAAAGGAAAAAACACACATATCCCAGGATGCAACATGCCAGGGAAATAGCTAATGCTGGCCTGCTGTCCTGTTAATTACCGTCACAGGGCTGATGATTATGTCTGACATTATCCACGGGCAGCCAGGGAGGTTGGACACCCCAGGAGTGGCGCTCCAATGCTCCTGTCATGGCTGAGCTGCATGGCCAGGGCCGCAGAGGATGTCTTCATGAAGGCATTTTCACAAACAGCTCATCCATTAGCAGGGTTTCTGGTAGCCGGCTGTTCTTCCTCATTGCCCATTTCCCAGCATCCTGTACTCTAATCAAGGCACACATTCTGCTGTTTGTTCAAAGTTTCACCTAGAAAAACCCAACTTTCGAAAGCGTGCTGAATGTTGTGATATGGATGTGATCTTAGCAGGTACTGCCTGTGATCTAAGCAGGTACTGCCTGTGATCTTAGCAGATACTGCCTGTGATCTTAGCAGGTACTGCCTGTGATCTTAGCAGGTACTGCCTGTGATCTAAGCAGGTACTGCCTGTGATCTTAGCAGGTACTGCCTGTGATCTAAGCAGCTACTGCCTGTGATCTTAGCAGCTACTGCCTGTGATCTTAGCAGGTACTGCCTGTGATCTAAGCAGGTACTGCCTGTGATCTTAGCAGCTACTGCCTGTGATCTTAGCAGCACAGAGATACTGTCCCTTTGCTGGACGTTTACAATGTCAGTGACTCACCGACAGTAATTTGTGGGGATAGGTATTTTTGCATTATCTGTCTAAATAATTTATTATTTGCTTTGTTAATTTGTGACATGCGAGGAGATAAGAACACTGAATGAAAACATTGCAGAGTCTCTCCTCATTGGAGTATGATGTCACTAATGTACAGAAAACTCGTCTTATTCCCCCTGGGCACGTTTGCCCCTCCTACGTGCTCCGGCGATGGCAGCGTGTGCCGTCAGCAGACCCATGCGCTCCTGAATGTCGTGTAACAGAGGACTCCGCTTGGCCCCGCCGGGCTTCCCAGATCTGATGTCCGCATGAGGACTTTTGGGACCATCGGCACAGACGGAGCTCGGCCTTGGGGCATACTGGGCAAACGGAGTGGGAGATGTGAAATCTGACGGGGGATGTTTTCAAAACTAAACTTTGGGGGGAGGGGGGCATCTACCCCGTGCCTGCAAGTTCTGAATGGGTCTGGTGTGTGTCGCTTCACCCCAAACGGCGAGCAAGCAACGCAGAGCACCTGGGGCTATAAACAAACTCCACAACCACGTTTAGCTCAGGCAAGACATCAGATATTTTACTGCTTATAAAAAAACAAAACTAAACATAACGATTTGGACAAACAGCCCCGGGACACACAGACCACCTTGTTTCGGGAGCCTAATGATGGCGGAATCCTTTGTAGCACTTGGCAGAGCCCATCCTGCTACACGGTCTCCTTCAGCTCTGCATCTCCTTCCTACTGCCTGCCTGCGTGGCTGCATTCCTACTGCTATCAGTAGGAAGTTATGGAGCCTTTCCTGTCTCACGACACCCTTTCCTCCAGGATTAATGAAGATCTTGCAGCATGTAGTCTTTAGATCAACTGGAGATGTGTGTTCAAGACACTCATGAGAATGAAGGACTTTGGTTTGACCAAAGATCAACACTTGTGACAATGTCACCTGTGAGACAGATTAGTTTCTCTGTCAAGCCCCCTGCCAGTGAGGTGAGGAAGGGCTCTGGGGCAGGAGGGACTCAGGAAGGAGCCCCTTGGTTGTGTGGTGATATCTACCTCCTACCGGAATGTTCTCTGAGCAGTAATCAGAAATATTCACCTGGTCAGACATGGAAAGCTACAGCTGCAGCCAAAGAAGACATCTGAGCGCTTCAGTGAATATGAATAATGATAAAAATCTAACTGATTGAGGGTGATTATTATCAGGGGAAGCCAATCAGCACAAGGTGACCACAATTTAGCAGCAGGTTTTTAGCACCCTGTGCTCAGGAGTTGCTGTATTTGGTTTCTGTTTTTGCCTGTCACCCAGGCCACTGCCAGTCAGGCCACTGTCACCCAGGCCACTGCCAGTCAGGCCACTGTCACCCAGGCCACTGTCAGCCAGACCGCTGCCACCCAGGCCACTGCCAGCCAGGCCACTGCCACCCAGGCCGCTGTCACCCAGGCCGCTGTCACCCAGGCCGCTGTCACCCAGGCCACTGTCACCCAGGCCACTGTCAGCCAGGCCGCTGCCACCTAGGCCACTGCCAGCCAGGCCACTGCCAGCCAGGCCGCTGCCACCTAGGCCACTGCCAGTCAGGCCACTGCATGCTGGTTAGCATGAGCTAATGGGAGGGACCCAGTGCTGTGCCTGTCATCGAATCAGATACATTTCCGAGCCGGACCGGGTTCGCTTTGAAAGGCGCGGCGCCTCTCACTTGGTCCTTTTCCAGTTGAGCCAACTGATGCCCCTACCCCACACGATGCATGTGGCAGGCTGCCCCGTGGGACCGCTGGCTGTGAAGCTGGCCGGGGGGCCGGTCCTGTGTGACGTCTCTGTGGGGGCGATAATGAGCACCTGCCGCTGTTCTCCAGGCTAGCAGACGCTGGAAGCTGAGCACACAGGGCCCTAGGCTCAAGTCCTGGAGGTCTGAGGCTGATCTGTGGGGTTTGCTATCCAGCCTGTCCGGCTATAGGTAACATAGCTAGTTATTTTAATCATTTAAATGCAATATTATAAATTATAACACAACATGTTACATGAGCATTAAGAAAGTCTTATAACCTACCCTAACCCTCCTCCTCCTCCTCTTCCTCCTCCTCCTCATCATCATCATTATTATTATTATTATTATTATTATCTTTCCCACATTATGAGAGGCTGATCACTAAGCTTCTGTCTCAAATAGAGTATAATATTTGGTTTTCACGGTGCATGAGTTATGGATAACGTGAAAACGCTGTGGGTGTGAGGGTGACTGATAGAACAAGCGGGCGTCCCAGTGGCTCCGCACGGAATGTTGTTCTGATGACAGCATGTGGAATGTTTTGGAATGTCCTGTTCAAACAGAGCGGGCAGCCCGGCATCCTGTGTCTGCCCATCTTCGGGTTGGTTTATGCAAGACCACTGGCTCCATTCTGCATGTGCTGCCAGGAGGATTAGCAGGACCCGCCTGGAATAACCGCACGTCACCTCCATTCAGGCGCTCTTTCATTTTAAACCTTATTAATTGTGATATTCCAGCTGTTGATGTACAGGCTACACTTTAGCTAAATGTGGTGTTTTCAGAATGGTTCACATCCTTCTCAGAATCACAGCAGGTTGTACCAAGGGAATTCAGTGGCTGATATAACAGTAGGATGTACAGCATATTTGGCAAGGTTAGGGTTAATCTATGTCCCATAGTGTCAGGAGAGCTGAGGCCACAGTAGGTAGAGTAATCAGTGGCTTATTTACGTAACCTTGTTTACTTTCATTAATTTACTTCAGTTTGTCTCAACCCGGTCCTTGTGGACCCCCAGACAGTCCAAGTTTTTGCTCCCTCCCAGCTCTCAGCCAGTCCAGACCACAGAATTCCATGTACAGACGTGCTGGGAGCTGGGAGGGATCAAAAATGTGGACTGTCTGTGGGTCCCTGAGGACCGGGTTGGGAATCACTGCTTTATTTATTGGTCCCCATCACATACTAAAATGGCAATAATTTACAGCAATTGGGAATCCCACCCACCGGCACCACCATCACTAATTCTGCCACTGCACTTCCTGGACCCCCCCAGCAGGAGCAGTCAGGGAAGTGCTGTCCATCTCCAACTATGTGCTGGTCACTCCCTCACTAACAAGTCATTACTGTATGCGGCAGAAATGTAAACACAAGGTGGAAGAGACGCCTTGGGGCTTTTTCCCGAAATGAAAAAGCGTTAGCATTCGTTCCCCAGATACGCCATTCTCAGAATGCGAAAGAAGCGTTTGTGCATCTAACTGCCATGGCTTCCCCCGTTTTCGCAGAGCGACCCTGTTTTCTGCAATAGAGTGAGTCTGATCAAAGGATTTCGTTCTCCGTGCATGATAATGGCGGCGGACCTGCAAAGGCATTCTCATCATGTCTCTGTTTGTTTTGACAACACCTGTCATCACTGTATGAAGTGATCAGTGCAACAGAGGCAGCTGGGAGGCCAACAGAGGCAGCTGGGAGGCCAACAGAGGCAGCTGGGACACGCTAGCCAGCACTGGGGCGGAAACCATAATTGAAGACTGGTGTCATGGGTCATTAAGAGACACAAAAATCCAGACTGGCCTGAAAGTCCAGATGAAAGCTGGCTCACGCCCCCCCCTCCACCATAAACATCGGGTTGCAGTTTAAAACTTCCCCTCTCAGCGTGGCCAGGAGATGCTGTGAGAACAAGGGAGTGACGAGGAGGAGCGATTCAAACAAGAAGCTGGTGGCCAGGCTGAGTGCGGACTCCCAGGCCGGCCGACCGGACTCCCAGGCCAAGCACAGCTGAACTCCCAGGCCGAGCATAGACTCCTAAGCTGGGAATGTGGCTGAGATTGGACTCCCGAGCTGAGTGCAGACTCCCAGACCGGGCAAGGACTCTTGAGGCGGCTGCGGACTCCTGAGCTGACCAGGGACTCCCGGGCTGAGCATGGACTCTTGCGGCGGCTGCAGACTCCTGGGTCGAGCGCGGACTCCCAAGCTTGGGAACGGCTCACGTCTGCTTATGTCTATATCACAAAAATGGCGTCAGCTTCAAATTATACACACAGTGGGGTTCAAAAATGGAAAATGACTGGACTGGGGAAAGGACTGGGATTCAGGTTGGTTGTCGGAACAGTGTGCCGTAAAGTTCACTAACGACTGATTACCAGAACACAGATCTGATGGGGAATTTGCAGGCGAGTGATGCACAGCCAGAAACTTAAATGACATCTTTTATGTTGCTCTTTAACTCTCCGCGGCCACCTTTCTGCCATGATATGTTTTTGTACATGTGGTTTGGAGCATGACTCTGAGTTACTCCAGTATTTGCTGAACACTACATCTATTTTCTCTCCTTGGACCTCCCAGCTCTCAGCTCACATCAGCACTATCACTTATGTGGTGTTTGGGTAAAGCCCTTGGCATTAGTGGAACCTGAAGCCATTTCGGTGTGTCTCCATGCCAACCCCAATGAGTGCCTTCAGATGTCTGTTATTACCCCACGACCACTGAAATATGGCAGCAGGACCATAACAATATGAAGCCAGTTACTACTGCCCACAGGTATTGACTTCATAAAGCTAAATCACCATAGCGACAGCTATGCTCCCGCCCTAGAACAGAGAGAGGAGTTCCTAACATCTTTTTCTAGACTGATCTCATGAAACAGACATGGGATCATTTTCTCTCTAAAACCAGTGGAGGAACCTGCCTCAGACTGGCTTATACAACATGAGGATAGAGTACCAACAAGACCACGGACCATAATTGTACCAGCTAGACCATAAACGGTCTCTGTTGGATTCCTGTTGCTATGGGCAATGCATCTTTCTCCATGTCTTGTTCCGTGGACCCAGCGGTTCTGTGACAGATACAGTGGTATCTCTGCCACAGGAGGCCAGGCCTTAGTTTCCAGCAGAACATGGACACATACAAACACAGATCAATCTTGGCCACATTTTGTCTGGGACCTGTTGGAGGTTGTAGCAAGTTGGAGACATCTGTTCCTAGGGCTCATGTTAACCAGAGATGTGTACTTCCAGTCCAGAAAGTGTAAATCCAGACCAAGATTTAATTTCAACCAACCAGTTGAGTACTCTGTGACTGTGACTTTTTAATACTCAACTGGTTGGTTAAAACAAAATCTTGGTCTGGACTTTCACTTTCTGGACCAGAACTACCCACCTCTGGTGTTCGCAATCGGTATGGGTTTTTGGAATATGGAGCCTGGGATTGTAAGCCGCTGACTTGGTGTCAGGCACATCCACGGGATTTCCTCTCTGGCAAGCCTTGGAACCATCGTCCGCTTAGGCCGCCCCTTTATGAGCGACAAAACAAGGCCAGCTGTGTCTACAGAGCATGAGGGCTACAGCACATCCAGTATGGTATTCGAGTATAGTACCTGAGCACAGTACCTGTTTTAGGTCCGTGTGTAATTCAGGACATGCACGAAACATGCAAACAGGCCCCAGGTGGGGAAAGAGTGTCATCATAGTTTAATGCATAACATGATAAGCGTGAGTCTCCTATAACCAAAGAGCAAAGTGACGACACACTTGGAGCAGAAGGATGCAGATAGGAAACAATCACAGCTAAGATCGGGTGGGAATCAAGCCTGCAAAGTACTATGGTATTATGATGCTGAGAAGGAACACAGCCCAGAGTCAGACTTCCAGTGCGGCCACAGGGATCTGAGGTAGAAAATGATGTATTAGGAGAGATAATTTTGATTAGATGGTTTAATGTTTGAGGCAGTTCCAGATTTAAAGATTAATTCAATTTGCCCAAAAGCCAGACAGTATTATCAGCAGCACATGTTTCAGCTGTTTTTGCATTAATGGCTTCCTTATTTAAGTCGTTTGGTTGTTTGCCACTGCAGCTGTGTGCAGTAATCAGCAGTGAAGTGTGCCCGAGGGACACTGCCTGTAGGGGGGGGGTCGCTAGGCCCCACCCAGTTTGTTTTTCAGCCCTTGATTAGAGAAGGAAGTGTTTCTGTTTTGACGCCTGGCATAATGTTTGTGTTTGGGCAGGGTCTGTGACTGTGACTGTGACCGTGACTGTGACCTGCCCCCTGCTGGTTTCCTGCTTAAAAGGCCGGTTCTGATTAGGCGAGCAGCTCGTGTTCTGTGTAAAACTCACAGCCGTCTAACGGCTTTACCAAAGGCAGCTTGTGATGCTTATGGCCAATCTGTGGCCCATACCCAGGTTGGTCATTGTGGACCTGCACTTACATCCAGCACTAATTGATGCACCATTTTGTTAGTTAATTAAGGCAGGCTGTCTTTGAATGGGGAGACTTGGGACCTGGACTCAGGCTGGCTGCTGATGAGGACCCCCCCGTCACTCTGTATTACAGGGCAGGGCGGCAAACCTCCTTTGGGCAAGGTAACACCTATCGCCCCCCTATCCCACTGGACATGTTGACAGACATGACAGAAGGGGTGTCGGCAGTATTCGGCCCGTCTGTGTCACATATTAATGAAGCGTTGAACAGACGATGATTTCCAAAGGTGGAAAAACTAATACATTTGTGGTTTTTAAAAATAATGCATTCACTTTGGGCTCTATTTCAGTAGCCAAGACGAGAACTAAATGAGTAAAGTCATGTCTTATAAAAACTGAGCCAGAAATCCTGATATGAAATCTTTTATGATGTGTTGTATGAACACTATCATCGCTTAGTATGACCATACCATGTTGGCTTTCCTGTCTTTGAGCGATTTGCGTAAAACCCTCAATTTGATTGATGGTTAGAACTGGATCACTGAGAGCCTGGTTTTGTTATCGCTAGCCTGCAATCTGCCAGAACACACAACCTTTGTATAAATCATTTTGGACGAAGCCAAGGTCAGCAAAACTAATCTACAAAGAACTAAAATCTGAACAATTTTGCCAGAAATGGACCAATTCTACAGTTTAAAATAGAAATTCCGGCTTTACCGTGTTGAAAATTTGTGGTGTGACACTGAGTTAGAGTAAGAACTATGTGCTTTTTTGCAGTGTGATGTAGTTCCCATTTTCTTACAGACATGACACACTTTACAAGTCTGGCAGGGTGGGGGCAAAGGTTTCAGGAACATGCTTCAGACAGACGGCTTTTACTTCCAGTAATTCGCCAAGGTTCTTGGCGCGATGGCCTCGGGTTTGGGACATGCGTGACATTGAGGTTGTTTAGATGGAAACCACATCACTGGAGCACTGCAGCCTCATTTCACCATGATTCCGCCTCCCATCCACCCCCCGCCGGAGTCACCGCAAAGCGTGTTTGTTCTTATTTTAACTAAATGTCACGCCTCAAATGTACAACACAGGAAGGCCAAGATTTCTGTTCTAAACACAAAGTGCTCAGTTCTGGCACAATATTTCAAATTTTAGTTCTTTGCAGGGTAGGTTTGCTGACCTTGGCTTTGCCCGGGGTCAAAGGTGAACAGCTGTTATAATTGGTGTTCAACAAGCCAACATCACAGTGCTTCACTATGCCTCTGGCTGCCCAGTGACGCCTTTTACCGCGTCAGTGTCACGAAGGGAGCGAATGCCCGCATGACACAGTGGAATTTTCCAGCAGTTCCTAAGCTGGCGAGGCCGTGCGGAGTGAGAGAGAGCCGAAGCCGAAGCCGTGGCACACGTGACTGTGCATGGAAAGATCCGGGGCCTTAGTGCTGTCTGCAGAGTCGAAAAGCCCATCACAAAGACAGACACTCCTGATTACTGACGTTAAAAATACACACTGCTGGCCTCCGTCCGACACCTGAGTGTCCAGCTGCGTTAAATAAGTTCTTGGTGCTTATTGCAAGTTTATAAGAAATGTTAACGTTACTGTGAAAAGAAAGGCTTTGCATTACCCTGCATATAGGAGGCACAATGCCAGAGCTACGTCATCACCCACTCCTCTGTCGAGCTACGTCATCACCCACTCCTCTGTTGAGTTGGAATTGATCATTAACGGGTAAAACTATCACTGCTGAGTATCAAATACATTTCTTCTGCAGTTGAGCATGTGTGTATGGAAACAGAGAAAGTTTATTTTATGACAGGAGAACTGAGGTAGCGTTCTACGACACCTTGCAGGCGTAGGATACAAACAGCCACAAGACAGAGGACCACCCTGGGAAGGACAGCAGTCCACTACTGGACACAAACGTTATGGGCAGCCGGCCTCAATGCTTTTCGCTATGGTAGATTCTTCTCGTGACCCATGTCTTGCAGATGAAGAGTAGATGAATGGGGTTTTTGGGGGCTGAGCTGACCTGGTAAATAAGGCTCTCTGTTGGCCCCTGGCCCACCACAGACACGTCATCCCAAAAGCTTTGTGGACAAACTGAGTCTCTGAAATTAAAAGGAAAAAAAACGAACGATGATTGTGAGAGAAAATGCACCAGAGCGCTGGGTGGCAGCCAGAGGGCCGGGGAGCCCCCGCATGACGTCAGTGTTGACCTGGCTTGTCCAGTCCTGCCGTGGTTTCAGCCAAATGTCTGGTGAGCTTCCCATAAAACACCTCTTATGCCCCCCCGCCCGGCTGCCATTGGTGAGAAGGGAGGTGGGGGCACAGTGCGTTGGCCGTGTGCCCATTGTGATCAGTACAACAGCCCTAATGTCGCTCGGCCCCCACAGCATTGTGCTGTGGCTCCTCCTTTCTCTGTTTCCCACGTTCGCTTTCTGAGTTGTGCCCATGTCCCTGTAAGCCCTGGAAAGGAAATCCCACCCCCCACAAAATGCGTCTTCACTTCCAAAACCCCCCCTACCATGCTGCTGTTCACTGTCTCCACCTGAGATGTTCTCTCTTCAGCCTGTCCTGGGATCTCAGCTTACAGCATTACTTCAGCACCTTAAAGTGCGGCAAATTTGTCGTAACGTTACATGTATTATGGTGAACATTATGGCAGACTGAGGCCGGACAGGGACACCCAGGCAGATGTGTGGAGCGGAAGAGGAGCAGAAGACACAAAGAAACACAGCTGTCTCCTCATCATGTCTCCGTGACTAAGGAGACGATCTCTCCTTCTCTGTCTAGCTACCAGCTCCCCATATTACGTGATGTGTGCTGCCTTCTTGGGGAGTGAGTCACTCAGCATAAACCGCCGCTGTCTGGGGCTGTTAAAATGTCCAGCAAGCCCTGCAAGACCAGCTGACGAGCAGCAGAACACAGGCTCTTGGATTTTTCCGCTGCCAAATGTTCATCAGCCCATCAGAGGACTTCCCACTTGTAGGATGAGTACCCAAATTCTATAGAGGACCTACCATAAAATGTTTTTCTTGAAATGCCAGTCACCGCTGGGATATGTTGAACCTGGTTTTAAATGTTCCTGTTAAATAAAGGCCAAAATACCTACTTACCAAATGTATTCTTGTGATTAATCTTATGCTTACTGGTCCTTATCCAGTCAGCAGTGTACAGCCCATCATGTTACTGATGACGAGGGCAAGTCCAAGTTCTCTGTTCGCCTGAACATCATTGTTTCTAAGTGTTGCAAGAAATTCAGGCAGGTATATAATGTTCAGACACATTCAGCTTCAGATGTGTGTGTGTGCATATGTGTGTGTGTGTATAGTGTGTGTGTATAGTGTCTGTGTGTAGTGTGTGTGTGTGTGTGTGTGTGTATAGTGTGTGTGTATAGTGTGTGTGTATAGTGTGTGTATAGTGTGTGTATATGTGTGTGTATAGTGTGTGTGTAGTGTGTGTGTATAGTGTCTGTGTGTAGTGTGTGTGTATATGTGTGTGTGTAGTGTGTGTGTATAGTGTGTGTATAGTGTCTGTGTGTAGTGTGTGTGTATATGTGTGTGTATAGTGTGTGTATAGTGTGTGTGTATAGTGTGTGTGTGTATAGTGTCTGTGTGTAGTGTGTGTGTATATGTGTGTGTATAGTGTGTGTATAGTGTGTGTGTGTGTGTGCAGTCTTTACTGCCGTAGATCTCCGGCATAAGAGGCACAGCACGTACAGCTTTTCCTGGTAGCCGCAGCTTGCCTGCCTGCCCATGTGCAGGATATTACCTCACATCTGGAAAGAAGGTGTAAGTGTGTTTGCCAGGCTTCTGTTCGCAGACGTGGGAGCGAGTTAACGGGGGTCAAGACGGTAACAGCAAGATTCGTCTAGAATACACACCACTAGTAAACCGCTGTGTATAAATGGTCAAAACCTCAGCGAATTTAGATTTGAGCATGCGTTCATGCGTTCATGTGTTTGTGTGTTTGCGCTGCCTGTATTCCTGAGGTTAAATGGAGAACAGTTAAGTTAGCTGGGCGTCATTCACTCAGAGTGAATGGGCCTTTTCTGCCGGGGGTGAGGTAATGCAAGCTGGGATTTATGTAACCAGCTAGCTCGTGGTGTGGCTTGCAATCGCTGATAGCCAAGGTATAATCGCTCAGGACGTCCCCGTCTGTCACCGTTTGTGGATGCCGCCTGTGCATTAGCATCACCGGCCGTGTCGAGGGAATGTTTATCGATGCTGATGTGCTCCTGGGAGTCCGTGGTGGTTTGGCTAATTACAGATCCCTACAGAGGGCTACTTATGGCTCTGTGTTCCAAACATAGATGAAAGAGACTAGTCCTTAGTGCTGTTTACCAAGAGGTTCGAGGCCCCTGCCTGATTGGGCATGATCTTCACGTTACAGACTGTGTGTCTCGGGAAACATTTGTGCTTGGGAATGACTTTAATTGTGCCGCAGAGCTACCTGACACTAAGAATATTGCTCATTTAACCCCGAATGGCATAACACTGAGAATGAAGAGTGAAGGTTAGATTACCATTCAGTGTTAATACAGAGAGTTCATTTGGCGCTAAGACTAATGCACTGAGGTGGCAGGTTTCACTGTGAACTCTCTGTAAATTCAGAAATGGCAGCTGCTGATTACTGGGTGGGACTGTGACCCGGTAGCGGGAGAACCACTGGCGATAACAGCCAGTGATACCAGTGACCACACTGCATCTAAACCATAAAGACCTGGAAAAATGTTACTAATAGTGAATCAGCACTCTGTACTGCAGCTGACGTCCGGCACAAACTCTGATTGAGTTTTATATTATATCATGGATGTTGCAGCTAACAAGTATTTCAATCTATGCCAAAAACAAATTGAACTTAGTATGTATTCCTTTGCCCCAAACATTAGACCACCAGTTGCATCGTTTTGTTTAATTACAGTTAACATTTCCCCCCACAAAGTATCACAACAACCACTGACTTAAACAATCTCAATTACATGATTACAGTAACTTGTAGAAAGCATGTATTTACCCACAAGGCCTCTAATATAAAACAGAGCATGACATAACAGGGAGCGTTTGAAGGCGCTCAAAAACAGGTCTCGGAGGAATCCTCTGAACCATCCTTTTGGGCTAAGCTAAATCCAAGTACTGTGCACTAGCCTTTGGTTCTGCAGTTTCTGTAACAGTGAACCCAGGAGGACCACAGCCGATGTCAAGACCGCTGCAGGTTTCGCTTTGGCGGAAAACGAGTGCAGTGGTTGGAAACGTGGCGTGTGAGGCCCAGTGTGCGGGCGTAGGAAGCCTGGGCTGAACACTCCCTACTTCCTGAGCGCCGTCCAAACCAGCACTGACTTCCTGTCTGTGGCTTCGCAGCCACGTCGTGTCAGTGTCCAGCCAGGTCCGGCAGGATGTCGCGTTCCGGCGCCGAGCTGCTCTCCCCATCCCGGATGTTATCGTCAGTTGCTGCATGGTAACCCTCTTCACAGCTACAGCGCGATAATTATGGCTCATTTTTAATAATAGTGTCACACAGGTTACTTCAGAAAGATGCCTTATTTAGTTTGAACAAATTATTTCCCTAATGTTTGCAAAAAAAACCACACCACGTGTCACTAGAACCAGTTCAGTTTAACTCGATGAACCACTAACGGTCAATGAACCATCAACGGTCAATGAACCACCAACGGTCAATGAACCATACTCGAAGCCCACCAAAGTGTAACACTACAGGTATAGTCATTCCAGGTTTTCTATGTGTTCAATGAAAGAGCTCGACTTTTGCTTTGAGCCTGTAGACACTGGGTTACAGATACAAGGCAGATAAAGTTAATGTGACTTTAGAAAGATTTTTTTTCTGCTTTATTTTACACAAAGCTTACTAAGGTATTTATGAAGAACCCTATTAGACACCCATATTATAATGTTAAGCTTTTCAAACAAAGAATAAACACGTAATTTCAGGATATTCCAGACCGCCGAGGACACGGTTTCCCGAGATCCGTGTGAGAAAATGACCTGTCTGAGTGATCCCCTTGGGGGGGTCAGTCCCCGCCTGGCGATTGCTCTCCTCCCCCCGGACCCTGTTTCTGTTCCGTGGAGGGCACGGAGTGCTGTGCGCTTCCTGACTTTTCTGGGACAGGTTCCAGCGGTAGAGGGGATCACCATCACTTTCTGGGATTTTCTTCACTCCCAGACGTATATAAAGTCTCTCTGTGCCTCGCCTCCGGAAACAGAACCATCTGCTTACGCTTCTCGGAGATGGACCCGGCGGCACCGCGCCCAGGGAGAAGCGGCGATCAAAGATAGATAATCCGAAACAGCTCGGGTTGTACGGGTACCTGTCAGCCAGGGTGACAAGCAGCTCCGGCATTTGGAGCACAAGCATGGCGTTTGGCTGGAAGCGTTTGCCGGTGCACAAGAAGAACGCTGCTGGGAAAAACTCGGAAATCTGAAGTTTTGCGTGACATTTAAACTCGGCGTTTGCGTTAATATTTTGTATTATGTATAAAAAGCGTACGACGCAGCCGAGCTCCGAGATACATTAAATTGCAGGATTTTTCGCAATATTTTTTTTAAAGAACTTTTGTTTCTAATTGACTTCCTTGGATGTTAAATAATAATTTTGCGCCTGCCTGTCAGATTGTAATCAAAAGAATCGGATTAATTATGCTCTGCGGTATACTCTGAAGACATCGCCCTAGCACGGTCAAACGCGGGCTGTTTTAGAAAGGGGGATTACTGGAAGTTGCCCAAACCTATGTTCCGCACTTGGACTATATTTCTGCTGCAGTGGGTTTTCCTTTGACGGAGGCTGGACATGAAGCGGACGCTGGCGCTCAGCGTGTGCCTGCTGTGCTGCGCTTTATGTCGGCTGGGGGGAGCTTCTCAGCCGGCGAACGGACGCACGGATCTCAGGCGCCTGCGGTTTTCTACTTCGAGACTTAACAATACACGTTCCCGGAGCCTGGTTCGGGGAAGTGATGCTCCCTCTATGTCCGTTTCCTCCTCGCCGGAGAACCGCAAGAAACCCAATGAAATGCAAGCAGACCAGAGGAGCGTGCAGCCTGGCAGAAGGCACCCTGGTCGTAATCAGCCGAACCCTGGACCTTTTGGCATGGTCCAGGATGACGGCATTCGTACTAGGCAAGTGCGCATGCCAAGCGGGGCCGGTTCCCCAAATCTCCTGGCGAGCTTTGCTGGAAAAAGCCGCCTGCTGGTCATCTCCGCCCCACACGAGTCTGATGGATATTATCGGCTGATGATGAGCCTGCTGAAGCCAGATGTGTACTGCGAGCTGGCAGAAAGGCACATGCATCAGATTGTGATGTTCCACCAGGAGGGAGAGATGGGCAGCAAGGTGAGGCGCATAACCAACGAGGGCAAGATTCTGGAGGAGCCCCTGGACACCGCGCTCATCCCCAGGCTGATGAACTTCCTCAAGCTGGAGAAGGGCAAGTTTGGGATGGTGCTGCTGCGGAAGACACTGCAGGTGGAGGAGCGGTACCCCTACCCAGTGCGACTGGAGGCCATGTATGAGGTGATCGACCAGACACCCATGCGCAAGTTTGAGAAGGTCAGGCAGAAGGGCTTTGTGCAGAAGTGCAGGGCAGCTGGCTTGGAGGGCCAGGTGGTGGAAGGTGCTGGAATGGGAGCCTCCAGTTTGGACCCACAGCCAAAAACACCTGTGGGGAAGAGACCTGAGAAGGAGTGGAAGCCTATCAAGAAGCCTGTGCCCCCCTCCTCGGCCCCAACATCTATGAGCACCAAGCCACCTAAAACCTCCCCCGCCACTACCACAACAACGACGATGACGACGATGACAACAACCACTGCGGTTCGGCCAATGCAGTCAACGACCACCACTCAGAAGCCCACTAAAGCCCTGACAACACCCTACTGGATGCTTCGACTTACCCCCACAACGGAATACTACTACCCCCCAACCAGGGACCACCGCAGGGGTAAAAACCATCCTAAAGCAACACCATACCCCACTTCTAACATGGGTTACTTCACCAAGGCCCCGACGGGCAAGTATGGAGACAACCGAACAGACAAAGACGACAGGAGCCCCAAAGAGGTGGCCGTCGAGCCAATAGACCACAAGCCTGACAAAAGCAAGACCAAGAAGAACGAAATGAAACTGCTGAGCAACAAGTATGATGGGAAGTTTGATGCGGGACGGCCCACCGTCGCCAGTCCGGAGGAGGTGGAGGCTGCCCCAAGCAAGAAGGGAAGAGGCAGATATGACAGGATGGAAAAAAGGAAGAAGAAGGAGGAGAAGAAAACCCACAGGTCAGGCAAGAGGGACAAATCGGAAAAGCGTATCAAGAGCGGTAAGGAGGGCAGGGGGCAGAATCAGGACCGAAAGTTTGGAAAAAAGGCAGCGAAAACTCACGATAAAGATGACTTTCAAAAGCCTTCAAAGAAGCCAGTGCCTCCCAAGGGAACTTTGTCCCACTTCCTGGATTATTTTGAAAGCAGGCGACGGCTCATCGTAAGTACAGGCTAAGCAGGACCCAGCAAATTATATTCTTTACATTTTTATATGTCCGCTAAAATGCTGATATTTCAGTGGCATGCATGACAAATGAATGGCTTCAGAAGCAGACCGATGTGCTGGTACATGTCACAGTGCATTTGACCACCAAGATGTGTCTGTGCTTGTGGGTTCTCTCGCTTGCAGCTACACGACTGCTTTTACAGTTTGAGACTGATATGACCTGTCATGCCACTTAAAAACACTTCAGAAAAATTCATGATCTTGGACTCCTTCCCTTGAAGGTTTTTTTTTTAATTGCTGGTTTGCACACCCTTATCACGAAAGATGCATTCACTGTTCTTTAAGTTGCCTTCCATTTGTGGCCTGACAGTAACCTTCACCAGACTGAGTTGTTCTTTTGTTTGATCAGACTGTACAAGGTGTGGTAGACACCTGAACCTCTGAACGTGTCTGAGGATGCCTGGATGTATGATACCACCGCGTTCCCCACACAGTGCTGTATCTGGCAGTACCGTCTGTCCTGATACCAAGTAGCGAGTGGTTTGTTTATGGTTTTAAGGCATACCTTCATATTCCGAAACATCTGCAAGCCCAGCTTGCCCAGAGTTTGCATGTCCTTCCCGCCCTTCTGTCCTTCACATTCTCTGCTTTCCTTCCTGAGTACAAAGATGTGCTGTTCAGGGGAACTGGGAACTGGGAACTCTAAACTGCTGAAATTGTCCCGTTGGTGGTGCTCACCGCTGTCTGCTTCCCAGAATGTGCTCCTAATCGCTGCCAAACTGAAAGAGCAGAAAACAGATGGATATTTAAGACGCACACAGAGTGACTGACCCCGCCTACGCTCCCCCTGTCTCGGCCAGGTGATCACTACGCCCCATGATGAGCACAAACTGTACACGCAGCAGAGGGATGAGTACCTGGAGAACGTGTGTGAGATGGCTGTCCGCAGAGTTTCCATCATTACCATCTTCGGCACCCTGACCAACAGCACCATGAAAATCGACCATTATCAGCTGGGTAAGGCCTCTCTGCCCTTATTCTCTGTGCCACTTCTCCCAAACACATGTGTAGGTGTTTCCTGAGCCATGTGTACTGTGTAGAGATCCAGCAAATAATAATCATGAAGGTCATATATACATACACACACAGTCACGGTCCTGGGTAATAAACTTGGCCTAACCCTACTTGCACCATGTTACGCGGGTGCCATGCTGGCACAGGGGTTGGCAGTATTTTCTCACACCCCAGGATTGTGTGTGGAGTTTGCATGTCATCGTGGGGTTTCCTCTGGGTTCCCTGGTGTCCAAAAACATGCCTTCGTCCATGTGTCTTTGGAGAGGTGTAGTCCTGTCTGGGCTCTGCTCTATTCAATGTAACCTTTCTCTTGTCCAGAAACGGTGTTCTTCACACGCCAAATAGGGATTAGAAGGCAATAGCTGAGCGTGAGCTGCCAAATTGCAGAGAAAGTTATTATGTGCTTTTATGTAGGGGAAAAAAAAAAGCTCAGGGCGGGTTGTGCAAACACATGCCTCTGAGGCCGCACTGTGCCCTTAAGGTGTCGGCTCACCTGAAATGTCTCTGGCAGTAATACAGGGCAGCTTTGTCTGCTGGCGTCCTGCATGGTCGTGTTTAACTGAGCTCTCCTCCCCCTTCCAGAGCACGACAGGCCGATGAAGGGACTTGGTCAAGACGACCTCGTGAACCAGGACCTCATTATCGATCTGCGGAAGGAGTTCGGGATGACGCACAACTCCTTCTTTATGGTTCTCACTGACTTTGACATGAAGGTGAAGGTCAGTACCCCCTCCTCAGAATGTCACAGAAGATGAAGCCTGCATCTCCAGCGTCTGGGGCCGACCCACACCTCCAATAAGCGGGTGCCATATACTCCAACTGTGTATTCTGAGTACATATGACTGTAATGTAACTACCGCCTCTCTTTCATGCACCTCAAAGGCTGATGGTGTTCAGTATGCGCCAATGACAGCATGTTTGGGTGCTCAGGGCTTTTCACAAAGAGGTCACTGTGCACCGCCGTGCTGACAGAGACCGAGTAGTTTAATAAGGCCTCCTCCATCCTGCAGACGGACCTGCTAGCTGCTTATTGTACAAAGAGCTGGGCTTCTCACATGCACTGAAATGTCCAAGGTGACCACTTCAGTCAGGAATGATCAGGAAAGGAACATCTAAAAACGTATTAAATATTAGCTTTGGCTTCAGGAAGGTGGTTTTGGAATCATCATGGGTCTTTGAAGGATTATTTTTGAAGATATGTGAGTAAAAATCCTTATGTGTAAGCTTTGTAGTAACTGATAAATATCTGAAATCAGTGCCTTTAGTAATACTTGCTCTTTAATAGTACAACACACGTGGTTCCACTCTTACTGTCGGCTCTTCGGCTCTTAGACGCACGTGTGAGGCAGAGTATCTGCTGAGTAAATTTGTGATCTTCTCGAGGGTGGAGCATTGAGCTGCTGCTCTTCAGGCCTGCTGTCCAGATGGGTTTAGGAGGCCATGCAGAGTGATTCAAGAGACCTTCTCCCTCATTCGCTGTCCCCAGCAACTCTACGAGGCACCCATTGGCATGAAGACTGTGCTTGACTACATAGACACCTTCCCGTCGCGCGTCAAAGAAATGGAACAGCAAAAGAGGGAAGGTGTGACGTGCAAGAAAGAGGACAAGCCCAGATCTTTGGAGAATTTCCTGTCAAGGTAGGTTCAGATCCATGCCCCAGATGTGCGGCAGGGTGCTCCGCCCCCCCCACCATGTACACAGTGTTTGTAATCATGGGTCCTGTGATTAAACTGAAATATATGATGCATTTAGTTAACTGCGATTATTAAAGATGACATCATTGATCAACAACATTTGCAGAATGCCCACGTCCTGCTGCTGGGCAACCAGATTGCGCTGCATAGACAGAAACTAATCGAGAACAAACGGGCCAATCGCCATGGTTACGCATTCCTCCGTGATGAATGTCAGTGTTCTGAAGGACGACAAGGATGATGAGGGGATGAAAGTGTGTGGGCGAGCAGACGGGAGATAAAAATGAGTCAAGGTCCATCAAAAGAGAGAAAAATAGCCACGTGAAACTCAAGACGCACTGTAGATGCTGGCATCTCAGACGGCTATCCAGACATCGATCATGTGTCCTCTCTGTGTCGTCGACTCTTAGAATTACCATACAAACCTGGTGTTTATCTGGGTAAATCTTCTGCAGCTTATGACGTGCACTATAAGGTTTTTACAGTGCCAGGATTTGGGGTTCTGACTGGACCGTTCATCCGATTCTAGGTTCCGCTGGAGACGCCGGCTGTTCGTTATCTCTGCACCCAGCGATGAGGAATGGGCCTATCAACAGCAGCTGTATGCTCTAAACAGCCAGGCATGCAACCTGGGTGAGTGTAACATCAGTCAATCACGTTTGTGACTCCATCAGATGAAGCCTGCGATTGGACATTTGGTTCGAGTGCTTCGTTTTATTGGTTTCCCATTGAACTTTCTAGGTGATCGTTGGTTGAGCAAAAGCAGTGGCAAACAATCACAAAATCCCAGGCTCTGTCCTGGAAGTCCGGTGTTTATCATATTTCTGATAAATAAACCTTCAGATCCAGAATGGAGGCTGTTCATGTACACGCATCCACATTTACATAAAAATGACCTCCCAGCCTCTTGCAGTGTGCTGACTCCCTGCTGCAGAGTTGGGTTTTTGGAGCGAGTGCTTGCATTCACAGTCCAAAAGCAGTGGCCTTGGTCGCTCATTAGAACAGGGTGATGTAACCCACATTTTACTTACAGGTGTCTTGCAGTAGAAACATCTAATTCCTTTGTCAAAAGGAACGTGTTTGTAACATAGTTCCATGTGCATAAATAATTGCACTGGATCGTTTTACGCTCTTGCATTTTTTCATGCAATACAAGGATAAGTGAACAAGGCCAGCCCAGTCACCCATATAAAATTGCCGAATTCCTTTGCAGCTCCCTCTCAAAAATGTAGAGTCTAAGACCTTTGATAGCCCTCTTAGCAATTTATCAGGATTGTGGCCCAGTGCCACCCAGAGATTGAGCAAGTCATGCCTGAGTTTTCAAGGTCCAAATAATGCGGGGTGGGGGGGGGGGCACTCCGACAGACATTCCTGGTTACCGGCATATCGCCTGACAAGTGGAGCGACCCTGCACAGCCTAAAGTTCAGCTTCAGTAGTTGGCATGTAAGGTGGAAATGCGACAAGCACTGACAACCTGAAGGCTCAATCATCAGTAGAACATCTGCTGTTTTCACTGAAACTCTACATTTTATTTAAGCAATTAAAGCTGGCTGATAACAGTTTGATGTCACTTAGCGGTCTTTGTGGCACTGACTGGCTGCCCCCCCCCCCCAGGCCTGCGTCATGTGTCCATTCTGAAGATGCTAGGCGTAGATCCTCTGGACACGGGTGGCGTTCTGGAGCTGTACCCCATTAATGGTAAGCGAGTGTTTCTGTCATATGCACAGTAAACCGTCAGTTCTGTGCAGTGAAGGTCTTACTGTACATGACCTTCTGCTAAACACAAAATAGCACAAAAACACAGGTCAGATCCGAAAATGCCCTCTCCAGCCACCCCATCCAAAGGCCAGGGGGGCTGCTCTGGCCCTCACCTCCGGCAGGTAAACAGCCTTATTCTGGGAAGTTTAACCATAAGGCCGGATGTTCATCTGGGAGAGCACAGGCAGAAATAATATTTTGCAAAGGGGAAAAAACGGAGAGTTAACATACTTTCTGAAAAGGACCCGACCGCAGTCATTTTAGCGCCTGTCCAGTTCAGCAGTGGGTGGTGTGAAGGTGCATAAATGAGGGGGGAGGGGTAACCAGTAACAATTACACCATTAAATCAAAGGCTGGTTATTCGGGCTTCATTAAAGCTGATGTAACTAGTATATTCTCGTCCCTTTAAATAAAATTGTTCTAGGATGCAAAATATAGTCACAGTATTACCCTCCTTTCCGGTCAAGTTTTGGATGGAAGCATCCCAGGTGGGAGCCTAAGAGCAACATTCTCCCCAAACATCTCACTGGTTCCACAGAACATCACCTTGGCTGTAGAACACAGGTTCCTCAGCATGTTTGTTTTCACAGGAAGCGCAACCGTGGAGCGCGAGGGGCTGTCCGCCTCCCTGGTGAAGGACATCAGGAACTACTTCCAGATAAGCCCAGAATACTTCTCCATGCTCCTGGTGGGGAAGGACGGCAACGTGAAGTCCTGGTACCCCTCTCCGATGTGGTCCATGGCCATCATCTATGACCTGATCGACTCCATGCAGCTGCGTAGACAGGAGATGGCCATCCAGCAGTCTCTGGGCATGCGCTGCCCCGAGGATGAGTATGGTGGCTATGGCTACCATCAGCATGGCTACCACGATGGCTACCAGCATGGCTATAATCAAGGCTATGGTTACTAAGCAGAGCAGTGCAACTGCTGACCACAGTACTTTTTTGTATATTTTCACTGAAGACATGTACAGGGATGAAGTCCCTCTTCTTCACTGTTATTTTAAGCTTCTCCTGCCAGCAGTCAGATGTTTGTACGACACATTTCACACTTTCACCTAAACAGAGGGGTATTTTTACTGTAGATAAGGAAACTTGTATAGATACCTTTTTTTAAAAAATCCCATTTGTATTTATTGGACATCTGCTCAATTTAAGACATAGAATTTAGTAATCATATCTAGCGTTGTTGAGAATAAACGTGAAAGATACTCTTTTTTTTTTTGAAGATTGCTTTTACTGGTCATTATTTATATTCAGCTGGGCTATAAGAGAAATAAAGTGTATTGAACTTTTTTTGCATGTGTTTCTGTCTAACCGCAAGCAACCTGAGACAGCACGATTTTTGACCTTTTTTCCTCCTGTTTGAATAGCTGTAATTTGTGTAAATGAGTTATTTGCAACATTATTGTCTTGGGGAGTTGAATATATCAAAGTTCTGAAAAATGATTATAATCAGTTTGCTATGTAAGTTGTCTCGTGTGAAGAATCATAGATTTTCACTTTACAGTAATAACAGGTCTGAGGACTGTTATTACTAACGCAAGATACCAAGCCAGCTGCTGAAGTTTGTGGATTTGTCGCCCTCTACTGGAAAATTCTGTGGCGTGCAAGTGCTTATCATTGACAAAATACAGGTAGATCTCGACTTTACGAGCTAATTCGTTCTAAATTATCGCTCGTTAATTGGGAGGTTTTTGTCACAGAAAATTATCGTAAAGATATAAACTCGTAAATCAGGAGCACGGAACGCAAGAACTACCTGCATGGCCTAAGCGTAGCTTCAACACTTCCAGTGTTACCATGGAAGTGAAAATTCGATCCTTGGACTTCGATGTGCAAAATGGCATAAGGGTATAATGAGGAAAAATGCAACTTGAAGGTAAAGTTGAATTATTCATTTTAATTTTTTACAGTTCAATATTGTACAAAAACCGTACATTGCAAGAAAATAGTAACAAAATACGACCAAAACACCAAAATATCATTCATCACATTAATTCAGGAATGTCATGCCTCCTGTCAACACAAATAAAAAAAGGTTGCACTTATGAGGATAAACATTATTCAAGTACAAGATATCTTGAACTCAGCTTGTTTGACGCAGAACGGTGTTTCTCAAAAGATTATAAATTAAAATGGACAAAATATCCTTCAAATTTAGAGATGTGAACTATCAAAAAAAAAAAAACGGTAGCAAATCACGGCACAATGCACTGAAATTAAGTACATTATTTCATCATAGTGATGTAATTCCTTGACAAACACAAGTCAGTCCCTTTTAATACCCTTTAAAGAAATAAGAATTTCAGTAAAACTGTAAATCAGACACTTTAAAAGTCATTATAAGCTGATCAAGTTAAAAAACACACGGATGGGAAGAGAGACATTATTTGGCATCTTCTGCAGAAATGGTTATCAAAGAGTCATTATAAAATTGCAACGTAATGCTTTTCTGGTACCAAAGCATCACTAATAGCACAGAAATACCTTCAAACGAGGGATGTGCAACTTCTTTAAATGAAATGATTCCCGGCAGACTACAGTGGAACCAGCTGGCAGTTAGGACCTCTGAATAAATACCACTCCTGCATGCAGCACTGCATGGATCCCGCAGACCTGATATCTACATATGACATACATTTGTCCACTCTGACAGTTGTCACAGTTGCTGAGCCTTCCTAAAAACAGAGGACCGTGTGCCAGCTGTTCAGGGACCAGGCGTGTGTCGCATAAAGCTATTTACAGAGCGTCCCTGGGGCAGTCATAGGGAATCCGACAAGCCTTCCAGACTTTCATAGAGAATCCTCCTCTGACTCGCTGTCCGATTTTGTGAGTCTCACAAACTCCTCGCCATCCTACAAAAAAAAAAGAGAATGAAACCATATGCTCTTGTGAGGCATCATTGTTAAGATCAGGTCTTACAGACTGGAACCTTAACACCTGCTTATCAGCATCAAGTGCAACAATAAAGTCAAACACAGCGCTAAACACCAGACAAAAAATACAAATGGCAGTAACTGCAACTGGGATCGAACAGTAGAACAAACAACTCGATTGTCTAGGGCAATGACTGATAGGTACTAAAAATAGTCAAAATTATCCTTAATGAGTCAGCTGCTCCATCTTAATACGAAGCATCACGTTTCTGATCCTACCCTTTGCTGCACAGGAGAGCTGGGTGCTGTTCTCACATTCGAATATTTGGTTTCCGTTACCCCTACTGAAGTTCTGAGCCTTTTTGGGTCTCTTTGAGCAGTTCTAGGACTTGACTCAAACCCGCCATCTTTTCTGTTTTACTCGTGTGTTATGCGCGTGCTAATTGTGAGAAGAGCTTTATTTGCTGCTATGCTGTGGTCAGAATATGAACTGCACAATGATGGGTACTAACCAGATATGGCAAATTTTGGGATTTCAAATTTTTGAATTTTTCAAATATCTTGAATATCTGTTACAGCACTACTGGGGGGAGAGACGGGCGGCTGAGAGAGGGACCGCTGGGGGCACCCCTTACCCCTCGCAAGCGCTCGGACATTTCCCCGTTGATGACCCGCAGCTTCTCCTGCTGCAGGGCGAACTCGGGGTCCAGGGCGCGACTGGTGTTATAGATGAAGATGGCCAGCATCACCACGGGCGCCTGCAGGAAGAAGTCCAGCGAGGGCCGGAAGTCGAAGGCCAGCAGCGAGATGGTGGTGACAAGGACAGTGGTGACCTGGCTCGTCAGCACGTGGAACATGTTGTCACGGAACTTGAGGATGAAGGCCACTGATAAGCCCAGGGCCGCCGTGACGACAGCAAGGGCCAGCGAGTACGTGTTATGGCCGTGAAGAAGACCACAGTGCAGAACCATGGAGCGAGAGTCGGAGTGCAGAGCCAGGGAGAGCGTGTTGAAGACCACGCCGAACACGTACAGCCTGCTGTTCTGGATGAAAATGCTCTCGGCCAGCTGATCGCCTTCCTTGAGGATCTTCTCATTATAGATGTTGGCCATGGAGGAGATGAAGCACTGCAGAAGAAGCAGGACGTGGCCCAGGCCGAAACGCAGATCATGCACGAGCGTCACGTTCCACGAGCCCCCAGCCAGTGGCCCTCCCCTGTCTGCCGCGCTGTGGTTCAGCCGCTCTGCCTCCAGGTGAGTGTAGGACAAGCAGCTGTTGGAGGAGACCAAGATTTTGCCGGGGTGGAGCCCATGCACCGCTGTGGCATGCTGGCTCCCCCCTGTGCCCATTGAAAGGGCTACCATGGACAGGAAGAGAATAACCAGAGATGCCCATTGCACTGTGGACAGACGCCTCCTGCAGGACAAACCATGCAACAGCATCAATGAACGTATCTAAACCCACAAAGAGATGGGGAAACAGTCTCGTATGATAATATAGTGCTACTTACTTTAACACAATCCGGAACAGTATGGCTGTGGTCAATATGACAAAATTGGAAAATAAAACTGCCAGAGCCTATGGGGGGGGGACAGTTTTTTTTAGAATGGAAAAAAAAATTATCCAATACTTGAAAATTTCTATAAATGACACACTTACAGGCTGCAGGTATGTGAGCACATAGAAGATGATGAGGTTGTCGAGGAAGTAGAGGAACGCTGGAATGGACCATTTCATGAAGCTCAGGAACTCCGAACAGGAAGAGAAGCCAAGTTCTCTGCACGGCCGTCCCTCTGAAACGGAAAGCGTGGCCTGTCTGCCGAAAGTGGCCAAAGAAAACCCATGAAAGAAATGCAGGACCGGAGAGCTCAGACTTACCCTTGACTATTACCCGCAAAGACATTATGATGCAGAATACCAGCTTAATACCCTCTGCTATTAGATTGACAGAGGCAGGTAGGAAGTCATACTTGTTTTCTGCAAGAACAGGCAGAAATAATATGCGTTAGAATATACTTTGCAAGTGGCACCCTGTGGGAAAGGGTAGCCCATACTGGACGGCACAGTGGCAAAACACCTGCATTGGCAGAGAGCTTCAGCAGGAGAATTCGCGTTGTGCCCAGGGAGATGAAACCAAGGCCCAAGGCCAGGGTGTAGGCTGATGACCTAGAGCAGGGGCTTGGCTGGCAACACCTGACCATGGCTGAATCCTGCCTGGGCAATCAGTAAGACAGGGGCGGAAGGTGCCCGGTGACTGGCGGCCTGCAAGGACAACAAGCAGGGTGAATCCCGAGGCAGCTACTAACCTGACCATAACCTGACCAGCTTCAGCAAAACATGAAGGGAAGTAACTGGTTAAATATAAACAGCAAATATATATCTGACAACTAAGCAGGCAGTTCGTCGGCAGAATTCCTTAAATGCTTCCCCCTTTGCTGACATTGCGATTGTTACTAGATAAAATTCATTCAAAACATGATATGGTCTTGTCCTTCAAGAAACATATTTGTACCTTGTTTCAATGGTCTTCTAAGCATTTATGCATAAATTAACTGCAATCTGTTTTATTATTTTATTTTATTTTATTTTTTTAACAGTCATCACTATATAGATAGAAGCCTGTTTCCGCCACATAAAACAAAAGTAGTCCGTCGTAACTGATGACGAATACAGTGTGAACAATTTATCTGGTCATTTCGACGGTGTACCTCGTGATTCATACTTAGTATCTCAATTATTTTATTTTAAATGACTTGATCTTCACGCTTTGAAATCCACGTAACAATTCACACCGTCCAAACATAAAAATCGAAACACAGAAACCATACAAAGTGATTAAATAAACATGTTTTAAGTACAGATAATCGTTAAACCGATTCAAATGTATAAAAAAACTGATCATGGCAGTTCACTTCCAGCCGTCCGCCGTGATATTAAAATATTTAACACCTTACTGCTACATTGACACGTATAGTGAGTGGCTATATGTTACTGTCTAGAGAAACCAGGAAGGTAACAGCAGGAGACTAACAAATCTACTGATGCAATAGTAATAAAGAACAAAAGAGTTGATCGATCGGTTATATCAGGCAGACTTTCTGTAAAATTATTTTAGGAAATTTCGCTTTACCTATCCCATCGGCAAATGCCAAAGACAGTCCGCACTTCCCAGATCGCTGCCAACTACAATGTTATTTTTAATATGCGCATGCGCAATATCCTGTATCTTTCGGACGTGTATTGTAAATATGCTATATTTATTTTTCCACATTTAAATATTTCATATGAATTATATGTGTATACAGCCTATACTTTGTATTAAGCTAAAAAGTGTATTATAATTGAAATGATTTGGCATTTTAAATTTGTCATCAACAATTTTAAGCAGCTTAGATTACTTACTATGCCAAATCTAAATGTGTACTTGAAATCCTGCGAGATTTGAGATACGGAAGTAGTCGTCAGGTGACAGGGGTCATGTGGGCCGGCGCTGGTGTGGTCTCTGTACACACAATCACTTCTGTTTGGGCGTGAGGGCGGAAGTGCGCTGGTAGTTCACTCAAAGGAGAGCCCTTTTTGGAGGCTTTAAGTTTGCAGCCGTGACGAGAGAGACAGCAGGTTGTTTTGGAACATGCAGAACGTTATAAATTCCGTAAAAGGCACCGCACTGGGAGTGGCTGAGTTTTTGACACCAGTATTGAAGGTAGCTGAACAGTTTAGCTGTCAAAGGACTAAGCAAATTACCTCTGATGTTTAGGATGCGTGCATATCTGCCTGTGTTAGCTAGCTCAAGGCAGGTTCTTACTTAATTGGAATGCATTTTAGATTTAGATTACTCGCTGTTTTTGGAATCTGCTAATTTCAGAACTTTGTTGTCCTGTTGTTTCGTTCATTGTTAAGTCCAATTAGCAATGCACTCGATTCGGCTCGGTTGCTGTTCGGGAATGATCGCGCACGTTTTCGAATTAGTTGAGTCAGTTTGTTCAATATACAGCTTACTATTATTTTGTGTACTTGCTGGCATGTGTTGTAGATTCAGCTGAAGTTTTCGTAAAGGAAAGTTAATCATCCTGCATCAAGTGGTGTGTAAATTTTGCCTTTGTGCAGAGTTTTAAATACAGCACGTGAGCGGCGAGTTTCGTTTACACTTCTATTTTCCCGGGAACAATTTGTATGACTGGTTTAATTTCGAAACCACTTGGGAATATACAGCTTTCAGCAGCAGAGATATCTTAAATTCGAAGGGTCTGATCCGCGTATAGGTCGGCATTTCTTACTTTGCTATTTGTATTGTTTTCAAGTGAAAACATTCCGTATGTGTGTTTACTTCCTGCCACAGGAGTCCAAATTTAAGGAAACTGGAGTTATTACACCAGAAGAGGTAATTTCCACATAGTGTTTTTGAAAGTGCATATTTCAGCGAAGCAGTTCTGCCTTAGATGAATAATGTAACTTAAGTATTGCCTTAAAAAACATTTTCAAAGTTCTAATATCAAGCTATTTTACAAGAATTTTGAGGATAGAATGAATTTTGCTGTTCTGCTAATTCTGTGGCACGATTTAAAAATTGTAAATGTCCTGTCATCTTTAGAAGACAAATTGATATGTTCTTCAGAAGTCTTGAATAGAAAGAGCCCCTGTCTCATCTGGATTTTCTTTCCTTCAGTTTGTGGCTGCTGGAGATCACCTGGTCCATCACTGTCCCACCTGGAAATGGTGTGTGTATCTGTGTGTGTGCCCAGATCTTTCCAGAGTGCCGCAAAGAGCAGGGCCTGCATGACTGCTCTTCAAGGAAAGGAGAACCAGTGGCGGGGGGGGGGGGTTTAAGTGTCCCTTTGATGCTGAGCTTTCGGTGCTGAATGTATTCAGATTTCTTCAGTGGTCACCACCTAATGAACAGAAGTTCATATGCTCTGCTCTGCTAGAAAAACAAAGTTGGAACTTGTATGTTAATTGTTTTGTGTTTTTCATTTCTGTCAGGTCAACAGGAGAAGAGGCAAAAGTAAAACCTTATTTACCAAAGGACAAGCAATTCTTACTAACTCGTAATGGTAAGAGAGTACAGATAGATAAAGAAAAGTGACATTGTGAGGACATCCCCATGGAGAATCTGCTTTCATACTTAAAAATTAAAAGTACTACAGTGCTTTTATCAGGATTGTTTCATTTCACGTTGTTTGAATGGGATCAATAATAATGTATAACACTGAATCAGTGGGTTATGTGTTAGAGAGTACGCTGACAGTAAGGTTACTGCATTGATACTGAATCAGTGGGTTGTGTGTGAGAGAGTATGATGGCAGTAATGTTACTGCATTGATACTGAATCAGTGGGTTGTGTGTGAGAGAGTACGCTGACAGTAATGCTACTGCATTGATACTGAATCAGTGGGTTGTGTGTTAGAGAGTACGCTGACAATAATGTTACTGCATTGATACTGAATCAGTGGGTTGTGTGTGAGAGAGTATGATGGCAGTAAGGTTACTGTATTGATACTGAATCAGTGGGTTGTGTGTGAGAGAGTATGATGGCAGTAAGGTTACTGCATTGATACTGAATCAGTGGGATATGTGAGAGAGTATGATGGCAATAAGGTTACTGCATTACCGTGCATTCTGACATCACTGCCATGTGCATGTCAGTACCCTGCTACAAGCGTTGTAAGCAGATGGAATACTCTGATGAGTTGGAGGCCATTATTGAAGAGGATGACGGAGATGGAGGCTGGGTGGACACCTACCATAACATAGGTGGGTTTCTCTTCCACACAGCATGTGTAGCTGCATCAGTTTTGTCTCTTCTGAATGTCTGTGGCGTATCCTGATCTGAGGTAAACATAATTCGCGGTTTCTTTCCAGGTGTATCAGGTATGACTGATGCAGTGCGAGAAATCACATTGGACAATAAAGTAGGTGTCAAAGTCTCCTTAATATTTTTACATCTTTTTAACAGCTGCATTGAATGTCCATATTTAAATTCTATAAGTAGCCTCAAGCTCTGTCTGGGCAACAGGGTTTAATGATTTGCTTTCGGTTTCCCATAAAGGACAATATCAACATGAATGTGCATGTGGGCGCATGCGGGAACGATGAAGACGATGATGACGACGAAGAGGCAGCTGACATGGAAGGTGTGTGCGTCGCCCACATCAAACCTCCAGATGGCCTCCATCCCTGTGATGCTGCTTTAAGCCCCCTGGTGGCGGCTTTGTGTAACTGTAATGCTGTGGTTGCCTTCTCATTCCAGAGTACGAGGAAAGTGGCCTTTTGGAAACCGATGAGGTATGGAGTCCATTCCTGTTTGTTTACCAGGACTCGCACACAATGTGTTGTGTAATAGGTCCACGTGCCTGTTTGCATGAAGGTCTATGGCCTCTGTGTCCCTCCCCAGGCGACTTTAGACACCAGCAAAGTGCTAGAAGTGAGCAAATCGAAAGTGGACCCTGGTGGCGAGGATGTCATTCTGCAGACACGGACCTATGACCTCTACATCACCTACGACAAATATTATCAGACTCCGCGTCTCTGGCTCTTCGGCTACGACGAGGTGCCCGCCTCTGCCAGCGCTTCGCGTGGGCCGGTCGGCCGTGAGCGTGTGGCTGCTTGCATGGTCAGCTTCTGACAGTGTGACTGATCTCCGTCTCACAAAAGCACAGCTGCCTGCATCTGGCCTCCCTTTCCCAACATTCAGAGTTTGGCTCATCGTCCTTTGGATGTGTGTGATGGCCCCTCACATGGCTGTCGGCTGTCCCACAGGATCGGCAGCCGCTGACCGTCGACCAAATGTATGAAGACATCAGCCAGGACCACGTGAAGAAGACGGTCACCATCGAGAACCACCCACACCTGCCCCCTCCAGCCATGTGTTCCGTACATCCCTGCCGGTGAGTGCTGGCCCGCGCCTTAACGGCCGCACCCCCCTGCCGGCTGAGCTGAAATGGTCACAGGTGCTCTCGCCCTCTTCTCCAGACACGCAGAAGTGATGAAGAAGATCATCGAGACAGTGGCAGAGGGCGGAGGAGAGCTGGGAGTTCACATGTATCCTCTAGAATGTGCCGGGGGGTGAGGAATCGGAGGTAACCGGCCGAGGAGACGACGACTCTGTCAAAGACTGAAACACTCAAGGGGGGGTGTTAATTAAGCCTCTTTCCATTTCATCTTCTGCCCAGAAAACTGGGATTCCACAACGGTTCAGAAGCATCACCAAAAAGTCATAAATTTCAATAAACACATTTACTCATTGATAAAATGTATTAATTCATAACAGCTCCCTTTTGCAATATTCCAGCATATTTAATAATTGAGGAACTGACAGTCTGGCTGCATAGTTGATCACTGTCTGCTTTTTGAATTCTTTCTGCTCACTTTTCTAGCTTGTGTGCTTTCTCTTAACTCCCAGTTTCAGGTATCTTCTGATCTTCCTGAAGTTTGTGCAAGCCGTCATTCCCACCATAGAGTACGATTACACCCGGCACTTCACCATGTAATCTGCACAGGGCAAGGCGGGGGCCGCGGCCGTGCTGCTGCTTGCCTCGCACCTGTCTCCGCTGCCCCGTTTCTTTCCTGGATTCACTTTCGGAGCGTTTTGGGTCGTTGGGATTTTCAGGAACTCCTTGCATGGGGATTCAGATCGTTCCGGAAATCAAGACCGATGGGTATATTTTATGTTTGTATTCAGATCCACAACGAGCAAATTGCACGCATATTCTGCAGCTTAATCTGGTGAAATGGTCCATCTGAGCTCTAGTATGGAAAACTTGTACACCGTCCCCAATAAGTAGATTCATTAATAGGAATCCGGGTTCCAGATTGTGCACAAAAAGCTACCTTGTACTTCAGAACCATTCTGCCTAATCTGCCTCAGAATGTTAGGTGAATGTTTTTAAATCCTCTTTCGCTTCATTCTTTTGAAACCTCTTCATAAGCACATGTGATCTCTCCTCCCTTCCCGTCTCTACAGAATTTATTGCGTAAAGCTTTCGCTGCGAGCATAGTAGGTTCAACTTCGTGAAGGTCGTAGCATCCGTGGCTGGGGATGGTGGGTGTCCTTAAATGTTATAATGTGATTGGGAGCGATTGGATGGGTTCCTGATCTCCCCCAGAGTCACGGATTTCGTGTACAATAACAATGTGTTGCTCCTACCTCCAGTGTCTCTTAACCACCTGTGCTGCTGGTGCCTAACTCCTATATGTGTCAACCACCCTAAATCTCCTGATATCAGCACCATCCTTTTCCAGCAGTCGTTTGGAGCCGTAACTAGCTGCAACTGTCATCTATAGCAATTAGGATGTAAAGCTTCGGTTTGGAGTGAGAATATGCACTTTTTGTCTAGTAATTTAAAAAACAGCCCCTCTTTCAGGAGCTAGCCCATCAATTTGAACGTTGAAGCGTGATTGCCTCCCTGTACGTAAAGCTTACAAAACGCCTTTAGAACCGTGTCACAAAATGTTACTCGTATATTACTCGTATTCCGGTGTATGTCACAAAGTCATGTGTGCCTGTACATTTTAAGAAAAAAAGTTGTCGATGTTATACGTCTAACAAAAAGCAACATAACTGAATGCGGCGTTTATATTACGGTTTTAGACGTGGTGTGTTTGCTTTTTGTGTCCTCCATGTAAAGCACTTCACGTACAGTGTGATCTAACACTGCAGTTCGCTGTGGGCCCACGTGCGTTATGCGTCGGCGGTGGGCAGTAGGAGAGATGAGAGTGATTCTCTGCACGCGAGTAGCCAGGGTAGTAATTTACATCGGATTTTTATCTCTGTTACCTTACTTAAAATATGCAATTAAGCGAACGAAGTATTTCTTCATTTTAAAATACTTATACCTTGCCATTAGACGTTTAATTGAAAAAAAATACTTGCATAGTTACGACTGTTAACGGTAACTGATTAAAAACGAAAAATTTCGGCATCCTCACATTTATTGTACCATATAGTGGCTAATTAAACAGCTTTTCAGGTTTTTCTATCAGCTGAGTCGTCTCTATGTTCGTGTGGAGCTTTAAGGCGATGTAAGTTATGCGTCAAAACGTACAGGACGCTTCGTGTGAAGATTCTTATTTTGCTCACAGTTTCCTATCGGCTTCATTTTTCATTAAATAACTGGCTTGCATCATAATTTCCGATGTCCCGATGCCTTGTCTGTGACTGTCGTCTGGGGGGGGGGGGGCCTCCTTTTCTTTTTCTCTTTTAAAAAAATTGTCCCCACACAGGTTGTCTCTGTCC